>VZRV01006890.1:646863-960395 GCA_013398115.1 Falcunculus frontatus | reverse complement strand
CATTTTCTGTTTCTCTTCCAGCTGGAGAGAATAGGGGTTTTTGTATTGATCCAAGTAAAGCAGGCTGACTCAGGAAATGGATTAAAAAAACCCCTGTACATGGTCCTCTCTTTTCAGAAACCAAAGACAGCACAAAATAAGCACTTCTACCCTGGCAGCAGTGATGAAGCCTACTAGTGCCTCAGATCACCTGGATGAGCTACTGTATCTACTAATCCTACACAGCACTAACCTAATCTTGGAGGAAAAGCTTCCAAGCAGCTCTGTCTTACATTTATGCATAGGGAAAACATCAGGGTTAACATCCACTCCTACCCCCAGGTAGGATTTGGGCCTGGTATACCCTGAAAAAAGTATCTTCATTCCAGCCCACTGCCAGGTGTGGCTCTAATCACATGAGCTGTAACACTGCACCAGAGAGGGGGAACAGAGCAGCACAGATTCAGGGAATATGCCCATACTCTTTTTGCCATGTGGGTCTGCAAAGAAACAGCATTCTTAGCAGAATGGGGGGGGGGGGGGGGGGTCCNGGCTTAGAATCCCACGGCCGCAGGCCAAGCCAAAGCCAGGCACGGCAGCGCAGCACACTTCCATGAAAGATTCCTGAATTCAAGTTTCTCTTCCTACTTTTGAGATAAAATTTTGAGAATAAATTAAGCAACATCCTTTATTGCAATCCTTCTGCTTTTCTGCAGCAAAACTGGGAGAAAGGGAATCTCTCTAAAAACTTTGAAACCTCATGAAGACTGACTGTCTAACTGACTGTTTAACTAAAATTAGAGGCTTTTAAAATATCCCCTGCAAAGTCATTTTCTTAAAAGGCACTGCCAGTTATAATTCAGTAATTGGAATTCTGCTAACTCTGCTGGCTAGGCAAGACAGATGGTGCACACAAGTGCTTGATTTATGTCTGGCATCACAGGGACCAGGTTTTAGGAAATACTCAAGACAAGCTGTGCTTCTTCCCAGCAAATTCTCAAATTCTAATTGTAATAAAACCTCCCAGAAAAGGAGAAAAGTCACTTTAGATTATGAATGCAGTGTCTATCTCAAGCAAGTCTGAATACAATGAACCACATTATGCAGCTTGAGTGTCTTCTTCATATTGCTACTGAAGAATTTAGGTACTAAATTTATGAGTGTTGCAGACAATTTTGCAAGCAATAATCAGCTTCTGGAAGGATGGAATAGTAACACAAGAAAAATTATGGGATAGCTTCAGAAGAAGTCTGAGGCTCAGGAATAACTCATTTCTGTAGAAAACAAAGACAATCTAAATAGGATTGTAACTGCCATTATATTTATAACACAAATTTGATGCTATTAAATTGATGTATTCCTAACAAACAGAACACATTCTACTGAAATTCTACGATCCTTCCTTATAACTGCAAACGAACAAAACATTCCCTGCTTTGGTATTACAATTTTAACAAAGAACAAGCTTTTGATCGTTTGGGGACCATTGCTGAAAAAGAAATCGCAAAACCCTAACACAAAATAAAAACCCTACTAGCAGGAGGATGGCTGCAGCCCTGCCAGCTTGCCCTGCCTCTGCGAGCTGCCGTGCCCCGCTCCCTAGAGCCTTCTTTAAACGCACCTCCGATGGCCACAGGAAGCCCCTCCCAGAGCCTGAATGGCTAACGAGAGGGTATTTTGGTATCTTTACCTATGGCAATTACTACTTGGTGTCATCTAAATACTGCCTCTACTTGCACTGGCCCAGAATCAGCCCTACAGCCCTTTTCCTCTCCTAGGCAGCTTCATGGGAAAAGGGAGAAAACCTTTTCCATTCATTCAGGAACGCGAGCAAAAGCAAAACAAGCCCCACTCTTCCCCTGCCTGGCTTCCATAACCTGAGGAAAAAGCAGGACCCAAAAAGAACAAAAAATGCTCCACAATCCCTCTTTTGGAAACAAGAGACCACCAAATTGAAGGCAGCTGCCCAAGGCACTCCCAGCTCATAACAAAATTATTCTTGGAATTGTAGGGAATAATGCAATTACAGAGAACCCAGTCAAAACACCTTAGCTCAAAAACTATGCACTGTAGTTCAGACTGCACTGAAAACCAAGAAACTTTTTTACTTAACTTGGCTGCTGCTCAAAATCATATGGGCTTTCCAGATCACGTGTCAGGATATACCATCATCTTGAGCAGCTCAGCCAAATTTCTTTGCCTCCACACCCAAGAGCAGGAAAAATACTTCTTCCCCTTCTGCCGTTCCCCTTATTTTGTGGTTACAGGTTTTTCTCAAATCAGCTGTTTCAAACCCTACTGCTCCCAGTGAGGATGACAGCACCTTCTTATGTGACAGGCAAAAGCTCTCTCCTCTTTTAGATCTAACTCAAACCCAAATTGCTATGCAACCTCTCCTTATATTGCCAAAGCTCACAAAGCCCTCCCTGCCCTGAACTGCCATCTTTGACTTTACTCTTGTATGAGTTTCATTTCACAGAGGAAGGAGAGGAAGCTTTTACACTGCAGTGCATCACTAAAATACACCTTCCAAAACACTAATATTAATAATCTGCATGTAACACAGCTGTTAATATAAAATAGAATGCAGCACGTAACTGATTTTTCCAGATCCTATAGGTCTGTGATCATGCTAATCTGTTTCACATGAAGGACTCATCCCTTTATGTATAGATGAAAGCAAATGTCTGTGATGAGAAGCAGAAAAACCAACCATGGCAGACAAATACTGGACATATATTCATGAGACTGTAAAGCCTAAAAAGGACTTGGAAAAATTCTCTAACTGAAGTTCTACTGAAGTATCCTGTAATGCCTGATTAATTCAGAGGGTACCAGAAGGATATAAGGCATATTTAAAGCTGATGAAAAATCAGATTTTGGGTCTGTAGGAAATGTCTCTCTTTCTAGATATAGAGTTATGTCCATGAATGAAATTTAATCCTAAAAGGAACTGGCAACCAAAACCACTATATCAGTTTTTGACATTAAAATAGAAATGTCTCCTATACCTCCCTGTAATTTAGAAATGAGATTTAAATTGCAGGTAAGTTTTTCATAATAATGGGATCTTATCCCCTCCAGATATTTTTGCCACTGTTAAAAACTGAACTGAAGAACCCCAGAAAAAGCTCCCACATGTAACTGCCATCTTCAAAATCATAAACAAACCCCAGAAACATAAATCCCATTTGACTTACCTATTTTAGACCATTTTTACCATATAAATTTAGATTACATCTGTTAACAGGAATCCTTTGTCCAGTTTTCCATTTACTAAATATCTACTCCCCCAAAGAAAAAAATCGAATAACTAATGTCCTCCTTTATTTATCTGTTCTAGGAAAAAAGATGGGGAAAATAAAAAAAATCACTTTCTAATACTTTCAGCATCTATGACATCATTAACTTCAGTTCACCAAACCTAAACCCCATTTCTGACATGCATCTTTCTTTTTTTGAGAATGAGGAAAATTGCAAAATTTCATTTAGCTCAAAGGGACTGAAAATGCAGCAATGATGCAAGATGAGGCTTTAAGTAGCTGTAACAAAGGAACCAACAATTTAATATTTTTGATATGCCAAGATACTACAAATAACGACAATTAGTCTTTTATGGCTTAGTGTTGTAGCCCTCACGGTGGTGCTGTTGACTTAGACTTTTCAGCTCTTAATGTCATTCAGCAATCCTAAACCCAGACATCTTTGCACTGAGTTGTCAAGCCTACATAAGTCAATCTCTCTGAGAAAAGAGCCCACTTACTATTGGTGAAAGTATGTTTGATAGATAAGCTAATGAAAATTCTATTTTGGAAAGTTTTACCAAGGCACTTTTTTAAAATTTTCCTCTTTACTCAGGACACATAATCTTAATTCATAAAATCAAATGTGCAAGGCAAAAGCAGGATAAGTCAAAGACTTACTGGTCATAACACTCCAGGTATTCTGAATGCAATTTGTACCTCAGGAAAAGTGTAACATCTCTGGTTCCTTCATACCTCTGCCCTCCAAACCTCAGAGCTGCTTTCCCTGATCCAACTGACCTAATGATCTCCTAATAACCAGTATAAATGATTTCAAAATCCCACTGGATATTTGCCTGGACTCGTGCCTCCTGCTGCTATCAGCAGCTGACAAAAGGGGACAATCCCCTGGACATGGCACAACGAGGAGCAGTTGATGATGGCTTTTACCATCTTTCTGTTAGATTAGGCCAGTCCTTCAGCCCAGCCTCTCACGTCTGTTCCAGCCCCTGCACGAAAGGGAATAAGGCATCAGCAGCAAAAAAAATTTCAATAAATATGTAGATAGAGAAGTATTCCCAGTGTGGGCACTGAGGAACATACCTGCAAAGCTTTCTTGAAAAGGTGTAATTGTGCCAGCTCTGGCACAGGGGGCAGACCCACAGCGTGGCTGCAGTGCTGCCACAAAAGGCAGCATAAGGAGGTTGCTAACACTTATTTTCCACCCTTTTGAGCAGGGCAGATTCCATCTGCTGGGAGTAATTAATCAAATCTGCCATTCCCATTGCTCTGGTCTGGGCAGCACTGTCCTGAACCAGACAGACACTGCAGAGCTTCTCAGAGCTAACACCAGAAATGGTTGGAGCTGAAGCAGCAGCTTCCAAGGACACTGTTCAGAGGGTACCAGAAAGATGTAAGACATGTTTAAAGCTGTGGTAAGAAGAAAAAAGGAGATTGTGGGTTTATAAATGAAGACTTAGACAAATTCTAGAAAAACAGACTTGTTTGAAGACAGATCTTCCCTATGGAGGGGTTTGAAGACAATCTACTTTTCAAGAGAAGAGGTTCTTGCACAAACCTCTGGGAGATAATGGCCAAACACTACTTGCTGGGCTGTGTTTCCTAGATAATTTTTTTTTCCTGGTAGACACTGGCTCACTGAAATACATACCTCATTATTCAGTCTCCTTTTACTAACTTTTTTACCAGATGCTTCATGAAGAAATAAAATCAGTGACAATTGCATTGTGACTTAACCACCCCTATAATTTCTCGGAAGTCAGTTTCTCAGACAATTAAAAAAAAAAACCCATATAAAAAAGAAAGAGAAAGAGAAATAAAAAAGGTCCTATGGTCTGTTAGGAGCCAGAAAACGTAAGTTCAGCTTTGCCAGGAAATCCCATCAGGGCTTTCCAGAGAGCAGCATGGGATCACATTTTCAAAAGGACTTAAAAGGTTTAGGACCATGTCTCACTGTTAAAAGTGATTTAGGCTAATGAGCTTAAGCATTGTTGAATGCACTGCTTCCTGCTCTGTCTTGTCCAGCCCAGTGAGGGGTGGGGTTCTTCCACAGCTCCTGACAGATCCAGGTGCAAGGGCTGAAATCCAGGAACCCTGTTTCTACAGCTTCTGGATGGAGGTGATGGGCCCCGAGCAGGAAGAGCAGAGGGGACAGGCACCTTTCCCAGGTCAGCACAAAGCATCGGTGGAGCAGGACTGTCCTCCCAGGCCGGGCTGGGAACTAGAGCAGCTCCCCTTCTGCTGCTTGTGGCTCAGCTATGAAGCAGAGCTTCAAGGAAACTGCACCTTCTGTGGCTGCAAACCCCTTGACCAGGGGCCATCTGTCGCAGGTCACCGGATCCCCAGCCCCAGACACTCTCAAAAGCAGATGTGGGTGCCTTGACAGTGGCACGCAGCCTCCCTCTGCACATCCCCTTCTCCTGCTCCAGTCTGTGATTTCTTTCTTGTTCTAGTGAGAAGGTTTTTTAGGAGAGAGAGAGGCAAGGCACACAAAATACTTATGAAAGGAATTAAAGTGTTTTATTCCACTTGCACTTTTACAACAGAAAAACTATTTCAATAAATTCGCATCTACCATGGTATGCTTGACCTAAATTCTTCAGTGCTGTTCCTTCATTTTGTGAGACTAGAAATAAGTCTTAAATGTGTAAAATTTTGAACATGAAACATGAAAATTGGTGAACCTATTAATGAGCTGCAGTGTTTGCTTTAAGTTAAGTTGACAGATTTTCTGGTGCTTTGATTTCTATTGCCAATAAGTTACCATTCTGCATCATGTAAGAATTTGTGAACTTTCACATGGAAGGGTGGGGTAGGTAGGAGTGCAATTTTGGTCTAACAGTTGTATTAGGTAGATATTTCCGCTAAAATATTTTTCAGCAAAGGAGCTTTTAATTTAAGATTTCTATTAAACCATAATTTAAAAAAAGGTAGATCAGTGACTGGATGCCCTCCAGCTCTCAGTAGCTAGATAAATGCAATAAATTTGGTCTAAACAAACTCCAAACTCCTAATAAATGCCCTGTATTCAATTACAAATCAGATGTCAAACTGAAGTGAATACACTGATGTAAATTGGTTGCTTTTTCAGTGTAGCTGAAAAAGATGTATAAAACCCAAGCCAAGCCATTTAGCACATGTACGTGGCCCAGAAGCAGATTTTAGCAATCAGTTCTACCTGCTCAAGCTTTTTGTTGGATCATGACCTCACTTTTTACTCATCCAAAGCTCCATTTCAGTTAAGAGAAAAGTTGTCTGAATTATGGACCAAGAAAGAAATTAATATGGACCCTGACTTCTGGCCAGACATTGGTACCATATATTTCTTTGCCATTGTGGTTCTGACCCGCTGCGCTATCTGCTGTTTGAAGCTCATCTCACTACAAGTTTCCTAGGAAACAAATTTAGGCTCACATATACATTAATAAGAATGGCACCCCAGGTAAGTTTGGTTTCAGATGATGGAATAGCTTTGCCCCTCAGTGTGCTTACATTCACCAAACCTGACACTGAAAATGGTCCAGGGCTCAGGGGAAAGAGTGAAAGGTCTGTGCTGCACCTTCTTTGTTCACTGCATGCTTTTGTCTTTGTTCAGAAAGGCAGGTGAACCTTATTGCTTCTGAAAGTATGTTTTCTTTTTCCTGAGCTTTAAGTGGATGCCAGTTATGACAAAACCTGTCAGGGTTGCTGCTGTGCCAGAAACCAGGTAGGCAATTCCCAGGAATGGGTTACTTCCTCCGCTCCACACCACGGTTGAAAGAATCACATGCTTCCTCCCCTTGAACTTGGTAACGGGGAAATCTGAGAGAAAGATGTTAAGATTTCACTCACAAAGTGTACATTCTTTCCAGGAGAAGAGAAAGTAGTGGTTAAATGCTCAAAAAGCTTTCCAAGGCACAAAGAGTTTTGAGGTCTGCATTTGCTGCCAAAACCCCTTTAACTGAACTGGTGATGTCTCTGCTACTCTGGATCCAAAAACCCAGCTGGTTTTTGGGTGGTGATAAGCAGCTGGTGGTAAGAAACCCAGTTATTTTAGATACAGTCTTCGTGTGCACATGGAAATACTTTCTTTTTTTAAACACTGTAAATTTCAGATTCGTAATTTATAGAACTGCTACTGCATTAATTTGCTAGGAAAGCCCAGATGCAAATGGGCCTTTGGGGAAACTTATCACAACAGTCCACATAGTCTCTGTGAGGATAAGTGCTCATCTCTACCTAATATGTTGTACCCAGAACATTATACGAGTTTACCTTTCATCTCTCCCATGGAAGCTTTCAGAATAGAACCATGACACAACATTCAAAACCACAGCTCTATCAGCTGGGAAAGAAGAGAAATTTATGGTCATGTTGACATAACTCCTGCTGACAAAAAGAGTGCTTTAGTCAGCAGAGTTCCCACTGTTGAGTGTGAGGGGCAGTGGCACCAGCACAAAAGCTCCTGTCAGTCAGGCCGGGGCCCAAATCCATCAGAGGGCTCTGCTGACACAGGGGTGTTCTGCACGGTTTCTTTGCCAGTTGACCACACAAATCCTATTCACTTCCACCTCACTGTAACTCTCTACCAGTCTTAGGGATCTGAAAGGATACTGTAGGAAATACGGAAGGTGTAATCCCCTGCTGGCAGGCCCTCGGCAAAGTGCTGTATCCGTCTGACACGACGGTAGAGATTCCTGAACGTGGCGAAGGCCGACACCCGCATCCAGATAATGAAGTCATCATTCACATAACCATTGTTCCTCTCATCTTTCTCGTCTAACAGATACACTGGTTTCTGCCAGTAAGGAGGTCTTGCTGTCCCTGGTGACAAGGAGACAAAGCAGGAAAGACATACTGTCAGTAAAAACAATGTTTGCTGAAATTTTGGGCCTCACACAACCAGTACAGAATGTGAGATATGGAAGAGACACAAGACACTGTCCAAAATTACATATGCCAGATAACAGCATCTCCAAGCATGCCAAATCACCTCAGACATGAATTAACGGTTTAACAGTACCCAGAGGCCGCTACACATTAGACCCTTCAATCACAGGAAAAACAAAGTGACTTGCTCAAATGAAAATACTGTTTATTCTGGATTCTTGCCTCTTCAGCAAGCAACACGTTGTCTGTAATGAGGAGCTTGCCTTCATTTTTATCCATTAATACATTCCTGTACAACCAGAAAGGTACCTTTTTGCAGTCTAATGGCACAGCCTATGACATTTAGAATCTGTCCCATGAAAACTACTTAGATAATTAACTCTTGCATATTGCACCCAGCATGGCACTGCCCTGATCCAGAACAGGCTGCTTTTAGCCCCACTTCAATAGATATCAACCATAACCAGGACACAGCCCTAGGAAATAGGTCTGAAAGACCTAGTGACAAAGGCAGCCTCTCGTGTCTCACAGCTGCCCAAGAATCTGCAAAGGCAGGAAGGAAAGATGGGACATACAATTCTCCTTCACAGATGTTTTCAACGGGAAAGGAAAAAAAAAAAGCAACTGCATCCTTGCTTTCTCTGGACAGATAAAGCATTACAAGAAACTATACAGAAGGGTGTTGATGTGGGCTAACTTCAGTCTTCCAAAACCATTTTCTCTCAATTTCTATGGTCACTGATTAAAAACAAGTAAGAAGGTGATATTTTGGCTAAATGTGACTTCTGCTTTCAGTCATCCTCTAAAGCTGCTTCTTCAACCTGCTTTGGTAAGTATTTCTCCCAAAGGTGATTTTTCTCAGAATGGGAGACACATGAAGGGGAAGATAGGGAAGCCATTGAAAAACAAGGAACACCAGCAGAACCATTCTTACCTGCAAATGCAGAAGAGAGATTGTATGATTCAGGATTGCGAAATTTCACATTTTTATCTGTCCACCAACTGTTTCCAGTCTTCAGCAATGGCACTTGAATCACAGATGAGTTACTATTGTAAAAAAGATCAATAGTATCTGCAGGGAATACAATAAGCAACATCTGTGAGTCAAAAATAATCAGTCTAATTGCCACATGACTAACAAAAAACCATTGCATTGAAGCATATTTCAAGTGGATAGAAAATCCGAATGTCCTGGGAAAGGTTTCATCATGTGTATGGGGCACTGGACATTTCACAAGAAGAATTAAGGTACCAGGGTCTTAGAACTCCCAAAGTTTTAAAAACTGAACATTTCCTACCAATCCCTGTGTACCTTGTGCACATTCCTCACGTCCATCAGCTCCTATGGGACTAATTTCTTTGCAAATCACTTTTTGAGCTCTCTAGCTATTTACAGAAGTTACTGTCCTTGTTAGTTTTCCCTAGAATTTCTCTGACAGTTGTCATAAAACTTTGCTATACATGATGTCTTTTCAGGGACTAGGGTAGAGGTAAAAGCACAGTCAAGGGAATCCAGTCCTTTGGAGAAAATTTTGCTTTAGTTTTATGCCAGTTAGAGCTTGCCTACCAGCTTGGACACAAATACTTCCTTCAATCAAAAACCATTTAGTTAAAATTGTGCCCGACCATGCCATCCAGTTACAGTGGGTGAAGAGCACTTGTTTTTCTCCATTATATTTTCCTACATAGATTAGTTTAACATAAAGCAAAAACCTGATAGGTCTCATGAACATCTTTGTAAACCCCATGGCAGCCAATGGGATGATAGGCAAGGATAATCAGACGATAAAGATGGGGAGGGGTTGCCTTTTCAGAGACATGAAAAGGACACCTCAGTTGCATGAGCATCAACGAAAACATACTTTTTTTTCCCCCTTCTGCTACAAAACCTATGTTCACATAGCTCCTTAAAGCTCAGACACACTCTTCTAGGGAAGTGATCATTCTGCGGCCCACCACATCCCCAGATATTTGTCACCAGTTCATTAACAGAAGTTGCAGTGCTCTGAGGCCTGCCTGCTCAGTTGCTTGTCTTGACTCTCCCTCACATGCTCCAGAACAGCGTGGGCTGCCCACAGCTGGGCTCTGCTGGCCTAGGTCTGGGGCCAGCTCAGTAAATCCCACTTCCAGGTGGGTGCACATGTACATGAAAATCAAATGGATCTAGAAGTTACTGAATGCAACTGGCCTTCACAAGTCCCCTGCTGTGGGTGGCTCAGCTGCTTGGAAACAGCTTTGCCTTCCCAAAACCTGCTGCATGGCACAGGTTAAAAAAAGAGTGGGGGCAGGGAGCAGCAGAGATTGGAAGACAAAAATAAGAGGTAGGGGAGAAAAGTCTGTGCAGGTTTTTTGTTGCTTTTCCTTCCAAAGATACATTCTGAAATCTCCCAAGTGCACTCATAAGCAGATTATGGCCACTAGGTTACTAAAAAGATCAGACCCAGGATCAGATTAAGACTATGTATGCTTCCAGCATTCTAAGAACAAAAATGAAACCACGTAGATCCAGAGGTCCAAAACAATGTGGAAAACATGGAGAATCCCTCCTTCTAAGCACGTGATTGTGGGAAGGCAGAATCTGGGCTCTCCCATCACTGTACAAGAATGTACTTTTTTAGCAAGGAAGTACACTAAATCCGTTGTATCCTCATTCCTTATTTCAAGAGGGCCTGAATTCCTCACTCTTGCTGTACACTCATGTGGAAGGGGGCCGTGGAAAATGAAAAATCTCTCTTAGTTTTCAAACTAGGGCCAAGTTACTAGACAATAGGAAGCAGAGCCCCACATTCACTAGAGCAGCACCACCAAACAAAGCCTTTTGTGGGAGAAAGAGACCTTGCAATACCAGGACTCCCTGGACTGGGGCAAGGGAATAGTTTCAAGAGGGAATCAGTGAGGTGGGAGAGGAAGGTGCCCACGTACCATTGAACATGCTGTTGGCAATGGCCCCGCACGGTGCCATCGGGGTCCCGTTTTTGTAGGTGCTGAAGGGTGCACAGTAGCTCCTCTGGATCTGCATTCAAGCACAACAATCAGGCACAGACCCAGGGTTTGGTTTTAATTTGCTGGTGTCCTCTTATGCCTTCTTCTGAAAAGCCACTGAATAATTAAGTCTCCAGTACCTTTTGGTCACATTAGAGAGACATCCAAATGAATGGATCTGTAGTTCAGGAACACCTTCCATATCTAGGTACGGAAACTTAAGGTCTTCACCAAATTCCGCTGCCAGCTTGCAAGCTCTAGACTACAAAAACAGGTTTGGGGATCTGCTATTGTAAAATGGCTACAAGTGAAAATGTTCCAGTGAAGCTTTGGCTTACCCTAGAACATCTTATTTTTCCTTCTTTTTATTTCTGACCTGGGCTGCATTACTGCTGGATATGTAGTTAGCCACGTTACTGCAGTTCAACATGGGCAAATCTTGATGTATGAAGATAAGGAATGAAAAACAAAAGTCCACCTCAACTTTATCACATCTTTTCTATCCCAGTTTATAAGAAACTATAAATCTTCAGGTTTAAACACAGAAACATTTTCAAGTAACTCCAATGAACTGTGTATCTTATCGGCACAAAAGCCCAAAGCAGCTGCATCTGGATGCAAACAAACAAGCTGACAGGACACCTGGAGAGTTGTAAAAAGCATTTTATAGAAATGAGGAACATGAGAGTTGTAAGAAGCGTTTTATAGAAACATCAGATTATCATGGCACAACCATCGTATGTACTGAAAAGACATGTGGACTGTGTGTATTAAGAAATGCTACTTTTAAGCCAAAGAAAATATGCTTTAGATTTGTAAGTAAAAAACCCTGAATGCCATGATTGCATTCTCCAGTTTCCTTATGCAGGTTTGCTGCAGGTGATGCTGTCTACCTCCCTCTTTAGACCTCTAAATTGCATACTTAGAATGCTACATGATCACTTATTTCAGAACAAACCTTTTCCTGCTCCTTGTCTGCTTCCAAAGCCAGATGGCAAAATGATATAATAACTTAATTCCCTAGCTCTATAATAAAAACACAGTTTAAAACACTTCTGGCTAAGAAGACTGACAACAGAAGAAGAAAGCTTTCTGTGTATTTATTTGAAAAAGACAATGTATTTTTAATCAGCACTGCAAGGTGCAGGTTTGAGAACCGTAACACTGGACTGACATCTTTTATCTATCCCTCAACCTTCCTCTCCTATTAACTTATTAGACATAATGGCCCTAACAAGCATAAAAGCTGGGACCAAACACTGAAAATCTGTACTTTATTATTCCCTAGAGCCACCTAAACACACTTATGGTTCTGCCTAGTTAGCTCTCCATATGGGCAAAGGCACACCTGCTGGAACTGCTGCTGATCTCACAACATAGAAAGGAAACTTACATTTACATTTCGGCCCAGCAGTTGTGCGTCACTTCTTGACATCACATATCGACGGTGGTTTTGATAGAAGTTTTGCAGACCATAGTACATAAAAATGTCACCCTAGAATTCAAGGATAAATCCCTTCGATAAGGAGAGTTCATGAAGGCAATGAGAAATCCTATTACTTGCTAAAAAAGAGGGAAAGGGAGGACTCAACTCGTATTAAAATGTCAGTAACCACACCCTAAGCAATTCGGCAGACACGGGCTAGAATCTAATCTTTAGCCTAACTGTAAGTTTTTATGTTTCGGCGCAAAACTAAACATAATCTAAATCACCAAACAAAACCTAAAATAAAAACGCCTGATAATTATTTTACTCGAGATATCATGGCTGGCCATGAACTTGCAATGACTATGAATCATTTTGTAGAGACAGACACCCATTTTCTATAAAAGAAGGTGCACAAAACCCTTTACATTAAAAGGAGAATGCTAGGCAGGCAAATCAAGCATGAAAGGCAATTATGCAACTATAAAAAACCCATTACTCAGTTAAATTAACTTCTCATCTCAAACATCACTGTAATCTGAAGAATTACAAAGTGTTTTAACAGCCTACTCAATACTGAAGAATTCTAAAGTGACTTTAAATTGCACGGTGATTTTAAGGGATCATTTATTCAGTACTGAGTGTAAGATCTCTTTGGCAGAACATGAAGCATTTTAACAGTCTCAACAACATGACCTGGTAGTTTAAGACAGGAAATGAAGGATACTTTTTCCAAAAGAAACTTCAGAATCACATTTTAGACTTGAATTATTCCAAGGACCTTGGGGATTAGCAGCACAACCCTTGTAAAAATGACTACAGGGGTTTACTTATGTAAAGTGGTCAGAGCTTCAGATTTCCTTCTCACCTGAGAACTTAGCAGGGCAGCAACAACCAACCCCAAGCCAAGGGCAAGGGTTTGCCACTGACTCAGAGATACAGAGAGAAGTCACCTCCACGATCAAACACCATTCCCTCCACCCCCATCTTCTCCTTGGACAGCCCCCAGCCAAGGAGCCTGGTCTTGGTTATAAATACCAAAATGAATAACAAAGGCAAAAGTGTAAAATTTTGAGCATAACACATTTTGAAATATACAAAGCAAATTTAGTCAGGAGCTCTACAGAACAGAATTAGTGTCTTTTATCATTTAGGTATATAAGTAACAGGTGGCTCTAAGCAACTTGAGTTGGTTTTTGCACTCACTTACCAATATATCTTCCTCTAGCGTGAAATTAACAGAACAGTGGCATTCCTTATTCCAATTAGAGGAATTTTCACGGAGCTTTGAACAATCTGAGCATTTATCTGAATAATCTATCTGTCAGAGAAGTGAACAAGCAAATACACTGTAATAAAGGACATGCTCATGAAAAAGGTTAGTGTTTAACTGCAAGACTTCTCAGAGCAGTTCTCTTCTAAGTGACTCTGGACTGCCAAAAACATTGTTGAAAATGAAGAGGCAGAAAGTCAGGACTTGGCCTCAATGAATAACCACAAAATTTATCCCTAGTTTAAGGCTGGTTTAGAGCCTTTTGATGACTGTTGCAGAACTTTCACATCTGCTCCTTGGCAAAGGAGTGCTGAGTGAAGAACACTCCTGCACCTTGGGCTGGCTGACCAAGTAATGCTTGACAAATCCCCATGTGCATCATGGCCCATCCCTGCTGAACAGCCTGGGTGTAGTGCTGAGTGTTGGCTCCTAACACGAATCTATTTGCAACACCACAGCTCTGAATAACCTTGTCTACAGGAGGGATTTAAACATTAGGGCTCCCTGTATTTCAAGATTTTGCCCCAGGAAACATGTATGTTCTTCTAGTGCCAAACACTCTCAGAGGGATTTGCTTATTTCCCTTCAAAACCCTAGAAAATAATGACGATGTTTTGGTATTACCAGCCAGGAGCAGTAATTATCACCCATATTTCAGATATTACCACCCAGTTAATCACCCAGTGCTCCGATTTCATTGATGGCCGACTGCCTCTGAAGATTTTCACAGGGATACCAGCTGCTGGACACATGTCCAAGGCATGAAGCCATTGCTATCATCTTTATTCAGAAGCAAAAACTCAACGCCCTTTCCCTCCAAACCTAGCCTGGTTTCTTCTTCACAGAATATCAAAGAACAGCACCCCCAAACCAACCTGGATTTCTCTGACGCTGTTTGCAGACAGGACAAGGCAGACTCCCACAGTGAGGCAGAATGCCCCTGTCAGAAAGAAGCTGGAGAGCACAGATGCAATGGTGAGCTGGGGCTTCCAAGCTGGCAGCCTCTGCTGTTTGAACGCAGTGTTATCCGGACATCTGGAAGGAGGTGCTGCTCCTTCTTGGGAAGGAAAACTTGTCTTGCTTTTCATTTTCTTCTTGGTGAGAGAAGGGAACACTATCCTTGTGCTGGAGAGAGTTTCAGCTGAGATACTGTCTTTATTGCTGGGAGACTATATTGTTTGTTCAAACCTGCATTATGGTGAGGAATTACTTATTAACTAGATCTCTCTCTTCCTTGCTTCCTGTATTTGTGCCTGGATTGCCATGATCAGCTTGTACCAATCAAATGATTGTGTACTTTGATCAGGGTGTCCAGTTCATTCCTCCTAGAAAAGCTTAGATATATTTTTCCTGCCTCACAACTCAGTAGGATTCGTTGTGTCTTATTCATTTCCAGGGATACTGTCAGCTATACTGGAATTTCTGTGTAATTTCAGATGCATTATTTCTTCTCCCTTTACTTCCATAGCTGCCCAGCTAACAGGCATGGCATACAATGAAAGGACTTCTACTCCAATTGCACTGGATTCCAGTGGGGAGGACTGCAGGTGCTGAGACAGCACTGGACAGAAAACATTGCTTTGGAAGACTGAATCAAATTTCTTAACCTATTACATTCATTACTATTGACTGAAATGCAATTAAAGGTTGTAAAAAGGTTGTGTGTTCTTTCTCACAGAAGGACAGCTCATTTTTAAAATATCCAATTTGGATCAATGGCTTTCCAAGATACTGATGATTTCCTTGTCTCTATTTATCTTGTTCTCTGAAAAAGAATCCATCCATTCCCTACTATCCACAATGACAAAAGAATCACCGAGAGACCACCTCCTTTTAATTTAAATGGACAAACATAAGAATACTTTTTGCACTCTTCAACAGTTTAACCAAAATAAAATCTCAATATAATACACAGATAATTTATCATGTAAAAGCAAAAACCAGCATTTGGCCAGCTCTAGAACAGATAGGTGAAAAATACCTTTTTGACCTATTACTGAAATTCACACAACTTTTTCAAAGACCTCCAAGGGCAAGAACTAGATTACCATTCTTGTGGGAGAAACACGTGTCTCCTTTGGGACAGCATGGGGAGGGAACAGAAAACCGAGTTGTGAAAAGACTTTCACACCTGTGTTTGCTCATCTTCAAAGTCTTACTAGTAACATACAGTAGTGACACATAGTAGTAAATATAGCAGGTGAAAGCAATGTAACTCTAATTTCAGTATGACATTGTTCCTGCAATAAAAATAACACTAGAACTACAAACAAAGCTTCGGGCTTTTTATTAAAAGAAAACTCAGAAGAAGTTGCAATGTGCACTCTGTATTGAGAGACCTCTGAAAAGTCAAAATTCAGTAGCAGACAGGATAACAGTAAAATGCAGCTGCAAATTACTTCCTTGTCGGTAAACTCATTAAAAGAGTCCCAGCTTCACAGATCCATCTCTGCACAGCTTTATAATACTCTTCTCCAGTAGGTCAATTGTTTCTCTCTTTATCTGAAGAAAACAAAAATCAAAGAAAGCATAGAAAGTTACTGATAATGATACCATTATTTATTTACTCAGGCATTTTACTATAGGACTAGAAATTAAAGAAGAGATTCCTATACAAGGTCCTCTAGAATGTTTCCATTTTTTAAAACACCCAGAATTTGCCGTGAAGTCCTGAAGTCCCATTCAGCATGGCTACAGAAAGGTTGTCATTGGCAAAGAGTTGATAAAGCATGCCACAGCAAAAGGCCCATCCTGGGCTACAGAATCCCTACAGGACTTTCCAGAGTAACAACTGGCATAAAGCAGATCAAGGGCAGTACACCAGGCACAGCCCCATCTGCGCCTGAGACACCTGAATGAAAATGAGCATGAAGGTCACGTCTGCCTGTGCTGCATACAAAGTACTTTGGTTTATGACACTGATATGGGTGTAGCTTATGGCTTATCTAGAGATAAAACAAATATATTACAGAGTAAATACTGACTACATATTTCAGAGGGAACACAAGATTCTTTACCACCATGGTTAGTCCAGAGTTTCCTTATAGCTCCCTCTTACCACTTACAAGTAACTTGTTTGCAGGTTTTCTCTCAGGATTATATCTTTCTGCACCTCCACTTTGCAGAGGAATAAATGATGTAAAGAAAGCCTGGCCAGCCTCAATTTCACACTGGATGTGCTACATGAAGTTGAGAACAGTTGTCTATCACAAATCCATTTCTCACAAACCTTCTTACTTTCATGAAGTCTGAAACTTAAACTTTCCATATTTTCAAATTTACTGAAGGCTTGGTGTGTGTACTGTTTGCAGACAATACAATATTGGGCTCTGTTGAAAAAAACTTCACTTGAATCTTAGGAACAAGTAATTTGAGGAGCTGAGACAGCTCTGTATTGCCATCAAGCTCTGTACGAAAAGCTCTCGAAGCAGGAAACTTGTCTTTCGGTCAGATCAGAAAGTATACAATCCATTTTTATTTAGACCTTTATGCTTTACTAAAGCTCCAGTGTGCCAAGACAAAGTCTGATAAACTCATTCACTCCTCCTGTGGTTTCTTTGGGAGCTTTCTTTTCATCTCCTTCTCTCTCCATTGCTTGGGATGAATGAAGTGGAAGACAGAATCAGAGAATGAAAATATCCAACAGCATTAACTAATGAGCTGCTGAGGTAGCTGATAGAGCAGTGGATCAGGGCACCATCCATTGTGTGGATATGATGGGATACAGAACTGTCACGTGGGAAGATCCATGTGTTTTTTAATTCATATATATTTATCAGAATATACGACTGTATACATAATTCTCCACTGAACACTGGGTGACTACAAAACCAGCAAGTACAATGGCCATGTGCTTCCAGGTGTTCTTGCTTTCTGGTGTAAACACAATGAAATTTAGCAATGTTGCACCTTAAGTATGCAAAGGAATTACTGACAACTGAGGTTTGCACTGAAAATAGGCCAGTATGCTGAGTTTCTAGTTTTAAGTGTACAATTTTGACTCCATAACTAACAGAGGTGAAAGAACTTAGTACATCCAACAGCCAATTCTCTAAATTGTCTTTGGTACTGTATTTCCTCTCTCTGAGAAAACTTATGACTATTCATAGCATGTATTTGACATTTTTTATACAATTAGAAAAGCTGACTAAGACTGTATTCCATATTTGAAGCTCACAAGTTGCTAGAACATCCCATTGGTTTATATGTAGTGTTAAGATGCCTTATCATCAAAACATTATTTGGGTATTTTTTGCTGCTGACATTCCTTTTACATAACTTTAAGGAATCTGTCTGATGTCTGCAGTGGGATAAATACCTGCAAGACACTCCACTTACAAAACTCAAGATGTCAAAACCCTTCTTTTGTGATGTGTTACTTGAGTCAAGAGCAGTTTGAAGACTTTTCTGTAATTACATATTCACTATTCTGTAATCACACATAAATATCTATTACTTATCCTAACACAATATATGATGGTGTAATGTTCTTACTTACCTGGATTTAACTTGAACTAAGCTTTTACTCTTTATGCTAAGATAGCCTTAGGATTTTGCCTTAATAAAATAGACTTGGAGTCACAATTTTTGGCCTAAAGTCCTAGACAGACACACAACTGCTATGATGTTGCCTACAGTGAGCTGAAAGGATTAGTTCAGGTTTGCAATAGCCCAAACTTAAATATTAGCAACATAGTCTTCATTTTTTTGAGGTGGATCACCTATGGTCTCCTTTAGGGATATCAACTTCAGGTGACTTAAAAAATCCATCCCACTGCCATCAGCACCTTGTGTACTGCCTGTGATTTTGTACTGTACTGTCTGTGATTTCATGTTTTCTGTTCTTTAAGAAACTTACAGGTAAGTACAAGCACCATACAAAAGAAGCCTTATGTATTTACCACAAGAGGAAGCCTCCTTGCCTCCAAGAAAGCAAAGGCAGGGGTTTTTTTGCTACTTCATTTCTGCAATGTATTTTTTTTTTTGTTTTGTGTATGCGGGGCTGTAAAATACAGCACATTCAAATACTTAGACAAGTACATAGATGGATAAATGACTGATAATTTGTTTCATTTGTGAAACAGCTAAATGTCTATATGCAAAATAAAGTCCTTTTCCCTGGAGATTCCACGTATGGGCCTGCTCTAAACGTACAAAACCTAAAGGAACTGTGTGGGAAATTGGGAGCTTTTTAACAAGCACTAATGGAGGAATCTTCCGCTTCATCTGGCTAAAAATAGGTGATGCCCCACAACATACTGTAAACACTGCTTGTCACAGCAATAAATATGAAAGCTGGATTACAGAACTGAAAAGAACCGGGAATTATCTTAGAATGAGTGCACAAATGATGGATGGCTCTAAATTGTTTGTACCCTACTTCTTGTCAAAAAAAACAAAAAAGAAAAAAAAGAAAAGAAAGAAAAGAAAGAAAAGAAAAAACAAGGTAACTGTCTTTAGATTTACTCACATGATGTTATCTTACTTTCAGGTGGAGAAACATAGATGTTTGTCCATAATTTTGTTTAGTTTTTGAGGAGACTTTTCATAGAATCACAGAATATTGTGAGTTGGAAGGAACCCACAAAGGTCAAGTCCAAATCCTGGCCCTGCACAGGACACCCCAAGAGTCACACCATGTGCCTCAGAATATTTTCCAAACACTTCTTGAACTCTGCCAGGCTTGGTGCTGTGACCGCTTCCCTGGGGAGCCTGTTCCAGTGCCCAAACACCCACCGAAGGAAGAACCTTTTTCTAATACCCAACCTAAATCTCCCCTGACACAACTTCAGGCCATTCCCTCAGGTCCTGTCACTCGTCACTGCAGAGAAGAGATCAGTGTCTACCCCTTCTCTTCCCCTCACAAGGAAGCTGTAACTGCAATAAGGTCTCCTCTGAGTCTCCTTTTCTCCAGGCTGAACAGACCAAGTGACCTCAGTTGCTCCTCATACGAGTTCCTCTCCAGACCCTTCACCATCTTCATTACCCTCCTCTGGTAGCTCTCTAACAGCTTTATATCCTTCTTATAGTGTGGTACCCAAAACTACCCCCAGCACTCGAGGTGAGGCCACCCCAGTGCAGAGCAGAGCGGGACAATCCCCTCCCTTGCCTGGCTGGTGATGCTGTGCCTGATGCCCCCCAGGACAGGGTTGGCCCTCCCGGCTGCCAGGGCACTGCTGGCTCAGGTTCAACTTTCCATTGACCAGGATCCCCAGATCCCTTTCCATGGCACTGCTTTTCAGCTTCTCATCCCCCAGTCTGTCCGTACATCCAGGCCTGCAGCATCCCAGGTGCAAAATCTGGCACTTCCCTTTGTTAAATTTCACACAGCTGGTGATGCCCATCTCTCTCATTTGTCGAGGTCTAGGACTCTGTACAAAGTCCTCCTACTGAGGGAACTTCCTGGGGACAGGTACAACATCCACTGAGCATAAACACGGGAAACTCACAGCACAACCATAGAAGTCACAGCTGTGACTTGCAACAATAAAGGAAAAATTCTTTTTCAGGAGATAATTTTGAGACCTGAGAGTACAGACTTCTCAGTCAATGTTGACATCTTTGTGTTTCTATACTACCAAAAACAGCTTTACAGAAAGAAAACTTTACTGACCAAGACCTGAGAACTAGAAACAGAAGTAACGAATACACAGAATATAATATATACAGGTGCTTATACAATACCTCCGGGATGTCCATCATTCTCCTTAGTTTCTGATCTCTCCAGTTCCAATCCAGAATCATATATTTCGTGGAGTTCAAGCACAGGCCATCTAAAAAGGTAACATAAATATCACTACCAAGATAATATGACGTGCTTATCAAAATGATTTTTGGCTTTTACATCTTTTGCTGTCTGTTTCTAAGGAAACTAATCTTTCAACATTTAAGTACTACATTTGCTGGTTGGAAAACTAATGCACTGACACTGCAAACTCCCTTAGCCACATAATCCCATGCCTTTTTGGAAGATAAACACAAAAGCAGAACAACTACTGTTGCCAGACTTGTCAAGAGCTTAACATCCTGCCAGAAAGTAATTCCTCAAGCTTCCTCTTGATGAAACCACAGGAGCTGAATTTCTGCAGCTGATGTCACTGGTATGTTACAAGCACCCTAACCTGAAAATTGATGTTAACAGGAACAGGCAGTGTTCAGCAATTTACAGGACTGGGTGCTATGCGAATATGAGCCAGGTCAGTGGTGCTGCTGAAGAATTCCTTTATCCTTCAAATAAATGGTGGTGGAAAAAAAGGTCCTTTCTGAACTTGCTTTTCAGCTGTTCTCCTATTTTTTCCCTGGTCTTCTACATGATGCCCACCATATTTTGGCATCAGTTTTGATTCCTCTCCCTTCTCTGAGTGACCTGGCACTGCAACACTAAACTGTCAAAAAAGAACTAGAGCTTGGAATAAAATGACACACCTTGTGTCCATGCCATAAGCTGCCTCCACCTAACAGAGAATCAGAATGGCCTAGGTTGGAAAGGACCTTAAAGATCATCCAGTTCCAAACTTCCTGCTATGGGCAGAGACACCTTCCACTAGACCAGGTTGCTCCAAGCCCCATCCAACCTGGCCTTGAACACTTTCAGGGATGGGCCATCCACAACTTCTCTGGACAACCTGTTCCAGTGCCTCACCACCCTCATGGCAATGTGCTGATGTGCTGAGCACTGACAATTTAATGCTGGTGGAAGCAACAAAATTATGTTAGTCCTGTACTCTTTTGTAAGGAACAGTAGAGTCCCAATCTGCAGCCAGTCCCTGACCAAGAGACCACAGTCAGAGCATGACAGTGACTTGCATAAGAGGAATGGAAAGAATTGCCTTATCATGCCATTCTGTTGTTTCTTTTTCTTTGTGTACATACTGTCTACTGAGTAAGTAAAAATACTCAAAATTTGGGAAGAGAAAAGGAGATTTATATAGAATAATTAATTTTATTATAGGCAAATGAGAAATAAGATCAAATCAGCAAGCAAATCTTTCATCCACCCCTCACAAAAGTTTACACTGAGCTCAGAGTGACACATGATACAGTGACTTCTGCCACTATTTCCTTTTGATCCACTTGCAGTGTTTGGTTTCCTGGAGCTTTACATCTCACACTATGGTTTTGCAATCACTTTCAAGTCAGCATAAATCAGTATCCCTGCCAAAAGAGGAAGTCCCCCACCTCTGCCTGCTCATTACCTGATTTTGTGTGCACGCTGGTTTTGTTTTAATTGGGGTCATTTCACTGAGCTGCCAAACAGACTCTTGGGCTCTCAGACGGAGCAGGAAGGGAGAACAAGCAAGCACTGACAGGTGGATGAGAGAAGCATTACTCTGCCTTTCTCTGCTAATACTGGCTTATGCCAGCTTCAAGTGATCATAAAACAAAGTACTAGAACCTTGATCTTGTTTTGACTGACATAGCACGAGTGGAGAAACAGAACCATATAGTTTTGTACCCAAATCTACATACTGATGTCAACCTACAAAAAACAGTTGAAGTTTCACTTCTCAAGAGACCAAATATAAGATACCTAGGGAGGAAACCCTCCTTGTTCTCCTACCTTGTTCCACTAGTGCCTTTACTCTCCCAGGAGTTCCAACCCCAATGTGGAACACACCTTTCTCCAACATATTCATCTGCTCCTTTATCTAATTTGAAGAGAGAAAGAAAAACCACAGTAAACCCACAGTTGTTTTAAAATTTCTTCTCAAGGAGTTGGAAATAAATTCAAGATATCATTGTATTTCTTTCTAGAACACCATCAAATAACAAATATTTGTCTTTCAAACTGTCAGATGATTATATCTGGAAGAAAGTTTAAGAAATATAACAAGCCAGCTGGGCATCACACTTCTCTAGAAGTTCAATCTTTTTTAACTTTGAAAATCTGCTATTGCACCAACTATTTTTGGAGGTGAGAACAGTAAGATTCCTTCAGCACTTAAACAAATTCTCTGGAAAACTGAAAAACTTGAATTAACACTGAAGTCCTTCAAGATGAAGACACCGGAAAAAGGTGAAATAAAGTAAATGACATTTGTGTGTTTGACAGCATTTACATCAAAGGCCAAGTGTCCACTCATTACTCCCAACACCCCATAATCTGTGGTTTTGTAACAGGTATGGATACTGGGGATCCAGGCATTCATTTGCCAGAATCCAAATGTGGGTACTGGTACAGTTTGCTACCACAGACCTGTGTGTGTGAGCCTTCTGGCATTTGAATGAGCACTTCATGGGAGTGTGGAACATTCAAACTCAGCATGTGCACAAGCATTTGCATTCTGCACAGCTTGCACCAGAGCTGCTGGAGATGGTGTTTAGTGCAATTCCTCACACTGCAGCAATGGGTTACCAAAAGAAGCACTACCTAAAGGAAGGAACTTCATATGAACACTATATGAAAGGCACTACTGCCAAAGGATTTAAAAGGAAAATGGTATCACACTATTTAGCTGTTCACTTGCTCTATTAAAATTCCCTACCTTTATGTGCTTTGCAAACAACTTGAGGACTTTGCAATCTCCTTTAAAGGCTGTCATTGACCTAGCAATAAAAAAAAAAAAGAACAACGAAATGCAAGAATCAGGGCTGGGCTTAAGACCACACATGAGGAAAGAAAAACTAACTGGCATTTCTCAGTACGTTTGAGACACACACAGTCCCCCAGTGAACCCTGGTTGTACTCTGAACACTATGTACATTCTTGTTTGCAACTTATCAACAGAGATCAACAACTGGACAGACACAATGGAAAATATCAGTAGGGGGCAACATTGTTTAGATAGCTTTTCAGATAATATTATGGCCTGTGCTTTCACAGCTAGCTTAGTTCAAAACTGGTTAATCACCAAATCCTAATTAAAAAATAATTCAATTACTGAGATAGCGGCATTAATGAATATGAGTGTGTGTGCACAAAAGGAAGGATCTGTGTATGGACCAATCTACATAGTACAGTCTTCCTGCAGTGTGGCTGCTGGGAAAACCTAGGCTGCCACTGTCTGTACTGCAGAGATTGTCCAAATTCCAGTTAACCAAAACTCATTTGTTAGAAACACTGATTGTTTTTCCGACACTCCATTTTGGCACAAAGTAACAATTCTATGTTCTGTATTCATCAAACACGAGACAACATATTCAGTATTTTCTGAATGTCATTTAAGACAGCTTGCTCTGCACGCTTCTTGCAGCACACCAAATTTTTAATTTGCAAAGCTAAAGGTTTATATACATCTAAACCACCTAAGTCTCAGGTGCTAGTCTCTGCATGCATGACTGGCACTTATTTGCCTTATCAATGCTTATATCTGTGTCATGGAATCAAACTTCCCAACTCTCCATCTCATTTTGTACTGACAGATAATCACAGGAAGTAGGGTCAAGACACAGAAGACAACCATGAAATTTGTGAGGTATACATTAATTCATCAAAGTAACCAAAACGTCTGGCATGAGAAGGGGGAGGATAGAGAAGGGGAAAAAAAGAGGACAGGGCATGCACACTGAAAATTGTCTTCTCTGCCCAGCAGTTTTGCCACCCTGAACCAGCTGAGAACACTGACACAGACCTGGGGGCACTCAGGCCAGAAACAGCCTGCCGCCTGAGGCCCTGAAATGCCATGCCCTTGTTGCCTTTGGTGCAAAGACATGATTTCTAGTGGCGGATCATGATGCTTTATGGGCTTACTGTGTTCCCAAGGATAACATGTTCCATGTTTCCCCAAAATTGGTTACACTTTATTTTTGGTTTTTAACAAAAGTAACACATCCCAGGCAACTGAAGTACTGAGCATTACTTCAGTCCAAAACCGAACAGCACACTCCCAGAGTTTAAATAAGGAAGGGATATTGCATCAGTTTGAGTCAGTGAATTTGCTGGCTAGCAGAGGACAGTGTCCCAGTTTTGCCTTTTTTCCTGTGGTTCCAAGACAAAACTCCTGACCGACTGCCAACCTCAACACAGCATTTGCTATTGACATACTTGATGAGTTCCAAGGAGCGAAGGGCAGAACTGCAGAGAACCAGCATCACCACCGACTTCTTCTCCTTGTGGTTTCTCCGGAGCTTTGCCCACTTCGGACAGACTGCAATGGAAAAGCCCTTGTACACACACACACACAGAAAACACTACATGCCAGTTTTAAATTACTAGAGTACATGATGAATGGTAGCCAGCAGCAAGAACACACATGCTGACTCCTATGAGGTCTGGAACTTTGGCAATATTTCTGCATTTAGTCATGGCTGAGAAACTGGAAAATGTAATGCCCAAAATAAATAAAATACAGAAATATCACATAGCTGAACAAACTAGATAAGCATTAATAATCAACAGTTTTTAAGGTGATGAGCCCATTGTCTTCATTTGCCACATATGGCAATTTGTATCAGAGAAAATCAACTGCAAAGAAACATTTACCACACCAGAAGCTCTATATAAATATACAAGAGAATAAAAATTCTCTTGGTTCATGTCAGCAGACAGCTGCAGGACTTTTATTGTAAGATAATACATACACCTACTTATGAAGCCACAATAAATTACTGACAAATAATCCCTAGCAATTAAAAAAAAGCCTAGAACATTTTTGATACAAAAAAAAAAAAAAGTGATAGAGTAAAAAAGAGCCAGAAAAACAAGACCTGTCATAAAAAAATTTTTAAAAGCCTTAAAGTGATTAATATTTCATAATAAACAAAATTTGGAGCTACATATAAAAAAATGCAATAATACTGTCTTAATAATCTTTTTGATACAACTTTCATCCCACCCAGACCAACATTTTAACTCACTTTCCTTCAGGTATGAAGAAAAACTGTGGCTGAGATCATTGGCTGGCAAAAAACAGGAATCTGAAAACATAAAGGAAAAAAAAAATTTTGTTGATGTATTTTAACAGCAAAGGGAGAATATATGTTGGCAGCATAACCACTAGTTATATTGATGAAATCCCAACTTCATAAAATCCATCATCAATAAATTACCATTTCTGAAAGAAATATTAACATAGAAGAAACTTTGTATGGGTTAAATCAATAAAGGTAACATCTTTGAAAGGCAATTCCATTCTTTTCTCCCACCCTCAAACCTTGAACACAGCGCTGCTGTACAGGTGTGATCACATGCTTTAAAAAAAGTTTTCATATGTCTTTGCCACAATGAATCAAGCCTCAGCCAAAAGCCTTACACTGCTAGACTGTTCCTCCAATGTGCCTCTGATGAAATATGTTTGTACATCCCCCAAATAATTCATACTGTGTAAATGCAAGAATCTACCAATAATCTACTTGCCAGTAAGCTTGTTCACTTTCTGGCTTTTCATATTGTGGTAACCTACCTAACTATATCAACCCTAATGGCAACACCTACACTGCATTTCAGTGCCTTTCTCTTCCTCCATTTCCTGCTGACTTCCTTTTCCCTGGTCACTATGTTAACTAGGAAGTCTTTTAAAAGCACTCCGTGGCAGACATGCCATTGAACTTCATATAATGGCAATGAAGACCCTAACAGGTTCTTTGGAAGGTCCTTTCTCAAGTCTGTACAGAAAGTCAAAGTTCTTAAAAAGGTGATTAAAATTCGATGGTCTGAACACTTACCACTGTTGTTAAGGGCTCTTTGCCTGATGGAACAATATGCTTCTGCAGAGCATTAACAATTCTGTCCTTAAAGACTTACATATTTGTCAGCATCTTGCATGAAGCACAGCCCCTCAGGGTGTGCATGGATGTTTGCTGATATACTTTCTAAACTAAGGAGGTTTCTTCGAAGATGTTATTCATGTTCACATGGATGGTGCACTGTGATAATGCTGAGAGCATCAACCCATGACCTTCATGGGAACAGACACTGTGACAAATTTGGTTTGTAGCTAATGCCTGGCTGAAGTCCTATCCGTGCACATCCTTGAGCACAGCTACTCTCCATTACTATATCTTTCCTTCAGTAGGTGTTGTCTTGCTAAAAACTTTTATTTTGCACTGATTCCTATTAAATCCTGAGACTGACATTTACTGGGACTTGAGCTTCAAAGGAAATGAATATGCACAACTGAAGGATCAGCAGCTGATTTACTTTATAAATCATGTTTAAAAGATGTACTTGATGCAGGTGGAGAATGGCAGGGGATGATCTCCCCAATACATGGCCTCATTAATGACTGACCATTCAAGAGGTGGTTTCTGAAGGACACAGCTTCAGTCACTGACTCCTCACCAACAGTCCAGCAACACTGCAGTACTTAGAACAGTTTTAAATGGAAGTTTCTGAAAGGGGGGAAAACCCACACCGCTCCGGACTGCAGCAAGAGACCATGCTGACTTTCTGACCAACCTTGACCTTCCGCACTTTGTCAGTGAACAGGAACACACAACCCCAAAGTAGCTGTTTGTCATTTACTTAGTGCTTCGACGTGAATGACTTGACAGCTGTACAAGTTCATAAACTCTTTGGCACCCTAAGCCTTCAACTCCCAGCAAAAAAATTAAGGAAAAATAGCTCCATCCAACACATATGGAAACGGGTCACTTCAGTAGCCCAAAGGGCTCTTTTAATAAGAAAGAAACCAAAGCAATTTATTATTTCCTAAAAACCTTATATGCCAAAACATACTTAACACAAGCTTTTCAAAGAAATCTATATGGGACTTCTCCAGGTTTTCTTGTATCAGTAACAAAGCTGAACCTGCCCCACAGAAATGAAGGGTCCACCTAGAATCATGGGGGTTAAGCAAGAGCACATTTACCTAGAGAGACAGGCTTATGCATTAAAAAAGAAAAAGCACTGCTGGACTAGAAGGCTTCTACATTGGGAACAGTTACTGACAGTTCAAGAAGCCCCAAAGGCGTGTCCAGGTTGGTTATCAGGCTGCTCTTCATGAGCACTACCAACAAATAATGGACAGTGTCTCTACACAGCAGGAGGCAGTGAAATTCAACATTGCCATCATCTACAATACAATCTCCAACTGACAGAAGCTAAGTCTGCTCTGTCCTGCTTTTTGCCTTTTCTATCTGGCTTTTAACTGGAGGCAGGATACAAGGAACAAAGAGAGTCCTCATGGTTAAAACTTGGTCACTTCACAGACAGATCAAAATTATCACCTCAATTCAAGCCACTCCCTGAAAAACCATTGCATTCAACGTCTCATATCCATATGAGAAGGATGCCTCATTATTTCTTTGTCTATTTCTGTCAGCCCCTTATTATGCATCTGGATTGACCCAGATAATCCCAGGAACAAAATACATCTCTCATAGCATCTTGGGAGCTACTATTAGGAATCATAAAATTTCTATTAGAGAAGTGAGCTCCAGAAATGAATACTTTACAATAAAAAGAGACATTTAAACATGGTTTCATTTCTGTAACTCCAAAAAACCTCACATTTATTCCAAGGAAACTAACATTTCAACTTAAAGAGCAAATTAATATACAGTAAAAAAGAAATATAAGAAAATATTTTCATTAAAAAGTACAACTCAAGACCTGTCCCAAAAATCTTTTTTCTTCTGCAGAAAAAGAATTCAATAGTATAATGAAAAAAACATTATTTATATATTAAATATAGGACAAGTTACCTGACAGCTTTAATTCCTCTATTTCGATCACAGAACGATTTTCACCAAAATGTTGAGTAAGCAGATTTTGTAGATCTGCAGGGACACCAGGTTTTGGAGCAGATTTTTGCAGAACATCAGAAATCTTCTTCTAAAAAGTCCAAATAAAATGGGTTAAATATGGTATTTCTGTACAGCTCTTTGACTAGCTAAAAACACAGTAAATAAATGTTCCTCCATATCTTTATACAGTTATATTAGTTTAATTACGGCTTAATTGGAAAAACACCTTACAGTGGGACAAGATTCCCTTTGTCTTTTAGAGGGAATGCAGACTTCAGATGCAAGTTGAGATACTTTGACAAGATGGTCTGTGAGCCTGAACATGAAAAATCTTGTCCACTCACCTGAAATGCTGTTGTAACAAAAACATAACTGAAAGCTGGTTTTTTTGTTTTGCTATTGCTACCCTTTAGTATCAGTTTGAAAATCCAGGCTTTTTAGTTTATTATTCTTAAGGTGTAACAACAGGAATCAAGTGATAGTACATTATTTGGTTATATTTTGATTCAAACAGGGTAACTATCTATCTATATTTGGAGGGGAAGATGGTTAGCTATATTCACAGAATAACATGCCAGGGTGATGAAAATAAGTTATAACAACAAAACCACAGGTCAAGCAGCAAGAGTTCACAGCTTCTTTGTTCTTCCACACTGTATAATTTTTAAAACAAACGACTGATTTTTAGAGGCTGAACATGAGTTCATAATGACTGTGTTTTGCACCTTACTGATGTAAAATGTAACAAGTTACCACGTAACAGGTTACCAAGTAACAGGTCTGAATTCTCACTGAAGTGAAAGGATTGCTGTATTTTTTCCCATAATTAAATGGAATGTGTGGGTAGAATAGCCCAAGGTTTCCATTATCTGAATGATCTGCCAGCATTTAAGAAAACAGCAAATTTGCAAGGATAGAGGCAGTCTGGAGAGAATGACAAGGATGTGATGCCTCTCTTGTTCTCACTGAGATATGTTTAGTTTTTGAAAGGCCAGCTTAAGGTTTCTCAGCTGTGTAAGCTAAACTGAACTTGTCATCAAAGGGATATGTGGCAGCATAAGTTTAGAAGTGAAAACAAGAAGGGTGTGGTTAGGATGGAGCAATAGGGTCAATATTTTTGAGGCAAAGTGGGATTTGACAGAGATGAGGTGGGTCTGGCGGCATTTTTGGCAGCTTTGGAGGGATAGTGGCTGCCTTCAGTTTGGCAGGCTAAGGTCTAGGACAGCAAAGATCAATGGAAATTTTGAAGAGAGGTATGGCAGGAATATTAATGTCGGGGACAGACCTTCTTCCATCCATTCTTTCCCTCACTCCATCTCAGCACCCACTCCCTCCTCTCTTCCATTCCCCACCACTCTGTCTCTCCCTCTTGCCCAATACGCCTCAAATACTCCTGTAACAGCAGCATAAGGAGCAGAATGCTGAACAGGGAAGAGCCATCTGGGGGCTGCCAAAACAGCAAAGGCAAAGCAGGCACTGCCTCTCCCAGCCATTGCCCCCTTTGGCACTGCCTGTTTCACCCCTGATAAAAGCCACCTGTGGGGTTGCAAGAACCCAGGTGAAACTTTGACAGTGGGACACATGGAGTTGAAATGTTTATGCCTTCCTCTCAATGTAGCTTTGGCCTGGTGCAAAGCCCTCTGCAGTCCCTGGAAGACTTTCCAGAGGATGTCTGGCTGTTCCACAGGTTTCTGCAGTGCTTGAATCTGTAGCATTCCTTCCCAAGATTCCTCTTCACTTACCACTGTTGTATTTTTCTGCCAAGGAACAAGTGTCTTCCCAAAGCATGACCAGAGGCCGTGGGCAGCACAGCCAGCCTCTGCCTGAGGCCCACAACCAGACCTCTCCACTGTTCCTGCAAACAACCACAGATGCTTTTCCCCAGCCCTCCCTCACATGCTGCCTCTGAAATGACCCACATTTGGGAACCGCTGATTTAGCAGACAGCAAGACAGAATTATCAGGCTCATTTTACTTGGTAATTCAGCGTAAGACATTGTTCCACAGGACCATTACATCATTCATTGGGCTACTTGGTTCCTTCAGAAAAATTATGGCCCTCTGGAGGGGAGAAGCCTGATAACAGCAAGAAATTCTTTAAGAACAAGAGCAAGGACACTTGAGCAAACTCTCTTCCTTCAAGGAGAGCTGTGGGGAAATGTTCCTCATGCAGGAAATTTTATTATTTTTCTTCCAATTCATTCCAGATGCTTTAAAAGCAAAAGGGCTTTCCCCCCTTTTCCTTACTTTTGGAGACAGCACTTTGTTTGGAAGCCACAGATCAACCTAATAAATGTTTCCTAATGGGGTTTCTTGACAGGCTGTGTATGTCAGCTTAGTGGCCCACTGAAAGCAAAGGTGTAACAAAGCAGCTGCTGTTGCCTGAGAAGCGGGTTTCTCTCTAGGTTGGTTTGCCAGCCTCTGCCATGGGATGCCCTTGCTCTGGCTCCAGTGGAGTAAGTACTATACTTACTCTGCCAGAGCCACATTGAAAGCAAAATCCCACTCTTCCCACTTCCCATTCCCTAGATGATTAAGAGGGTTAACATAACATAAAAAGGCCACCCCTCAGCCTTGTGAGGGAGCCAACTATTTGCAGTCTGTCCCAAAAGACAATTAACTTGCCTGGTGCCATACAATCTCCATCTAGACTGCAGAGTGTGTTTGTTGTTGTGGGTGAGAATGGAGCACAGCCAGGGGAACAATACAGGTATTTATTTATATCCTTATGCTATGAGGAGAAGAGTGAACAAGGACAGTCCTTGGCTCAAAAGACGTAACAGCAGCTGGAGCCTGACCACACTGCAGGAATGGGTCAGATTCTGCAGCAACTGAAGTTCCACCTTTCTTCCATACAGTCACCCTTTCCCGGTGTCCAACACTTCTGAGTGGGGTGTAGACATATCCAACCCCTGAGTGCTATACAGACATAATGCCACAGGTCAGGCTGGGAATAGGTATCTCGAGTGAGGTTTAAAAATTAGGAATTTCTGTTCTCTAAAAGAAGATGCACTATTATGACCATATTACTTCCCATCATTGCAGGGTTGTCCCCATTCTGCATCTTGTAGTGGCCTATAAACCCACTGCCCAGTCCCCAAACACTCTAGGACACTCATACCGTCTTCCTCCTCTTTGCCTTTGCAGTGCTCTCTTGCTTTTTTTCAGGCTGGCTTAAAAAACACTCCGTAGGCTGCAAAACACATTTAAAAAAAAAAAGTAAGAAAAAAAAAGCCACCAAAGGAAGGCAAAGGGGGTAAGAGGAGATACAGAAACTGTAATGCTGGGTTAGGCAAAACCAAATAAAACTGTACTTCCCCACCTGTAGAAGGAATCAAATTCTTGCAGTTCTATGTATATAAAGTAATTTTGGAATTGAGATTGTTGTTGCAACCAAGAGAGAGAACAAAAGAAGAGAAAATTGAAACATTCAGGGTATAGTCATAATTCCATAAAATGGTGAAAAGCAGGCTTGGATACTTTAAAAAAAAATCAGGAGGAAAATATGAACAAGACCTACCACTAAATTTATATTTTTAATCTCTATTATTGCGTATGATAGTTTTTCTAAACTTTGCCGGTAGTGTTCTAAAATAACTGGGTCTAAGGTGAGCATCCAGACAGTAAAAAATAGCATGCAACAGGGCAAGATTAATTGGAAACAATCATGCTCTGGAGTTCCTTCTACACTTGTAATGCAAAATTTAGGAAAACATGTTTCAAACTTGTCCTACGCCATTCTTGCTTTGTCTCTTCATAGCAGGCAGGGTCAAAAAGACACAAGAAAATTATATGGTGCATTTCAGAATAATCCAACACGTGCTGCTATCATTAACCCTCTTTTGTGCCTGAGTGAACAGGCTGAATTGGTCCATTTGTAGAAGAGTCCCTGCTCACATAATCCAGGGGTAGGATTTGTCCTTAGCCACCTAAAATTGTCCAAAACAGAGGAAGTGAGGCACAGACTTCTCTTGTTTTAAGCACAGCAGTTCTCTTTTCTTTTGCCTTCTTAGGGCCTTCTACCTCACGGAAATGCAAATTTATCTACACAGACAGGCTTTGGAACTTAATAAGTGACTTGATGAAAAGTAATGGGAAAACAGGCTGAGCTGCAGGAAAAAGCTCCATGCTACTATGATGCATTTGGCAGGAAAACTCCGCTCTTGTGAGAAAATGTGGAGAAGACTCATCACATGGAGCATTAGAAAACTCAGGAACAGCAAATCCAGCACTCCTCCCTGGAGAAAGCCTGAAAGAAAAGCATCAGCAGGAAAAGGAGCCCAGCTGAAAGCCAGAGAAGCTGTTCCTTTGTTCCCTTGGGAAGGCAGCTTCAGTCAGGCCAAGAGGGTCAAAGCAAAGCTAACAGAAGTTCAGAGTATCTGGGTCTTTCTGAGCCCTCCTTGCACTTCCCCACTTTATCAGGAGGACACTTCATGGCAACTGGTACTAAATGACCCAACCCAGCACATTCCTGCCTTTCCAACTCTCACAGCCTTATCAGAAGTATTTTTTGAAGTTTAATCGTTCACATTATGCCTACATTTCTCTTTTCCTCCCCACTCCCTTGGCTAAATTAGCTATAAAAACAGGTAACCACCATGTTCAACACAAATAAATGATCTCTTGTTTTCTGTGCTGTGATGCAGCCACAGTCACTGCCCTTGCAAAGGCAGCAGTATTGTACGGCAGTGGTTCTGAAACTGGTTGAGGACTGAAATGAAACTTAGAAACTGCCAGAGAAGATTTGGCTGGGGACTTGCTACAGCCAGCAAAGCACTACAGCTACGACTGGAATGTAACACAGCCTGCATCAAAACCCAGGAGAAGCTGTGATAGGGATCATATCTTGCCTCAACAACAGAGATCTGTCCCTGTGATTTTCTCAGGTATAAACAGAGGTTATCTTCACTAGACATGAAGGGAATGATTGCAAGTGGAAACTCATTTCAATTAACAAAATTGTTCCAGAGTTAATGTAAGTATTTTGTTTTATTTTTGGATTGTTTCTATTTTAAAAATCTCTGTCCTGACTCTGATTCAAGTGTTTTTAAAACCCCACCATACGTTTCTTCATTCCTATCCCTACCATTAGCATTCCCAGACACTGAGACTGAAACAGAGCTACCCTCTGCTCTACTCTTACACATCCCAGCTGTCCATAGATACTTAAAGGCCATTTGCCAGGTGTTTCAATCATAAATTTAATGTTCAACATCATATTTTACGCAGAGAACAAGCCTTTGGATTGCTTCAGTCAAGGGATACCTACAAGCAATCAAAAAGTCAGAAGAGGGTCAACCTGAATCTCTCTCCTCCTGTAGAGTATGATGGTTCCCTATTCCAGTGGTGCTACCACTCTTCTAGCATATTGAAAAACATCACTCATTCACTTTGGGCCCATTTCTCCCTTCTTATACGTTGTGAACTGCTTTACATAACTCCGCAAACACTCCCAACTGGTATCTGTATGAGAAAAGAATGAACTGTGCCACACAACCAAAAAAATTTCTCTACAAGAAAAAACTTCTCACTGCTAAGCCTTCATTCAAATGTTTGAAAGTATCACCAAATGCCATGGCTTCTTTTTTGAAGGCAGTATGTAACCCTTTCTTTCAATAGCCACAGAAACACACAGCAGGCAACACAGGCACACAGCAGGCTTGTAGTCAAAGCCTTGCTTCCTTACAGAAGCATGGTAAGGCTCAAAATTACCTCCTTTACACTGCACACTGTGTTGGTTTAACACAGCCTGGTTTTTGGTGAGGGTGGGAGAAAAGCTGCTCAAAACTTCTATTCTCCAGGTTACCAGACCAATTAGAGAAATTGGTAACACCTCTGTGATTACATATTGAAGAAAGGAAAAAAACGCAGGAAGCTCTTTTCCTGAGGGGTGGTGAGGCGACTGCTGGGACCCGCGCAGCCGGGGCCTTCCCGAGGCTGGGACCATGCGGCCGGGGCTGCCTGTGTGGTGCCAGCAGAGACCATGTGGCCAGCAACGAAAACATGGTGAACAATTCCCTGATATGGAGCCCAGACAAAATCAACTTTCTCAGTGCAGCGAAGCTCTATAAGAACTTTTCAATTGATAGAACTTGAGAACAATAATACCTACGGACAACAATTTTCTTCCGAGTCAGAGGAAAAGGAAAAGTGAGAACACACGAGGAGAACCAACATGGCAGCACCGAGGTCAGTGAAAAGAAGGAGAGGGAAGAAGTGCTCCAAGTGCTGGAGCTGGGATTCTCCTGTGAGCCGTGGTGAGGACTATAATATAACAAACTGTTTCCCTGTAATTTATGAGGTGCATGGGGGAATGCAGAGATCCACGCGCAGCCCGTAAGGAACAGTGCTCATGCTGGAGTGTGTGGATGCTAAAAAGCTGCAATCTAGTGAGGAACTTGAACAGAGAGAGATGACCCTTGCTTCCAGAGATGGAGAAAGAGAGCTTGCTTCCAAACTAGAACAGCTTATCCTTAAAAGACTAAACCCCATGAAGTAAAATGACCCACGCTAGGCAGTTGTGGGAAGACCGCACCATTCGTGGGAGGGACTCACGTTACAGCAGGTCAGACGGGCTGCTGTTCGTGAAAGTTAAAACCATGCTGGAAAAGTTTGCAGAGAACTATCTCCTGTGGGAACGATCCCACGGCACAGCAGGAGAAAGAAACTCTTTTCATTAAGCGTACTGAAAAAAGACTTTTAAGAAGTGAAAGACTGATCAAAACCCCATGTTTTGTCTCCTTTTGTGGTCAGTGGGAAAGAGGGAGGGACTAGGAAGGAAAGGTGTTCTAAAGGTTTCTTTTAGTTCTCATTACCCTTTTTACTTTTAATTCTGTTAATAATAAATTTTCTTTATACTGTTTAAGTTTTGAGCCTGTTTTGCCCTTAAATTTTTTTTCCCTTAATCCTTATCTCAACTCATGAAGTTTTCATTTCAATTGCCCCTCCTCTGCTCAGCTACAGCAGAGGAAAATGAGTGTATAGTTTTTTTATGGGTGCCTGGTGCTCAGCCAGCGTCAAACCTTGACACATATATATATTTAGGCATAGTATATTATTAGCCCTGAAATAGTAAATTCACTTTATTCAGACATTAAAAATAATGACATAAAAAAAGAGAAACTTCATGGTGGTGAATGGCTGTAAACTTACATGTCTTTGATGATCTGCAGTCTAAAATATTTCAGCATCTGATGTAGCCTGAACTTCTGACCCTTATCCAAGCATTAGTTGCTTACCTACTCATGCAATAGCTCTTTGCATGCCACCCTTAAGGAAAGGTCATTTACATGCTTTCCTTATGCAAGACACAAAGCAGACAATCAACTGTTTTTTGACATGGCTCCCTTGTGCTCTGTGTTTTTATGTTATTTTTACATGGAAATTCTTAAAATGCGGAAAACGGAATTTGTGCCAAGACCACTGATTTATGAACTAAAATGTCATAAATTCCTTGTTTGTTAATCATACACAGAACATAAAATATTTCCCGTATTATGTTTCTAACACGCTTTTTTTCTTTACATGCTGCCAAAGTTACGGGAAATTCAAATGTAGAGTGAAAACAGTCTTGCATGTGTGTGAAAGTTTACACTCCAGGTCAGCCACACACTCTGACTTCTGGAGTTTGTGACAAAGTAAACACATCACTGCGTCATTCAGACTGGACACAGATTATTCATTTCACTGTAAGCCTGAGAACAGCCTGCAGACTAGGAACATAGATGCTCATAACTCTGGTTGTCTCGTGACAGGCTTAAAGGTGCCAAGTCCATTGCAGAATAAGGCAGGGATGAGTAAAATGGGTTACGTTATTTGCACCAGAACTACAAAACCATCAGCTTTCCATAAATACATCTCATTTTGTGTGTCTAAAAGATGTGCAATAACCCATCCATGACTTTGAGCTCCTATAAAGCATTTCCCTCTTGCAGTTTCACATCTAAACATCAAATTACTTGATTCCAGCAAGCAGGCTGATATTCTTTCTATGACATAAAGACCTGTGGCAGGTGTTCTGCTGCAGCTGAGCAGTCCCAGGCCACCTTGGCAAGTAACTTGTGTTGACTATCCTTTCTAATGTTCTCATAAAAAGGGTCAAGCAACCCTTCCAAACAAAGTGTCTTAACCTACTTCTAAATGCCTAAGTGAAAATGGTGATAAAAAGTGGCTCAATAAGAATTCTCACTCCTCAGCATCTGACCCCCCCGTAGAGAATGTACAAAGGTAATACAGCTTTCTCCTGTATTGCTTGGTCCTCCTTTCTAATCAAAACATTGATCTAATTCAGATATTTGGATCACTTCACCTTTGGTCTCTTTGGAAAGACATCCGAAAGCATAGTAATTGCTACCATGCTGTTTACACTTCTCTGTTACAAAAAAGAACATCCCTGCAAATGGCTTTCACTTGGGCAATTGCCTAGGCATTACAGAGTGAATTTACTATTGACCTAGGCGTCAAAATTAATATCCATAACCTCAGGGAGAGATAGCTTCCAATGTAATTTTAGCTCTCTGACAGCCACTCAGTCGATTCTCCTGGGTGGTATGAGGAGGGCAGAACAAATTTACCTTCTAACAAGAAACTTCTTAAAATCAGCTGACCTCTAGATGACTTTTTCCCTCAAACTGGGGTGATGCTGCCTGTTCCCTGGCACACTCCATGTAATGCTGAACAACACAGTTCCTATTGGCATTAAATGAAGTTTTTAGCAGTGCAAGGGTAAGAAAACATCAATCCATGTAGACCTAAATTCTTTTTCATTTGGACCTTGCACTGGGGACATGCTTGGGTAGAGAATCTGTACAACATATAAATACAGCTTTCCAGACTTTGTGTGTGCAGGGAAAGGAAAAGATTGCAGGGGAGGATACTCAGTAGCACCATACAGGCTTGTACCACTAGACAGACACTTTGTAGGACAGGCCTGGCAATCTCAACTCACACAAAACAAGTGTGAAGTTATTACTGAAATGTACTAAAAAATGATCACTTCCAAATACGGCAACATAATTTAAACAAAACATTTGTTACATGAACAGATCAGACAGACTCAGAAAACTGTCCCTTTACTGAAAAAAAGCAGATTATGTTTCCCTATGCATTATCAACTTTGTGCTAAATAATTGCTTAATTTACAAACCTGCTTTCTTTTCTTTTTCACAGCAGGTTTGGAATCTGAATCTTGACGTGTTGCTATCCTGTTATCACTTGCTTTCTCAATAGCTTCATCATCTGAAGGATCTAATCAGAAAAAAAGAAGAGTTCTTGTTACTGTTTTTCAAATCCATCTATCCATCTTTGCATGCCAAAATAGAGATAACATCTCCAGCTGAAAGGTTGTCACAATAATGCAATCTCATGATTGGCAATAAATACAGCTGTAACAAATATATTTTTCTTGCTAAGTTTGCTGCTACTTCTTTCAAAATCAAGTTATTTCCCCCTACTAAAACAAGTCTTGCAGATGAAGAAAAAAATCCAAGCAAACACATACAAAAACGCACAAAATCCCCATTCCAATCTCCCAAATGCCTTACTGACACACATTAAAGAGGAAAAATTACAAGACAGGTATAATGTCCTATTGCATAAAAATACATGCACACGTTTCCTGCAAGTACATTTTAATTGTGTCTCTTACTTCAGTAATAATTAGACAAAGGCACCACTCCCAAAGTTTGAGCAGAATGTCCACAAGACTAAAACACACTTATGTTTTAAAAGACAACTATTTGAATTCACATGTCTCTAACCATTCTCTTCTTCATCTCTTCTATCTACAGAGAGACTTTGGGAAAAAAATAAATGCACAGCAACAGCTCCCTCTAATAGTGTTATAATAGTGTCTTAGATGTATTCAGATACAGACATTTCTGCTGGGGACCAAGTTACTTCCCTGATTAGTGCCAGAAACATTATCATCCATCAAACTGAATTAATTCAACTTCTGTAGTTGGAATATTTCTGCCCAACAGGTATTCAGTCAAAATTGCAATCTCTTGTATTCCAAAGCTGTAAATTTACAGCTTCAAGATTAGGTTATTTATTTTGAAAGGAGAGGAATAGAAGGATTTCTTAAGCATCACCCCAAGTACAGATGATATATCTATGCAATCACTAGTTGTGAGCAGAGTAAACTGATGGCCAGAGAACATGAGAGAGAGAAAATCAGTTACAGCTGGTATTTACAAATTCCATGTTGAAATATTTACCTACTGAAAAAAGGTAAGTGAAAGGATATGTGAAAAACATGCAAAAGAATTTAAGTCACAGGTAAGTAAAGGGATGAAAGGGGGTGGGAGGAAAGAATCTCTATTACTCCACAAATGCAACATTATATATTATGTGGCAATAAGGCAGTGGCTTTGAAAATCCTAATGTGACAGAATGGGTAACAAAATGGGTACATATTTATTCCTGGAAAGATACCATCTCACAATCTTCATTCCTTTTTCCTACCTTGAATGACCTGTGTAACAGCCAGCACCCTAAAGTTGGGTTCTGACAGCTGTTAAGAGTTCAAGAAAGTATAGGAAGTTGAAAGATAGTACAGAAAATCAGTGAATGTTTTAGCAGGTTGGATGCCATTTGTCATGAAATCTTACTTGATACAGATTAGATTCTTGGCAAACCACAAGAGCTTTAGAAAGAGAGCAGCCACTGAGAAGAGAATTTTTCTGTTCAGTACAGCTAAGAGACTCCTAAGTGAAGATGGTAGATAAATATGTTAATGAACTTAATTAAGACCAAAATAAATGCCATGGAAGAAATGACAGCACTTGTTTGCATCTCAACATAGGATGAAGACATATTCTGAAATCTTTAAATAGGAATTCACCAAGAAAAGCCCTTGCTTTCCAGCTCTAGAGCATGATGTCTATGTAACTCAGATCACAACAACAAAGTGCTTATACAGCTTGAGTCATAAGATATCTATGTAACCTTAATATTAATATAACCCAAATCATTACTTTTATCAATATAACTTGAAGAATATTAATATAACCTGATACCTATAACCTGATACTTATAACCCAAATCATAGTTTCTATACCCATAACCTGATGCTTATAACCTGAATCATAACTTTTAATATCCATATAATCTAATATGAATAACTTCTTATACAATGTAATAGCTAGTATATAGTTAACTAGTTACTTATACGCAGAATAGAGAAAAAGAAAAGAGATAAAAAACTTACCAGGTGTACTTTAGAGATAAGTAAGTGTAGTACTAATGGGAAATTGGCAAGCCAAGCCAATTATCCACAAGACCAAGGATTTAGACTGGTTAAGACCAGATAGACTAAAGGCCATCACAACTGCGCATGCCTCGAAGACAAAGTTGAAAAGTTCAAGTGTGAAGAAGACTTTAGAAGCCTTCATCAAAGACCCCCGAAGACCCCCGAATTGGGGAAGTGCATGCGCAGTGCAAAGAATTATCTAATAACCATGAGATCATGCTATGTAAATTAGTTCCGGCGCGTATGTGATGATGCTGTAATGACATAGCAACATTAAGCAAATTTTTACTGTATAAATAAATCACCGCACTTGATAAAGGCGGGTGAGTTAGGAGGAGAAATCCCCCTCACCACCGGCGCTGCAATAAACAAATACCTGCTCTATAGACATCGGTCTATGGGGATTTATTTCCAGCCTATCTTTCGGGCATCAAGCAAATGCAGGAATGTGTGCAGCAAGTGAACATTACAGCTCAGCTGGCCTATCTGCTTCATTCTCTTTGCAGGCACAGCCTCAGATCAGAGCTGAATGGACTGTGGCCACATGAGGTCCAGAGCTCAGGCAGAAATTATGTGCCTAGTCCTGTACAGCCCAACACAAGGCAGCAGGTGAACAGGGGAACAAAGAAAGCTCAGAGTTTGTGAGACAAAGTTTCTCCTTACATTACAGGCCAAATATCATACTCCTGAGGACGTCCAAGCGTTTCCTGTACCATACAGCTGTCCCTGCACAGCAGCAGATCTTTCCTGCCTATTTCTCTCTCACTGACCACTTATGTCCTCCAGCCACTTTGGAATTTCAGATACAACACTTTGTTAGAAGAACCAGAAAAATCACATCATTCAGCATACTCCAGAAAGTTTAAAAGGTGTCTTGGTAATTCAGTGTTACCACTGGCCATCACCATGCGCTTGTTTGCCTGTGTATCACCCTTCCTCTGGCAAATTTATTGTGCTATATTTTGGTAGGGCAGCTTCTGTCCTTACGGACCCATCACTGACTTCTGTCTCATTTGCCCCGACTTCAGAGATACTGGAAGTGTGACCAGCTTTAACACACACCAGCTCCACACCCCTGGGGTCTTGGACACACTTCATTGAAGCAGGCTGTGGAGAGGTGACATAAATGAAGTAAATCAAAGAAATCAGAATTGCCTCTTCATCCCTCTTGCTCACTGCGCTTGAGCCCCAAACACCCCCTCCAAAATGAATTTGTGCATGTCTCACAAAACTGAACTGCTGTGTGAGCTCTTTCCAATGCTTCACATTGAAAATAAATAAGAATTGCATCAAATAGATTCAGGGGAAGCTGCCTGTGATCTGCAAGCATTCTTTCTGAAACCCCACTTGGCATGCTCTGAAAGGCAAACAGGAGTTGTGTAAGTTTTAAATAACCTCTTCTCTTTCTCACAACTAAAAGACATGCTGCTAGCAATAGCAATCTAAAACTGGACAAATGGTTTCCATGATCTGAAATAGCCTGACAATGTACCTACCACCTGTTCACGGTTCATCTGAGTTTTGGACAGCACCTCATGGTGCAACATCCTCTGCTCTCAGCAGGAAGTGAGAGAAGAGGGCACAGACTCAGACTCAACAAACATCAGTAAAACCAGTTCAAATCTGAGCATTTTTATTTCATACAATGGAGAACTTTACATCTATTCCAGAAACAATCACCCACGTCCCAGTCAGTACAGCAGCTCATCTCAACCTATAATTGTTTGTGACACCGTGTCAGCTCCTGTGATGACAGGAGCATTTTGTTGCAGGCATCAAAGTACCACAGGCCAGACTCTGCCAACCATGCTCACATTAAACCATGTACCTTTCTCTGCAAATAGTTACCTCGATGTCAGCGGAGTTATTCACAAAATAAATCATAACTTGATGCAAATAAGTGCAGGAGCTCACAGATCACAAACATGTCTGTAACAGACCAGCACTGTTTGCTCCGCTTTGAGGTGTTGAGTTTCCCAGGAGACTCCTCTCTGCCAGAACAGGAGAATTCACAAATCCTTCCTTAATAATAAGTTGGTGCAAATGCAGAACCTAATTGCTTAATACAAAGTTGACTTTCATCTGGCTTGAGGTGCAAAGGAGTGGGCAGGCAGGCGCTGACAGGACACACTGCTTGGAGGGTGATGCTGTTGAGCACAGCAATTCTCTGCCTCTGCTTTCCTGACACTTACGGCGTTTACGCAACCGCAAGGTCATCAAAGGCATCAGAACAGTCACAAAATGCTCTCAAGATAGAAAAATAAATGGGAATTCCACAGCTCTCCACACGTTTTGCTTTGGTATTACACCAGCAGCATGGCACATACTAACAGGCTTCCCAGTCATGAAGTATTTATATTTGGTCTTATTTTGAACCATGCAAAAATGGAAAAAGCCATTTCTGCTTCACACACACACACAGACACACACGCACAAAGACTTTCTCATTCATATAAATCATTGTTTAAAATCATCCAGTGCACTGGTTTCTAACTTACAAATTTAATATTAACATATGCATGTATGTCTACGTACACCAATATGTGTGCTAATTATATGCATGTAAACATAAAATATATACACATCTGCATGTTTATACACATTCACATAAAAAAGTACAGAGATATTTAGATAATTTAACAGGTTCCCTTTAATAATCACCTTTATTAACTAATATATTCACAAAGAATACTTTTTTTTTATTTACTACAGTATTTTTAAAGGCAAACAAGACCTTAGTGATATAGGATGTTATGACATGTACTTTGATGTAAATATAATTTTGTTCATACAAAATAGCTAGTGCATACAAATTTGCATTTGCTAGGCTGATTCACCATTACTTGGACTTCTGACTTTCACATGCCTCTTTTCTACTCTGAAACTATTAACATAGGACTTACAGTGACCACAACATAAATAATTAATTCCTGTAAGAACCAAGGCTGACTGAAAAAGTTACGATTGAAAATAATCTTAAAATTCTTCGGGAAATGCAGCTTGTGGTTCAAGCCAGCATATGACTGAAATAAAGATAAAGGCAGCTCACAGAAATTATGGCAGTCATGGGAAGCTTGTAACAAGACGAGAATATGAAGAAAACAAAAGGAGCTTTTTGAGAGAGAAAGGAGGCAAGGTTTTTAGAACTTTTCATAATGTAGGAACAACCAATATGTAATTAAAAAGAAAGCCTGGAACAGAAATGTTGCGGTGGTTGAGCCCACTCGCAGAGAGCATGGCATCCAATGGGTGAATTTCCCCACCCAGGACAGTGGTCCTGAGGGCGGTGCTGCAGGCAGCACAGCTATCTGAGGGCTCAGCCCCCTGGATGTCACTCTCCCGGACATCTCCTCCCCAGTTCCAGAACCCTCCAAGTTTATGTATTCCCCATTGGTTAGTTTAGCTATGTTTATGTATAAGTTCTGTTTAATAAGCAATTACTTTCTAGAAGGTTCTTGCCAGCTGTTATCCCCATTAGTCTGTTCAAATATGTTCCTCCCTCTGTTCCCCTCATTGGTCACCTGTCACCCCTTATCATTCTCTTACTGATCTGTTCCCCGAACCCACCCCTGAAACACCCCCCTTTAAAAGTATTGTGTAAATCCATTACCTTGCCACTCTGGGTGTGATTTTGGGCTGATTAAACCTGACACCGTTGCCTCAGGTGGTCCTCTCTCGTCCTTTGGCTCCTCCTCTCGCATTGTGACACCTTAGACTGCAGCCTGCTCCTTAGAGAGCCAAAAGGCAGAACCACTGCTGCTTGCTGAGGTGAATCCCCTGGATGGAACACTGTACAAGTGTCCCCTGCCAGGCCTCTGGGTGGCCGAGCAGACAGCGCGACACAGAAATATGTTCTAAATACCCAAAGATAAGAGAGAAAATAATTTCCACTAGGAAGTTTTTTGCTTTGTTTTGGGGTTTTTTTGATCTGGAAGCTAAGTGAGATCAGGCATCTATTTGGTGTCCAAAAAGCTCCCAGTGACAGAGGCCAGTACAGGACAAGTTCATTTTTTACCCCTTAATTAACCTCTGTGACAAAATTTGAAGGAAACCTGTTTTACATGCCCACAAGAGAGAATCCCTCAACTTTTATTTGAAGTATCTGCCTGCAATCAGACACACTCCAGGTCAGAAAGCCCTGCTTTTTCCCATATGCTCTCATCAGGGCTATGTATCAGTACTAAACTAGAATTACATGAAAACAAAGGTTGTACAAAATTTATTATGCTCCCCCACCCCCTTTCCCAATTTCCATCCTTCTCTGTCTGATCTAAAATTGTCTCATATCTGAAACCAGATTTTAAATAAAGCCTCTGTTTTCTAATTTTTTACAAAAAGCTCAGTACGCTGTGGAAACAGATTTTATATTTGTTATGTTCTCTTTCTAGTTTCAGACATGTTACAGGAAATTATGTGCTTGTCATTATTCTGTAGGTGGGCACAGTTCACTCAGTTTGGGTGTGCTGTGATGGATTAATTTCAGACTGCTTTTCAAGCGGTATTTTTATTTACTGGCTGATTAAATTGTACTGGGCTGTGTACATTAATGCCGGAGGAAAATATTTCTCACGGCTCCCACCTCTAAATTCAGTAGATTGAAACATATTTGATGCCAATTAAAATGCCAAATGTGTTGGGCACATCTTGAGACTTTTCTTAATTGCCATTTTTCTTTGGGGGGAAGGGAGAAGAGGGGCAGAGATGAGGTCAGAGAAAATAAAAAAAAAAATTCTGACAATTCCTTATCATTCTCAGTTTTGCTATTAAAAACTGGCCTCCATCTTCAGTGAATCAGATTAAGTAATCCCAAGGTCAATGCACTACTTGGAACTTTTCTCACTGCATGTCTCCTGCATGTCCCATCAGGTACACACAGTGCAAGGTCAATTAAATTTCTGTAAAATGAAACAGCTGTCAGCAAAACTGGTTCCCAAGTCCCTGTTCATCCTTGCTCAGCTGAGAGGGCTCCTGTTGCCAGCAGAGTTGTGCTGATCACAGTAGCTGGGCTAAAAGTGGCAATGACAGTATTTCAACACACCCCTACGGTCCCAGTCCTCGAGGCAGCAGAGAAGACAGGGCTCAGGCGGGTCCTGCCACGATGCCCACCAGTACCTAAACAACAGATGAGCTCTTTTAAATGCAACAGGCCTGGCTGGTGGGCTGTTAACTAAGAAAAAAGGATTAACATACTCCCCTGACAAAACGGAAAGGTTCTGCATAGCAGTGGGAGAAGGAGGTACAGAATTCAGGGGGTCACAGCAGCCCGAACTGCCTCCCGGACAAATCCCAAATTACTCAGCTGTGTGTCACCAGCACAGATAACCTCAAAAGGAGCATCTCTTTCATGTCTATCAGGGTCAATCCTCCCTACGTTCCCTTTCTGTAGGCAGTGGACAGCTTTGATTTTTCCTGTTGAGAAGCCTAATAATAGCTCAGATACCCTGGAGCCCATGGTGTAAAGCCAACTGGCTAAGCAAGAGTTATGAAACTCTTTTGGGGACTTCCAGATCACGGAATGGCTAAGAATGCAAATTTTATTATTAATACGATTCCTCAGGCCAGTTGCTGGCTATTTACTGTGGCAATACTTTAGAAATTTCTAGTAAATGAGATAAAATGTTAGACACAAAAGTAATTTGTCCTTGGGGAAGATCACCACATAACCATTGCATTAAAAATAGCTATGACAGTGTCAGCACCCTTTTATTTTCTCAAATTGCTCTGGCTAAATTAGAAAGGGTCCCCTGGAAACTCAAGAAAAATAAGTAATTTTCCCCATCACAGGCATGCATCAAGTGCAGTGAGTGGCACAACTGAGAAATCTAGGTGACACATTACAGAAAAAATCCCCTAACAACAAAACATCTCCTTACCTCCTTGAATAAGGATTAGCTAAATCATTAAAAACAGTAGAGTAAGACAAGATTTAGTCTTAGAAATCAATACAAGAACACATACAATAAATGAAAAAGATAGTATTTAGTTGTAGCAAAAGACATAATATTACAGCTTAATGGAAAACTTATGCAATTTTTGCAGTTTAGCTTTTGCAAAATGGGCACATGAATCATATGAAGTGCCTTCATTCATAAGGCCTTAAAATATTTGGGTATTTTGACCATTTAGAACTAAAGAGGGAACACTGTGAATGCACTGGTACCTGTTATTGTCACTAGGAAGCACCAAGCTGCACAGAAAGCTCTGTTGCAGGTTATTACCAGTTAGTGACCATTGCTCTGACTTTATCAGCCTACTGCAGCAGAGAGCAGAGCTGCCTCTCTGCTCAGGCTGAGACAACCTCCACAGGAATTACATGTGGTGCCAGTGCTCCATCATCCCAAACCATCCACAGTCCCCATGGTCTGGGCAATTTTGCTTTCCAATCTCTACGAACCAAGGAGTCCTTTCCCGAAACAGACGCATTCCAGCACAACAGGAAGTTTTGATATCTGTGAGGATGCCTTGAACTGCAGACTTTACCTCCCAAGGTATATGAAAAAAGGTATTTCCAAGTGTGCTTGTGAGGCATACCTGAAGGGCAGACAATGTGCAACTCAGCACAAACAGACACAGTCCTATCAAAGAATCAAGTGATCTTCAACTTTGTCCCCATAGGTAACATTCAGATGGCATAAATTTCACATTCCAGCCAGCCTAAACCTGTGCCAAGCCGGTCTGCAGCAATTCCCTGTAACAGTTTCTAAGCAGTAGCAAAAGCTTGTATTACAAAGTCAAAGACAACATTCTTCTAAAAATGCAAACCTCTTCCTGGGGCAGTTCAAAAGGCACATCTAGCCCAAACAACTGTTTTTGCCTGATAAATCCTGTGACAGGATATTCAGTTTAAGTTCCTCCTCTTTACCCTGATGGATAATTTAAATTAAAATCACTGTCCATTCAAGCAAAGAAGAACAGGAATGGAATACTATCAAGTTAATTTTCACTATACTCTGATACGATAAAAAATGTTTAGCTCACGGACATAACTTTCTGTGATGCAAAGGATCTCCCACAACGCATTTTTAACAACTACATCTCCCTTTCTTTAAACACTTTTCCTTTAATATTCAAAATAGGTACTTCCAAACTAATTTTTGACATGACTTGCTGACTGGGAGTGAATGAAAAGACAAAATAAATGGCATATCAGAGAATAGGACCAGAGGAAATCCTCTGTTGTACACATGTAAGCACAGAAGAACAAACTTCATGTGATCAAGGTTAGGCCCAGCTTGTAGTATAGCTACAACCTCGCCCTATTCATAATTTGACTTTTTCATTGTTATATTTTGCCTGCAAGACAGAGAGATGGTAAAAAAGCAACAGAATATGACTGATCAGACGTAAAAAGTAGTAGGCCACCCTCCTTCTAACAAAAATAACTTTTTCATCTGTTAGGTAAAGGTTGAATTTGACATCCTACTGCTGCCTCAGAAAATGAAAAAAAGCATCATCAAGGTAAGCAGGGAGCATTCAGTATTCATTTCGTCACTGGAGTTTTAAAACCCATGATAAGTGAAGGACAAACACAAAGATTTGACATGATAGGAACATGACAGGTCCTTTTACTGTTTGCCATCCAATTTAATTTCTTCGTTGTGAGCCTGCCAAAAAAGAGCAACCAGAGCCTAAAGATACAAGAACATTTCAGCACAGCATACAAATCAGTTCTGTTATTTGTATGCTTCACCAATGGTATAATGAGTGAAGGCTGAGATAACATCCACAAATCACATCAGTCTGCTCTTTTTCTTTTGTGCTCTCAAAAACTATCCTTCATGCTGAAACTTCCAGAATCACACTCCAAATTAAATTCAAATACATATTTCTAGAGAGATGGGGAAGTGGGAGCCTGTTTTGTTTAAGTAACATGGGGTTTTGGCTATTTTTAAATCTACTGGATGAACATCATAAATATTAACCCTGTAAAAAGAGCATCTCTTCCTGATAGATACCACGCATTGCACACCATACAGTCAGTTTAGAAACCACTCAAAAGGGTGCCAGCAATACTGTGCAACAGTTTATGTTCCTAAGACAACGCCATCCAACTCTGAAAAGCAGAGGAACAGGGCAAGCCAGGATACAGTTGACCACATTGGAAACTGTCTGAGCCATTATGGTTCACAATCTCACCTTGTAAATGCTCCATGAGATATTTAAACAAGTACAAATGTCTAGGAATTTGGGGTTAATCAAAAGAAAAATCAGTTCACACATACTAGTTACAGAATGTTTAACTACATTGAGGGAGAATCCCACAAGCCTGGCTTGAAATAAGTCTCAACCCCAACACAGGCCATCTGGGAGAGGAAACTGCCTGGGCTCTGGAAAAGTCAGACCCAACTCATTACAGAGGAAATGCTACCAAAGAAAGCTGGGCAGTTAAAAACTGTCAACAAATAAGCAGAAAAACCATTCAGAACCATAAGGAAAGCACAAGTTAAGAGCACAGGAAAAGCTAGACACAAACTAGGGCCTGACCCTCTACTGCATTTTCCTCTTCATGGTGCAGACAGAAAAATTGAAGTCATCCTAAAGAAAACCTGAGTGTATACAGCTGTCAAACAAAACACTTTTCCATCCATCTTGACAAAAACATATGACCACTCTTAAAGCCTTTTCCCCTTCCTCCAGGAAGTTTGCATCACTGGGGTTGGTCACACAACATTTAGAGCCCTGTACACACAAACAGAGCCACTCTATAAAAGCCTCCCCAAAGATTAACTCTCTGCCCAAAGCCAACCAGTGTATTATTTGTATGAGCAAGAAATCACTCCTTCTCCACAATATTCCTATGGGAGAAGTGCATGTCACAGTTCCTGGCAAAGTATGACTATTCCTGTGCTTTAAGACCCACCAAGTACTTCTTTTTCTAAGAACTACCCATCTATCATGTATGGAAGCTGCTGTTAGCTGCAGACTGTGAAAAGCTGGTGAAAAAGAGGGTAAAAAGTATACTCCTCATGCTGGGAAGGAGTATATATTTCCTCCTTTATCCTCATCACCTTCATGGGCTGAGCAAAGGGATCTATGGTGAATTCAATATCGTGGCACTAGAGAGAGGGGTAGAATTGGCAGTGGCACTGAGGAGCTGGAATTGGTAGGGTTGGTGTGGCTCTCATGAGGGTACCACCCAGGAGCACAGACAGCACAATGCTATCCATCTTTAATGATGTTGGTGACCTGTACATTCAGAATTCCAGTATTTACACCGTGCTAGCGTGTTATTCAATATACACCTGGAGGTGGACTTGCTCCTTTTTCAGGTCCTCTCTTCAAAATCAAACACCAGCATTCTTCATTTGTTATAATATTAACTTCTGACAAGCATTTATTCTTGTTTATGGGGAAGAAATAGGCAAACTGGGAGGAAAGATGAACTTGGATAAATCCATAAAACTACTTAATGGGTGGGGTCTAGCCTAGGTCTGACTACAAGCAAGTTTTAGCCAGAAATGTAGCATGGTCCCAGATGTGATGTCTCCCTTAATACTGCCAGTGATTCGTGAGTTTTTACTGTTCTCTGTATTGGGAAGCAGCTGTGGCTCACAGCTGTAGTTCTTGCTGTGAGGGTAACACAGAGAGTCTGGCTGATCCTGTGCACTTCAAGTCTATAGATCATGATAAAATTACACAGTGGAACTTGCCAAAAATAGTAGGCTGCAATTAAAAAGGATATATAGCACACTTCACAAAAACTTGACAGCACAAATTACTGCTCTTAGATACACATTGCTACTTTACTGACTACTGGTACCATTCCCACCTTTTTGGCGCATGGATGTCTTGCAGACACATCTGTATTATACAGTTATCACAGTCTTGATTTTTCTTAAGTTTTCTCTGAAGATGGAAAACTGCATGCATGCATATAATGTAGCATACATTCAGATGTCACCACCAAATAATATATCCCACTAAAGAACAATACTGCAGATATTCTTTTATCCCAACTCTCCTACACATCTTAACACACAACATGAGAGTTGACATTTTGAGCTGCTCTGATTTCTGCAGCTTTTTTTTATTTAGAAGCCTTCATAAGACATAGAAGTACCAGGTCCCATTTGACAGAGTATCAGGTTGACTCGTATCAAGTTAAACTCTCCTTCAGGCTAAGAACAAAATACCCTGACATGTTGCCACATAGAGTTAGAGTGGCAAATTCCCCGGATTAAAAACATCTGTTGAAAACCAGTTCCCTATCTAAGGCACAAGGGTTATGTTTCTATGCCTCTTACTCTTTGCTTCTGCCTCCTCTGCATATACTACACATTTCTCTGCATTTTGATCTCTGATATTGCAGGTTCTCATCCCCTTTCAAGCTATCATAGTATCTCAAATTTATATGGTAGCATAATATACATTTGTGGATTTAACTCACTTTTTCAAAAAGTCTTACTTAGTATAAGAGCAAATGAAAGGAGGGATCACTTTTTTATAGTCAGAAGCTTTTAGGGAAATACTGCACACTCTGATGCATTAAGGTTTTTGAGAGGAGGAAAGGCATTGGGCTTGTCATCTATGTCAGTGCTCTCTATTTAAGACTAACAATTACAATGCAATCTCTCATCTGTACAGGCCTTTTGTGAACTGACATGCAGCTCAATCGTTTAAATGATCAAACAAAGCACATTATGAGTCAATCAGTTCTAACTACCAGGAAAATAAGAGCTCCTACCTAAATTCATTTGCAGCAAGCAGATGGTGGATTGCTTCTCTGTCCTTATGCTGCAGTCCTGTTCCCTTAGATCCTCTCTACTAAGAGAGGGATGTACTGGGAGGTCAGTTTTCCAACAAGGTCATCTGCCTTCAGAGTATGAAGAGAATTGCACAGAAAGTGGGTTGGGCTATATTTAGAGTTTGGTCCAACTCCGTGCCAAGGTCCCCCCTGCTGTCTCTCTCTTGCAGCACCGTCTCAGGTTTATTCTTGCAGATTCTCAGCCCGCAGAACACACAAGGATAGGAAAGTGACTCTGAGCTACTGCTGGATCGAGGTTTTTGCAATTTGCTAAAAACAAGTGGATCAGCAGTTCAGATGAGAACTCCTTAAATTCCTCACTCTTCTAGTCCGTATCTTTCTTTATTTAAGTGGATTTTCCCTTTTCAGTTGAATAAGGAGAGGAAACTGCCTGGGATAGAGCAAAAAGACTCTCCTGAGATAAGGTAAGGTTGCTTCATTTTTGTATTGTCATTGTAAATACAGAGCAATTGATGACTTGGATCAGATATGCTTTTTCTGCCACACTAGTTCTGCATGCCAGCATTAAGGGTATTTTTGGATAATGAAATTCTTCATGTAAAAATATCAATTCGCATTATCACTATAGGAAATGGGGAAAAAAAGGATATCAGCATGTGCAATAGAATAGACACTATCTGATTTTTACCTGCTCAAATTACTGTAAAAAGCCATGCCAACAGACTGTATCATTCTGAAAATGAGAGAACCCCAAATGTGTGGCTATATGCACACTGATTACATATACAGGCATGCATTTAGATGTGCTGAGTAGTGTTTTAGCCCACATTATTTTGTACTTTATGAGTGAGCATGGCATCAAGTTTGTGATATAGGGCTTGCTGCAAATGGCACAGATATAAATAAAAAAATAATAATTAATAAGTGAACACGTGCTCAAATCCTTTTATAGTTCCAAAGAAGTTGCTCAGCTCCAGAGTACAGGCAGTACTACAGATCATATTGGATTTGGTTTCCTTCCCACTGTATGCTATACACAGGTTCAGCATTGCTTCTCCTTTTAAAAACACACATGGCTCAACGATTTTCCTCAGCACCATTTTAAACTGTTGTGATTCTTAAGGGAAAAAAACCCTGGACAGAATACATCATTGCATACCTGTCTGTAAGGAGATCCTAACACACTCCAGGTCACATAGGCATCATGATACTGTAGTGTGGATCCAGCATGAGGAGAATGCTGTCATGTAAAGACACTCTGGAGCCATGGATTTAGCACTGGCACACATACACAGACACTTTCTAATGCAACATGACCACAGCAAGCACACAGGAATGGTAACCTGAAAAAACTGGGTAGAAGACCCACTTGATCCAAAGGTCCAGACACTGATGGGACAGCACTAAAATGTTCTTCACAACATAATCACTACATAAAAGTCTTAGCAGAAGCAACTGAAGAAAGGCATATATATGGATTCTGGATTAAAAGTAAGCAAAGAGCAAGAGAGGTCAACAAGTCACTGGGAGTTCAGATAAGGTGACTGGATGAGTTCCTATACTTATTTCAGGTTGTCTTTTTTTGATATAGCTGCTGGTTAAACAATGCCATGCATCAGGCTGTAAAAAATTCTAAGCTGGCAAAAGTCTTATCTGCTGGAAAAACTTCTGATTTTGCTTACTCTCAACTGTATATAAGATCATCTTATCATTCTTTGTTTCTGATTTTGCTTAGTAACTTAAGCTTGGAGCCCTGAGTGTTAAGTTTATCTGAAAGATGCAATAAAAACCATCCATTTCACACAAAATACCTTCCTAGCAGTCCTAAGACTGTTCAACAAATGAAAATTATGGTAGCATGCCAAGGAATCAACTTGGGCTGTGTTGCATGTGATAATTCAGATTCATCCAGAAGGTTTATACTGTGAAAACTTGAAGAAGAGGCTGTTAAAGGAGGGTTACTGAAGTACTGCAAATGCATTTATCAAATTCATCCGCAAGTAAAAGGCTTCACAGTATAAAAGCATCTAGTGCAGTCTAAGATTCGAACAATCTGTTATAAACACTTGTTTTACACTGACAGAAAAGGGGAAAAATACATCTTTACAAATTTTAAATGTTCAGGTTTTGCCTAAAGTTATTGATTAATGAATCAACTTAGTTTTTGTGACATTTTGTGGCACTATTCTCCATTTGCATGTGGGAAAATCTTACTTACTCCCCCATCAATATTAAAGACGTCAGGGATCTAGGGTTGGCTTAAAAAAAAGCAGTAGTGATGTGACTGAGCTTACTAATGCAGCATTCCCAACAGTGGCAGACAGAGACTGGCTTATTTTCAGGGGAGGGTCATCACACCTTCCCCACAGGAGCTGAGCCTCCAATGTGTCTGTCACCCAAACTGGTGGGAGATTTGTTGACATAGGGATGAAAGGATGACAGCTTTGGAAAATGGCAGTATGATGATGAATATGAGCATGGCATTACCAGAAGAAGCTAGAAAGAAGCACATCTGAGTGAACAGGCCTCATATTCTAAGGTAGACAAACCTCAGTCTGCTTCTAACCTCTTTCAGGGGCCAATCCTACTTGGTAGGATCTTCCTTTTCCTATTCTCTCCTCATAAAACTCCATTAAAAAATTCCAGCACCATGAACTAGCTTTGTCTTACGAAGGTGTGGTCTTCAATGGGCACAATATGTCCATTCTAGTGGAGACCACTATGGAAGGGAAAAAAAAAAAAAATAAATAAAAAGGAGGAAATTTATTTTTCTCTCCTCTCATGTATGAAAGAAAGACTGAAACCCTTCATTTCTATTAGAGGGTCTAATGGGGCTGAAATCCACCTTCCTCCCTTGTGGTGGGAGGGCATGGCCATATATACTGAATGACATGTCCAAGGCTGTGGAGGAGGAGGAAGGGAAAGCTTGGCTGATGATATATGCTGCCAGCTGGCCAGGCAAAGCTCCAAGGGGACATTCACTCACTCCTTGCTTTGGCACTGTCCCCCTCAGCTGACAGGTGTAAGCAGGGCCAGAGCCAGATGGGTAAATCCAAACAGCGCCAGGGGATTAAGTCCCACCAGTCAGATCCCCTGCTCTCCTCACTGTATTTATGTTCTGCCTTGGGGGCTTGCTTCTAGTGCAAGCAAACAACAAACAACCCTGGAATTTTCCTCCCTCCCTGCCAAGCTGAACAGACAGAAACAAGCTGGGATTTGGGGGAGAGTCAAAGCACACCTCAACTCTTACTGAAACAAGGACCTTTAGCAAGAGGTCCTGTCAGGTGCTACAGCACCAATGCTATACTGCTCTGCAGTCAACCTGCAGGACCTAAGACTCACCTCCATCCACCACCATCAATGCATAGCTGGTGCTGCAGCCAGCATCCAGGCAGGGACACCCAAAAGGGGACTGGAAGAGTGTGAGAAGGGTAAAGGTGGCACCTGGAGTCAGTCTGTGAGTACTTGGGTACAGCTCTGTGTGTATACCTGTGTAAGGGAGGAACACAACATTTGGTATGAAAACAGGTTGCTACAACTGCTGAAGGAGCTCTGCTTTAAATCCTGCACTGAAATTTTCTTTCAAAACCTTTAGTGACTATTGCCACAACTTCTGAATATACTTTCCAGGAAGGGATGGAAGATGATATGCCAATACATGCTGTATAGGAAAGAGAGATACTTACAGACACAGAAAAATCACAAAGCTATAATTAAGCAAACAGTTAATTAAATAATTATAGTCATTCTGCTAAACAGTACTTTCCCCTGAGACTTACTCATAACCAGGACAGTGAAAGAAATCAAAGTTCATACTCAGAAGCAGCCACATAACCCCAACCTTTGTCTGACTTGCTTTCACAAATCCACCTCTCAAAAATAGGCAGGAAAAAACCCAACAACACAACTTTTCCATAGAGTGCCCCGCTGTATTTTGCTCTCTGTGCACCAGTGGTAGAGTGATATTTTGTTGCAGAAAACAGTCTGCCCTGAGGTGAGGAATAGATTCATCATCTGCATTTTCTTTCAGTCTGATACCAGTGTCGGGACTGACAGAAAGATCTCCAACACTGGTTTTCACAGTTTGCATTACAGAATATTACTTTTAGCTGTGGTAAATTTACTGTTGTCTACTCAAAGCACAAAAAAATCTTCATGCTCACAACTAAGCACAGTAAGACACAGAACAAGAAACCCACTGGAATACTGAAGTACTCTTCAGGCCTGCAGTGCCACACTGCTTGGCAGGTGCAAGTGCCAGCTCTAAACTCAGGAAAACTGCAGGCAGACCACAGTCTGCTATACTCAGTGCCCTACTTCTTGCCCAGACATCTTTGTGGTCCCACTTAGTACAATTTTCTGGGTCTCAGTCCTTACTCTGGTGATTATTCAGGATGAGTATACAACCCAGTCACGTGAGAAGATGAAGGTTGTCAACTTTAAAACAATTTCTAACAACAATCCCGCCTGTACAATGTGGCATTAAGCTATGCGGGAAGAAACAGTTAAAATTGGGATTATGAAAAACTAACACAAATTTCTTATCTTCTGTTACATAAGCCTAAATTCTTTCAATCTCAGCAAAATTAGTGACTACTACTGATGCTAAATGCCACAGAACGTAATTCAACAACACTTGAGTTCTTTTGTCTCAAACACCAGAGAGTGAAAGTGCATACAGACAGCTGCAAAACCACAAATTAGAATTTTACATAAAATGAAACATAGTCCTGTTAGAAGAAATCCTTGCACGTGAACTTTCCTACTTTTCACTCATAACCAGCTTTTTAGTATACTAATCTGATCTGCAGACATTCACTTCAACAGGAGAACAGCGTCCGAGCCCTAGCATGCAAATAACATTGAAAAAAAAAAAAAAAAGTATTTACAACATGGTTGTATTTTAGCATAGTCCTCACGCACTTTTCTTAACCACTAATAATATTGCAGGTGAATAAAAGAATGAAGAATGAAAAGAAAAAAAATCTCTAAATGGGTCTCAAATAATTTAGATACTCTCCCTAAAGAAACAATTTTAAAAGTACAGTAAAAATAGGCATTTTACATCATCTTGTCTGTCTTTAAGAACACTCAATTTAAATAGCAAATGATCAGCAGCCACTCTTCCTGTCAATGCATTTTCTTCTGCTAACACAACACTTAGAGATGTCATCCAATACAACTTGATGTGTGTCCCCTCTCACAACACCTGCCTAAAAGAGGGGGGAGGCAAGGAAGTCCCACTTGGGAAGAAAGTGAGACTTTACAGGATGAGCTTGTCAGTATATGAGAAAAATGAAGGGTTGAGATGATGTGTCAGGGCCTGTGTGCTCAAGCATCTGCTGTTGCTGTGCAGTTCCTCTCACTCAGCCAAGCCCAGGGGCTGCACATTCCCTGCAGTACATTCACCCACTCACCAGCACCAACCCACTTAGAAGGAGAGACAACCAGGCTGCGATAGAGTTTCTCAACACAGACAAGTAGACACCAAAAGGTTAAAATTATATGACCTTTTTTGCAACTTGAGGCTCTTGAAGGGGGAAGAACAGTGCCTTTGTTCCCCCTCACACTAACTTTCATCTGACTTCCAGCTGTCTGAGGTGGACAGCATGTAGTCTAATTATAGGTTTATTGAATCTTCTCAGAGACTGGCTCCTCACGTGGGCAAAGAATTTCACAAATCTCTTTGGGAGCATAGATATTCCTCCTTTTTAGACTGCCCCGTCATAAATGTACAAGGCAGGTTTCCCATCAAGTTTGCTCCTTGACACTGAAGCAAAAAGAAGAAATGCCAGCCTTCATCAAACAGTGCAGGGTATGGAGCGGTCACTGCAGAAGGCACAGCTAGACTCTTCTCTACTGTCCTTTCCTGTGACATGTCACTTAAATAGAGCTGTTAACATTGAAGACATTTTTATTATTAAAACTGCAAAGCTGTGATATATACTAAGCAGTCAATATTATACTTCATAACTGTTGATGGTGTACTACATAGATTAGTTGCTATCACATGGTCAGAGGAAGGAATTCTAGAGGATCTATTTGGACGGAAGTCAGGTGCATGTATGTGCTTTGTTATACTAAAGAGCTTGGGAGTATGCATTGAGAGGGACTCATCTCAGCAGGACTGCTTAGCCTTTACCAAACCACTAGCACTTCTTCCATCTCACTTTGTGTTACTGCAGAAAAGAAAAAAAAAAGTAGAAATACCCCTTAATGGGGCATGTTGGAGCCTAAATAACATATGTAAGGTTCTATGGGATACTGGAAGTGCTATAGGAGAATATAGTAGTTGTTTATTATATTCTGACAGAAAGGAAATTAAATCCATTTCTTTAACCCTTGAAAAAGCATAAGTATTCTTTTTAAAGTATTTCTGAGAATCCAAACCATTTGCATTCAGATCATTAATATGAAGAACAAACTTGGGGCTCACTCTGTCAGAGCCACAACTCAGTAGGATGCATTTTGATTCTGAGTTACAATCTCCAGGTTCCAGTACTGACAGCCACAATCAAAGGCTTCTTTGTCATGTCTTTGCTATTCAGCAGCTTCAGGGAGAGCGCCCTGACATGACACAAGAGAATGATAAGGGTTAGCCTTATGCAGAGGGTTTCACTACCACATCCAACTCAAGGACAAATTGCTGACAAGCTCTGCAAAGCTGGGATCAGAATATACACGATGTCAGAGAGACAGAAGCAGTGCTTTATCTAGCTCCTCAAGTCTGAACTCTGGAGACAGCTCGTAAGGCAGGTGTCCTCTGGTATCCTGTACCAATTTACATGATGTGAATTCTTCCTTCGAGACCCTGTTGGGAAATGCAGTCTCCTCCTTGTTGATTTACTGCAGGACTGCTGATAAGGAAACCCTGTGCAGCAGAACACTACCCACAGCACATCAGGGACGAGATAGGCAGCACAAATGCAGGGGGAGATCGGCGCCTTAGCCAAAGTTACAGAAAACGGCAATTGGAAAATATTCCACATCTTACAATATGGGAAACAGCATAACCCTCACATCAGAGATACTTTGTCTCTCGCTGTTTGTCTTTGGGAGCATAAAGAACGGCTATATATAATTAATGATATCAAACAGAGCCCAGTATAGCAATAAAAAACCCCAAACAATAAACCTAAGTACTGTCATGGTCATTTTATCCTTTTGGTTTTTTTGTTGTTTTTTTTTTTTTTTCAACTGAACTAATTACTTAGCTCAGCAATGGTCAGGACTGGAAGGCTACACCAGGACTGTAACAAAGGTATAGCCCTGGGGAACAATTTTGATTATAGTGAAGGTTTCAGCTGACTACATTTTAATTAATCCAAGAAGTACAGCACTCTGAATCCCCAGATATCCCAGATCAATTTGCAGACTAACATGACTCGTTTTGCAGCATATTTTAACATTGCTCTAATAAATTCTTCAACAGTTCTTTTACGTCTCAGAGGTAATCTAATTTCTTTTCTATTTTTATTGTAGAGGCTTTCAAAAGGTATTTCAACTATATATCACTAAAATCATGTGGCTGTGGAATGCCAAATATAGCATCAGAAACCAAATACCTCTTAAATACTTGTATTAATTAAAAGCACAAAGACATTCCTAATTACAAAAGAAGGGGGTTTTTTGTATTGATAAAGCATTTTAATTTAAAATAGGTTTCTATTATAATAAAGATGAGCCACAGTAGCATTTGGTTAAAAAGCTCAGCAGTGAACTAGCATAATAATATGAGGTAACATGAGAAGATAAAATCAGGATGTTCAGGGTTCAACACATGGTGCAGTGTTATATACATTTTCTGTAGAATCCAGGCTTAAGGGAGTCATGCTCAAAGCCTGACAAAACACACATAGAAATACATGGCAAAGGAAGAACCAGATCCCAAAATAAGCAAGTTTTGAGCTAATACATCATAAGACCTATAAGATGATGTCATTTATATCTTCAAATTCAGAAAGCACATAAATTTTCCTGTGCATTCTTCTCTGCATCATGAATTCACCAGTGTTTTGCTGCTCTATGGAAATGAAAATGTTAAACTGCCCAGTACTCTCTGTGTTTCTTCTGAGACACCGCAGTTCCCAGTATCAGTTAAATGTGACCTGAGAGGTGGCTGTACACCGTCCCCATCCAGCAACAATTGTAGATACCAAATCTGCCTCCAAGAGGGATGTAAAACCCAGAAAAAGATCCAGACAATGTGAAAGGACCAGGAAAAACCCTGAAGACAGTGTTCAAGCAGAAAGGGCTAAACCCAAGAGAAGGGCAGCCAGCATACACCACTGAAGCCAGTGGCAGCGGTGGCAGGAAAGGGAATGAGGGTAGGAGATGTGGGGCTCTGGTTCTGAGCCAGAACACTTCTCCTTGTTGTCATGTAGAAAATGCTTTGTTTTCTGCAAAACCCAGCCCTTTCCCCTTCTCAGCAGGGTGAGCTGCTGCACCCCCTGCTCAGTGTCTGGACAGTCAGGGCTCCTTGGTCTCTGCTAGAGGCCCTGTCATACAGGGGTGGAAACACACTTGCTCCTCGCAGCTCCCACCTCTGTGAAGGGGCACCAAGCCCTCCCTGCTACACCACCAGGCCAAATGCAGCCCAACTCTGCCAGCTGTTCATTGTTGTTACCTAAATCTTTTGAAAAAGACAGGCACTGAAGAGGCTGGGGGAAAGAAAGAGAAGTAAATTCACATGTCCCTTTTCCCAGTGTATGAATAAAGCTGACAAAACCCAACTCAAATAGAATAAAATATGAATTAGAATAGTTTTCCAGGGTGAAACTGTTCTGTGCGGGATAAAAAAGCACATCCCACTTCTGTGTAGAAGCAATGAAGTAAATGTGATTTAAGAGAATGATCATGGATTTCCTTTGGCACCAGGCGAGGTACAGACCTATGCTCACATCTCTAGCAAGGCATCTAGTTCATTATTTTCTGTTTGCTTCTGCTAACCCAAGAGTACCACAGATATTCTATTTTACAGTTGTCATTACCCCAATCATTACGGTAATAATTTGTTACAGTAAATAATCACAGAATTGGGTAAAGGCAGTGGCATTCTCTGGAGCATGTAAAGTTATTCCAGGCTGGAAACCAGTCATTCATGCCTAGCAGTAATTGTTTGTGAAACCAATGCTTGAAGAGCTTGGACTTCAAACCTCAAAAAAAAAAAAAAAAAAAGGAAAAAGCTTCAATTACCGCAGAACAGGGCACAAAACCTGACTTTTTTATTTGGAGAGGCAGTCTCTGGACAGATTTGCAAGCCTCAGTCATTTTAATTCTTTTTTTTTTCACACTGGGCAACCAACCAAGTATTTAGTTCAGGTTTCAGAAGAGCTTCAGTGATGTATTTAACACCCACTGGGTACACCACCACTTACACCGTGTTCAAGCCAGCAGGAAAGGAACAGCTGCTATTGCTCTCCCTGCCTCAGGTTAAGCACCAGGACTGGGAACCCCGCACCAGGAACAAGTGAAAGTACCAGCACTCACATGCTGCAGCCTCCAGATCTAGAGTTCCTCTCCCAATTTTCTGTTCTTCACTCATGCCATATCTTTTAATTGCATCCAAGGATGTGGAAAGGTAAATAGCATGGTGCACTTTACCTCGGGCTGACCCTAAAAGCTGCTTCAAAACTGCAAGCTTGGGCAGATCCTAGCCAGGACCTTAGAAGGGAGCCCGAAAGAGCTTGAGCCTACAAAGCCTTATCACTCCACGGCTCTGAACAATATTCTGGCTGATAAAAAAGGTGTAAAAGAGATAGGTCAAAAGCCTCCAACTTATGTACAACACAGAAAGCATTCATGAGATCAATCAACTCTCAACTTCCAAACTGAAAATGAGAAGCACAAGTGACTGCAGAGGATTTTAATTCAAAAACTGCTGCTATTCTCGTTTGTTGGTCAAGACTTGTGCTAGCATGTATTTTACTGAGCTCACTTGTAATCTGCTGTACAAGGGTGAAACAAAGTTCCTTCTGCTGTATTCTTGTGTTCAGTTGTGGGGTCATTTTTCTGAGAGAGTTTTGAAGTGTACAGAGCCAGGAGTTGGACATGATCACACATCCATAGATCTGTGCTGCATTCACCACAGTCTGCTAGAAGGTGTGAGCAAGTCGCCTGCAGAACAAACAGGAGTCAATCCCAATCTGTCTCAGATGGTTCCTCTCGTTGCTCTCAGGAGGCCCAAAGCAGGCAGCTGCTCCTCCTCACTGTTGGCATCCCAACAGATTAGGCTCCATTCCCCATGAATCTAGACATTATTAATCTTATCTGAAGCAGAGAGCGCTGACGCCCAGCTTCCTCAGTGTCTGGAGGAACACCAGCCATCTCCAGCTCAGCACAAGGAAATAGAATCTCAGCACGTATCAAGAAGAAATATTTCTTAAGGATTCAGAATCCTTCCCCTCTCCTTTCCCTATGCACTATCAAAGCAACTGCCTGGGATTCCTATGCCACTCCATGGCTCTGGGTGCCCAGGAGCAACACACTCCCTTCTTTATCTTCTGCTTACAAGACGACTGTGACGCTTTCTCTCACACAAGGACCTGGCCCCAACAGCCCATCCATCTGAGGGTTTTTGGGATGGGTTAGGCAAGGATTGTCTTTATCAGACCAGCAGAAGGAGATGCACAGATTTTGCAGCCAGTGGAAGACAGGGCAGCACACCTCTCAGAGCACAGGAATGGACACTAAAGAAAACTACTGTACTCAACAATTCCTTAAAATGTACCTCTTAGAGGTCCTTCATGTTCTTGGTTCTAAGGTTCAACAATTTCTATGCTTATTTTCATCAGCTGTGGAGCATTACAGCCAAGAGATACCACACAGCTGCTTATGTTGTAAACAACATAGTTCATTGCTACTGAAAGACAACCAAATTGAGAAACAACCTTTGACCTTGAACTTAAGAACTGGTTTATAAGAGGTAGCAGGTACCATTCATATTGATGAGCCCTTCTTAGAAGTGACCATAATCAACTGGATGGCAAATTACACAGAAAGAAGGAAGAAATGGATTTTTACTGACTTAAAGAGCTTTTGAAGTCTCTTACCATCTCAGAGATATACTCATGGTTGTGCAGACATGGCGTAGGCTGGTCCAATAAAAAACCATGGCTTGACAGGTAGATTAACTCCTTAAAATCCAAAGAGCACTAAGTACTGTAGCTAATTTTGCATCAGAAACTTGTTTCTTTGACCAGATTTGCATTTCAGGCTGCAGTCCAGCAGTGAGTTGGTTTATGAACAGTCACATTAAGACACACATATCTTGCATATCTTATCCTCTCAAGGAACTCAGGGGTCTCTACTGTGTCAACATCACATGTGAGGAAGCATTATTTTTAAATAAAAACATTTCACTCTGGGGTAAAAAGTGATTTCCAAACAGTTTTTGATCCCCTAAATCAGGAACTGAGACTTTTCTAGCAAGCGGAGAAGTTTTCTACAATTCAAAATGTTACAACCAAGTGATGAAAGATCATTCAAGCAACCTGAAATGGCTCACAAGCAGTCATTTTTACTGTAGAAGGTGACACACCATGTTCAGGTCTAATAAACATCAGTTGTTATTACGAAAAAGACACTGATTTGACTCACTGTTTCCCACAGGTTTACAGCACTAATAAATCCACATTTGTGCCATTAATCTATAGAACTAATGACCAGTGTGGTGGCTAAAGCAATAGAAATGCCCCATTATAGAGATGTTATTGCTGTTGTGTGTGGAGGCACTGTGTGGTAAGGGATTATTAACTTCTAAAATCATGCCCATTTTACACAGTTGAGCTCTCTAATGAAAGCTGGATTTGGATCACGTTAGTGTAATAACATGTTCTCAAGTGTTAGTTTATTTTTTAAATTGGTAATTATAATGAAACACTCTGGCTGAATAGTATTACCCTCACTCACTTACACCATCAAAACAAGATGTCAAATTTACTTTTCTTGAAGCTTGTTTTTGGCAAAGCAAGTCATCTGTACTCTCAGGTACTGTTTAGAAAGCAAAATTAGCAGATTGAGCCACTTACCTCCTCAAATATTGCACTTTTTACATTGCCATACTTGCCACATAACTTCAGCCATGGCAAATAAAAATCTGTCATAAATCTGTGTTTGACAGGGCTCTTTATGCCTTTTGGAGTAGGCTGATAAATTTTGTAGCATAAGCCCTGGTATGAAGTACTTGAAAAAATAAAGATTTCCAAGCAGAAAACTGAAACATTAAACATCCATACTCAAACTCCACAAGGCAAACCTACTCTCATATATTTACCTGGCAAGTATGTATGAAGGTGTTTTGACTGTTTATCATTGCAGCAAAAGAAGGCTGGATAAGCATTTACATCTCATCAAATTAGCTTTAGCCTCTAGGCTTCCCCACACTCATATCTGGTTTTGACCCTTACTGTCACCTGTGTATTTCTATTTAAATACTTTCACTAAGCCTTCATCACAAGGCAATGACAATTAGTTCCCATTAACTGATTTCCAATTAACCAGTGGTCTTAAGAATCTGATGTCTCACATACTAATGTAGAGTTGGAGCCAAGATCTGCCTGTTTACACAGGATAAAGCAATTTGAATACACACTAGTCAGAGAGTTTGATTTTAATCACCTAAGACACAGTATTTGTCCAAGCAAAAGCACAGGGGGAATACACTAAAAAACCAAAAGAAAATAAAACTCCCAAAACATGGTTGTTGAAAGAAAATTATGGTCGCATCTCTCAAGTTAGAAATGTTGATATATGAGTTCAGAGTTGCTGCCAAGGCTATGGTCGTTCTGAATATATTGATTGTTCAGCTTCTACCCACAAGATTTAAAGAATAAAATAACATATAGTTTTGCATAGATCTGATACTTCACTTAAAATTAAACAAGTTGTTTGCTTTTTTTGTTGTCTTGTTTTGTTAAAACCAACCACCACTCTGCATGTGTTTAGAAGAAGTCACATTTTTCAGGAGTCTTTTAATCAATCATAGCAATTTATAAACCCATTTCAAAAATAAATATTTAGAGGTCATGTAAGCAATGAACTCAGAGAATGGCTGAGATCCAGGCATTGTGTAGACTGAATGACATGATCCTCCAGACATTTCTCTGCCCATGTGGTGCCATCAAAGAATTTTGGTTTTGTTTTTTGTTTAAACATCACGACAAAAATTAAGGAAGGAAATAGAGAGACATATGAGGAATCTAGAACTGTGAAATGAGACAGGAATAATGCAAGAGGGGTCACACACCATCACTCAAACATGGGCCAGCAGAAGAGAAAGAATGAGATAAGAAGAAAAATCAGAGCAGCAATGGCAGCCAGGTCTTTTCTTGGAAAGAACAAAATTAAACCAAAAATCAACCCTCACACTTCTCTTCAGACACCAGCTACTCTCTGCACTCTCCTCTCCTCACCAGTTTGGACACGACTTTGACCAGAAAACCATTTTCAATTCTCCATATAGACCCTGAGGTGCTTGAGGAAAGCGCTGAGGACTCAGCTGTCGTGCCAACATTATGTTGTTGCCAAAATACTCTGCTCCACTAATTATCTTTCCTTGATCAAAAAACTTCCTGGGGGTAACTAAGGAAAAGGCGAAGGGGAAACAACACCTCACTGTTGATAAATTATCTGCCATTTCAGAGCACTGGAAAACTCTAGAAAAGTGCTTCCTCTCCTTCAGTTCAAGTAAGAGCACAAGAGACTGAGGCACCTTGATTTTGACAGCCACACAAAATATTCTTCTCTGGCCTGGCCACCAACCATGCCATGTCTCTGTAGCAATTTGCAGCCATATCCTTCATTGGAATACTCTGGTAAATTAGCTGCAGATGCTTCTGTAGTCAATCTTTCCTTAGTTGTGTGCTTCAGAAAAAATGAACTGGAAAAGTCTGCTTCATCGGCTCTGTATCAGCCACAAAAAGCTACATGAAACCATGAAGTCAAGCTCATACGCCCCCGGAGAATTCTGGAGCATCACTGTCACATCCCGATTTTACAGTTTCATCCACACAGCTGAAAGGATGTTTAAAACCAACATTTCTGGGGACAAAGAAAATCTCATTTCATTCTTCTCTCATTACTGAAGCATGGCTGAAACCTATTCTCAGAAAAGCCAAAAATAAATAAACGCTGGTATATGCAGGGAAGTTTTAGCCTCAGAAGTGGAATTTCTCACAAGAACTGTTGAGCAGCTGAAGATATAGGAAAGAACACTATTACTTCTGTCAGCTAAAGCAATTGCTAACATGATTATATACTCTCCCTTTAAGGTTCATTTGCACAAAGAAGGCGAGCCTACCAGTAAATAGCAGAGTGAATTATCACACACCCATAAACCTCTCATCCTATAACTGCCATACGCCTGAATATCATCGTGAAAACAGATCCCCTACTCAAGGTGAAAGCCATCTAAGGCCTTCCTGTAAACTCGAGCTCCATTTCAGACCCTGAGATGCTGTTTCTTAGCAGCATGACATGAGCCATTGTGCTGACAGTTTCTGGGAAACACCATTGCACGTCCACGCCTGACTCTTCTCCTACTTTCTCAGATTTACCTCTATGTCTCTCTTGTTTGGTGCTCCAACTCATCCTATACTATGAGCTAAAACCCTAAATGTTAAACCCTTAGTTCTTAATTTTGGATTTAAGTCTGAGATTGAGACTTTACTAAAACCCGGGATGCTCAAACTATGTCCTGAAACTACAAATTACAGTCCTTTTCCCAGCACTTCTGTATACATACTGGAAAAAATACTACAAAGCTTACCAGAAAAAGAAAGCCAACTTCTCTACAAGTAGAGTGAGATTTCAGAGGGCAGCCATAGTCTCTACTGAAAACAGATATGCCAGAGCACAGAACAGGAAGATGATTTTTCCCAAGTCACATGCCAAGTTAAATGGCAACACCAGGAACAGTATGCAAATCTCACTGATGCAGTAAACCATCTGCAAGCCCACGTGTGGCTTTTCTGCTTATTTATGCTATGTGTCTCTACATCCAGTTATTTTTCACGTGCTGAATATGCAAGACTGAACTATGCTTTTCCCACATTTGGGAAACATTACATGTAACTACTCGTTATTTTCATGGAGTGAATTACCACCAGACTGGGAAACATACCTTTGAATACCCTTCGTTCATCTAAAATCCTTTGTCTTTATGCTTGCAGTTACCACATTTCTTCTAGGGTTACTAGAAATATTACCATATTTCTCTTATTTCTGAAAACTCTTTGTGGTTAAATAGGGCAAATCCTCCCTGTCCCTTACTAATTGTAAGGTTGTTTCTCCAAGTGCCCACTGTGCTGAACTCGGGTTATAAGCTGTATCACAGAACAAAAGAAAGCCACCAAGCATCCCCCATAGTGTTGGTGGCACAAAGGCAGGGAAGCTCAAGCAGGCAGGGAAAGAGAAGCTGCTGTACTCCTCCCACCCCCACTTCGTATGTGCAATATCCCCATTTCTCAGGACGCTCTTGGGGACTCCTTGCCCCACACGGGGCCCATAATGTGGTTCCCACTGCACATCCCTTTTTCTTTGCTTCTTAGGGAATCAAGATCTTTATATGACAACCACAATATCTCTGTGTGTATGTCTATGTCTGTGTGTTGATCCCAGAGTTTTTTCTTGGCCCACAACCATTGAGCCAAGTTTTGACAAAAAGCCGGAGAAAGCAAATTCCTGCAAGTTCTTACAAGTTTTGTGAAAACAGGCAGGAAGGCAATTCTATAATTATCTTTGTGAAAGGCGAGGCTGGCATGTGCGATCCCAGAGAGAAGGGAGCATCCCAGCAAATTCCTCAGCCATGGGAAAAGCTTCCACTGAGACTCACAGTCAACCACTGGACACAAATTTATAGGCAAGTAGGCATGTTCAACCCCAGTGCTCAGGAAACTACTCATCTGGCTAGGTGGGCACTGCAAAACATAGTCATTTGAATGATTTATTCCATTCTGAGAAATCTCTCCCAGCATTGGATCAGGAGGGAGCAAACTGGTGGGTGACACACATTTGCTAGCACAGCAAGGATCTTTATAAAAGCAGATTTTTTATTTTCCAAATTAGAAAAATAACAGTGACAGGGTGTGGTAAGGGATCCTGTCTGTTTCTAAGCCTCTTTTCAAACACTTTGCATGCATGTACATTCAAATACAGAACAGCATCCATTCTGAAGTAAGCACCAGGGTAGAGCAAATGTATCTGTCTTGGGGCAGCTAAGTTTACTTTTTCAAGGTCTGTATATCAGAGCACAGATATCTATTATGAATATTTTGATCACACATCCCCAGTCAGCACTGGCTGTGACTGCTTAAATAAGAGGAGAAAGGGGAAGACCGAGCCCATCATCACCCTTATTCAAGTCATGCCCCTTCAGCTGCCCATGCCCAATTCAGCTGCACAAACCAGCCTGGCAATGGCCCTTTACTCAGGCTGTTTACTGCTCACCATGCTCGTGATGATCCAGAGCAATCACAGAGCAAAAGCCAGCACTCACCTAGGAGATCTGCAGGCGATGGTAGGAAGCAGGCAGTGACCTTTTTGGCCAGAAAAAACCACAGCAGGAAGGCAGTGCTTGTACAGACCTTATCATGCGACATGAAACTTCCCTGCTGGCATAATAATGCAAGGGGAAACTATTTCCCACTGCAGTTTACTATGTGAGGATGTAGCCTCAGTACAAAAGGACGCATGAATTTCCAGGCTAAAACAGTTGTGCCAGACCAGACATGCAAACTCTTGAGGAGTTCAGACCTGGGCAGGCATGTATCACACACGCTGCCCGCAACAGCAGCAGTGGTGACAGTTCAGGCAGCACAGAATGGAGGACAGGAGACTCAGACATGTGGCTGCACTGCCCAGAGGGTCTCACCAATGAGTAAGAACTGAGCTTTGACACATCTTCTCTCGAACCTTCATCCTCCCAGAAACTGAACACAATATGGCAGGAGAGCTGGGGACTTCCTACAGCTCTGTCCACCTACCCCAACTGCATCAAATCTTGCTACCTAATACCACCATCTTCTCTTCACCCCACAGAGAGCTACCTTTCTTCCCCCCATGAAACTCCGAATGTGATTTTTCACAAGCAGAAATTACCAACATTGATAGAATTCTTACATCTCTGTTTTAAAAATTATTTTTAAAAAGTTTATGATTGTACTAAATATATCTCTATCTATTCCAACCCTCTCTGCTCAATCCCTATCTATAAATACTTTAATGGGATTTATTCCATTTATTTTCTAGTTTCCCAGGTTATGACATGACAGACCTTCAACCCAGTATTGCACAATCAGCATAGGACAGGTCACTGAATTGGCAATAACAAAGTATTTGAGAGCCAGCAACAGGGAGAGGGAGTTCAGATATTCAACAATAATGCACTAGCACAATTGCATCCTTCCCTCCACAAAGACTCCAGCACAAGAAAAAGCTTCAGGAGCAGATAATAATCTCCTACATTGTTTTGATCTGGTTACTTAAGCACAGTTTGATTTGCTTGCCTTCATCTGTGGCTGGGACCTGCAACAGAGACAAAGATCTGGTGCCTGAGGTCTAGAGAAGGGACCAAAATACAACAGTTCCTACACATCTGTGAAACTTGTAATAGGCAATCAGGCAAGGATCTCAATTTAATCTCTTGTCCCTGGTTTTCTGTTGCTTTCACACTGCCCAAGTCAACAAACACTTCTCGTTTTAGGAATTTGGGATGAACATGCATTTCTTGCCAGTTCTCACAGATGAACCCACTTGGCCAGGGCATGGTGTTAAGAACATCCAGGCTGTGGCTTTGATCCCTGTATGGGCCATTCACTTAAGAGCTGGACTTGAAGATCCTTGTGGGTCCCTTCCAACTCAGAATATTGTGTGATGCTGGACTTCGGGCATGTCTGCCACCACCAGCATGGGCACCTTCCACAGCATGCAATGGGAAAACCATTTCAGCAAAATCCCTCTGCCAGGACTGGGTCATGATCCTGTCAGTGAACATGGGCTACAGGGAACTCCTGAGCAAGTCAGGTCCCTGATGTGAGAAAAAGTGGCCCAGAAAGGCACACGTGTGAGGCAAGAGAATGGGAGAACACCTCTACCTAGTAATATGAGGTTTTGAAAAGGCTGACATTTGATATAGAGAAATGCAATCTCTTTCTTAAAAAAACCCTCCATGCACGGACTCCTGCAGAGCAACATGAAGCTCCTGAGTGGGAAGCTCAACAAAACACTTGAACTTCTGTTAGCACAGGAGAGCCTTGTTAGCTCATCAGTACATGGGAATCTATATGAAAGAAAAGCAGCAAAGTATTTTTAAAACATCAATTTAAATCCAGACCAGCTCTCCCTTCTCAGTTAGGCTTCAGTGTAGTTGCTCCAGTTAGTGAGGGACTGGAAGTGGTGGTACTTCAGGCCTATTCTTCAGCAGTGCTCTAAAACCCCTGGCTCTGAAGCCAGTCTGCCAATCAGCCACCTTGCTCTGTTTGCACACAAACCCAAGTCGAGTAACCTGAGGAGACATTAGCAACTCAACACTCACCACAGTTTCATGCCGTGGTTTGACCAAGTGGCACAAGCTCTTAACCACAGCATGCTGTGCACGCTAATCCCTCCTTGATATTTCATGTCAGCTCCCACTGTGAATCAGCACAGAGAGCAATGGATTTTGGCTTAATAAGTGGACTCAATTGCACTTGCACTTTTTGGACTGAGAGAGATTATCATTGCTACCTACATTACACAATGATCCCTGACTGCAGTCCATCAACATTCTCCAAATGGTGCCTTGGCAGAGCTAATGTGCAGCTAGGGGTGTCCCAGCTGAGACTGCCTGAACAGCTCAGCCATTCCCTTCAGGGGAAAACACCAAAGGAGCTGATGTCATTTACACCTTACCTGACTGTGTTGAGCAAACTTGTTGGCAGCCAACCACAACACAACAGTGACACTTTAAAAGAAGTGTTCAGGACATGCTTTTCATTACCACAGTCAATCCAAACACAGCATCCTCCACCTTATTCCCCTGTGCAAGACATTAAAAAGCTAAAGCAATAGCAACATGTGGATCATGAAAACATTCCACTGGGAACTGGACTATGCTGAACACTGCACAAGAACACGAAGTTAGATATTTTCTGTATCCAGAAGTGGTTTTTCACGGCACAGTAGACTTCCTAATTTTTATACTTCTTCTTTGAAGTTCAGGTCCAGAGTGAGGTGAGGCCCCAAAGCAGGGTGGCACAGAAATGTGTGCAGCCAACATGGCACAGGGAAACAATTCCTTTGACTTTCCCATCCAGAAAGGCCAGACACTTTGAGAGGTACCTGTGGCATTTACAGCTGGCTGTTTGGAGGAAGCTGTGGATGTGAGTCTGTTCCAAGCAAGGCTGCTTCTCACTCATCTACACTGGGAGCAGGTCTTTCAAACACAATAAAGAGCAAAGTTTTTGGAGGCATGACTGTTCTTAATGGATGTGCCATTATGGAGGGAGCCAGTTATCTGCAGACAAGATACTGCACAGGATCACTTCTAAAACAAAGTCAGTTACTTCCTTCCAACTGGTATCTGAAATTTGCCAACAGCCATAAGAAAAGTATTCAAGAGAAAAAACAGGGGAGTACAGACGTGGAGATTAGCTGGAAAAATAGACCGTGGGGTTTTTATTACCTTTAGTATTTTTAATTGCAAATGGAATCAGAACATATTCTCCTAGTGAAAATGTCATTTAAGCAGTCTGTTATTCAGCATTATGTTGAATCAACATTCTGCAAAATGTTAACTTCCATGTCAAGTTCATCCCCCTATCCCATCCGCACTATACTTGTTCCAAGAAACCCACTACATTTAATCCCAAAATTTATAAAGCAGATAACAAAAGCTATTGCAGTCAACCTGAGAGAATTACTTGCCCAGTTCTCTCGAAATCTCTACGGAAACTCCTGCTGGTATAATATTTAAGACTTTAGTCCCCAAAGCAACATTTTTCATATGACCTCAGGCCTAAAGCTACCTAAGTTGCATCAAAACTGCTCAGACATCTTGATGCTGGCATCAGCTCAAGTTCTTTTACAACACAGTTAAGATGTGCAATAAATAGAGAACAATGAAGTCACCACATAAGAAAAAATTTCAAAAGTTACTGATCAGAAAAAGCAGATCTCGCACAGAAACATGAGCAACCATTTCAAAGAGTGGCTCAGTGCCCTCCTCTCTCAGAGCTTGCTCAGCCATTATGCTCTTTAAAGTACTGCATTTCACCCTTCAGCTCTGTCAAGATGCTATCAATCAAGGACAGAGATACAGGTTAATACATAACCTGAGAGAGGTGAATATATTTTAAATTCCATCTGATCCTCATCAAAGGAAATAATTCTTCACCCTTACTTCAGAGTGCAAGAAGTTACCAAATGCCCCCAAGGACGATGGCTGCCCCTCTGAAATAAGGCCTTCCCCCCACAGCAACACCATCAGCTCCAGGTGAACTACATGGGTTCTCCATGGGATCTTCACCTTTCAATAGTGGCTTAGAACCAAGAATGTTACTATTGAAAAACAAGAGCGGAAGGGCTGAATCCCAAGATAAGTAAGCAGCAGGGCTGACCTCATCTGCTACTCCCTAGGGCATTCCATTTAGGATTGCATAAGGTTCCTGAAATAGTATATAAAAAACAGACATTGAGGTTTTACCATTCATAGGCAGGAAGTAAACAACGTTCAGCAGGAATTAAAACCATTTATTATTCAGAGAAATTTAAAACACAAGCCCCACATACAAATCATGCTGGGGTTAAAGCAGTACTTTGACCCAATGAGAGAGCACAGGAGGAACAAGCCACAAGAAAATCCACATCTGTAGTGCACACACACCTGTGAAGGTATAGAGAGAACTAGAGATGCAGGTATCCAATGTTCTTCAAGAAACACAGCCACTACATTAGAAAAGTAAGAATGAGTTTGGTTCAGATCCACTCCCAGAGAAGTCAGTAAAAAAAAACCAGCAACAAAAACCTCCAATACAAACCACACATTTCAGTGAGCAGAAAATCAAGCTCCTCATGAATACTTCTGAAAGTACTTCCCGTCCTACTCGCATGTTCTGGTGAGGGAAAGCTGTGTGAGCTGTCAAAACATTTCAGCTTTTGTCCACTTTGAGGTCTGTCCCATGCAGATGAGTCTCACCTGAGCTACCCTCTTAATACACGAAAGAAATTTACTTTATAGAGTATGCACTTAAACATTCTCTAATACTGAAGATTATCCTTCTGTTCTAACATGCTGCAGACATTCAGGGGAAATTAATTGGGAAATAAAAGGTTTGAGAAACATCAACAATACAGGAAAAAAAGCAGAAGATACATATGATGGGCCTAGAATTTCATGCCTATCAGTGCAGCAAGCCACGTTCTTTTATTCAAATCTTTTCACTTTTTTTCTACTGTGATGACTTCAAAGACAAGTATCTCTAGGCCTTAAATCACAGGCACCTCAGCTGCTGGAGCTGCAGCATTAGGTCCCATAGATGAAGGCAGCTGGCATTGTTCTCCATTCATATACTCCCTGACAAGCTGATGTGGATTGCCCTGCAAACAATACAAGTCCTGTATTGGTCTGTTGGTCCCCTGCCACCAAACTGGTCTTGAGATCAAGTCAAACCAGAACAATGATACCAGAAGAACATCACAGAGCAATTATTTCAAGGAAAAGACTTTTGCTTGGGTTAAACGGGTTTACAGTGATGTCCCCAAAATATTTCTCCCACACACACTTCCCACCCCAGCATGTTGCAATTTGTTCTGAGCAGTTGAGGAATACTGAATACTCAACACTCTGAGCTCAACATTTTTGTGTTTTCTTCCCTTAGAGGCAAATTAACAACTAAGAAAGAAATTATTTTAAAAGTACAGTACTCAGTGCTTATATAAAGTCAGCAACTCAGAGCTGCATGCACTTTTTAATGCACTTATCAATCCCAGTTCTAGAAAACTGGACATGCCTCTACTCAGTCTTTCACAATAGACACTGGTTTTTGGCAAAAAATAATTTAGTTTTTTCTAGTTCCAAAAAACTGTACTTTTCAGGACCATAGAAAGATGAAGAAAAACAGCTTTTGGTCAATTCCATCTAATGCAGCCAAAGTCTCACACCCAGCTAATAAAAACCCACTCCCTTGATGTAGCCAGGCTGTACTATACTGATATCTCAGTATTATCCTGGTGCTGGAAACACCTGATTCATAAAAATCTGGAATTCTATCAAAAAGCAGATAGGACATATGAATCTCAAGTGACAGGTATACCACCAGAGCACAGAGAACCTCTTGGCTTTGAGACCACACATTAAAAACTGTAAACATTTACACTAGGTTCTGCAGGACAATAGACACCTCCTCCAGGGAATCCCAACGCCACTTGCTGCTCAGGCCCCCTGGCTTTATAATTCTACATACAACTGAAGTAAAACCAGCTCAAAGTACCACTGTGAAAACTCAATGTACTCAAAAGTTGCTCCATTTACATGTTCCCACGTCGTAAGAGATGGGCATAGAACATGATAAAAATACCAGGAATTAGGTTGCAGGAACTGTGATCTCACAGATGAGAGCAGAACAATTTCAACTGAAGTCAATGGAATTATACCCACAGACATGAGATCACAACATGGCACTCAAGAAATACCTTAAATCATAAAATCCCCAGATGCAATGCCTGTGGCCAACATTTATATTAGCCACATGTGCATTATCCTGAAAGAAGGTTTTAATTATCTTTATAGAGAGATAATGTTCCCTTGACGATCCTAAATTCTAGTAGCATGTAGCACTTAAATTTCATTCTTGAGAAGACAATAGCAAACATCTGCTACTTTGAATCTATACAAGAATTAGCAATTTTTCCATTTCTTCACAATAACAGTGACTTTTCCACGATACCATAAAAGTTACTGACAAGCTACATACAGAAATTTGAGGAGAAAGCAGGGGAAAGTCTTCTCTAAAGGCCAAGTGCAAACTGGAGGTTTTACACTTTGCCAGTTGCAAGAAAAATGGGAAAGAAAACACTTCATTCTGTAATAAAGTATCAGCTAACACAGTTAGCAGAAGGAAATGCATTCTTCACCAGCCAAATCTGACTTTCATTCAGTGAACTAAAAATATATCTGCAGAGGTTTGTTAATATGGTTGACCTCAAAATTTGGAACTTTCTCCCCTCCAGATGCAAAACAGCTCAAAATTATGCATTTTCTTATAAGAATCCAAAGGCCCCTCTACTGTCTGTTCTGCACAGAAGTTAATCACCAAGCACTACTGAGCACAGCCAATGCTCGAGACTAAGGAAACAAGGTTATCCCTACATACGGATAGAAAATTGAGCAATTAGCCTCTTCTGAGTTTTCTAGGATACGCTTTACAGAGAATATGCTTTTTCCCTACCAAACACAGTTAGAATTCCAGTTGTTTGATTTACCAAATTTAAAAGATTAGCCAGCCTATTAGGACAAAATCCTGTGACAAGTTGATCTTACATGGCCAGTGATGTATTGATCTTATATAGTCAGGGATCAAGAGTGCCAGCAGGATTCTCCATGCACAGGGACACTAAGGGATAGAACTCCAGCAGCTTTCCTTTTTGGGTGACCCTTAACATTAAGTCCAACTTTATGTGTTTACAACACTCCCAAGTACCTACACATAATAACCTGGCAGATTATACTCTGTTCTGTAGTTTTCCCTCCAAATAATTTACAGGTTTGGATTTTTTTTTATAATTTCAGCACAGATAGGGAGCAGTTCAATAGCTCCCCCCAGCTTTTGGCTATGTTTGTACAGTCCACTAAAAGGAACTGATGTAAAGTGGGCACACATTTTTAAATTAAAAGGAAATTCATTAGATCCTACCCTTGTCTAAAGAATCCCTTCAGCTCTTTTGATATATGTGGGGGGTCTATATAAAACCATTTGGAAGCAACAGTTTCATCCCAAACCAGAAATGACACTTCTTTTCTTGGCATGGTGGTGAGGAACGTGGAGTTACAAATCATGTAGTCATTAGGAATATGAAACATCTCAAAGATGAAATCTAAATAAATGGACTAAACTTTTCTATAGCCACTGGCAAAGAAAGTGAGTATAATTATGTAGGAACAAAGCAACAGTACAGCTATTACTCAGGGCATAAGCCCTGAGCAACTCAGTTCTGTTATGCAATGTTTAATTCAGAGGAGTAAAACAGTCCTTCCATCTGAAAAACTTAATCCAAACCAAATTAAATTCCCACAGAAATGCAGCAAGCAGTTTAAAGCACATTCTAAATAAAACCACAGAAAAATGGACGTTTGTCTTAAAAGAGACAAGGATGTATAGTTTGACGGGTTTTGTTTAACTGCTTAATTTTGAGGCCACACCTCATCTGAATATTTATTTCTAATGAGAATAAATAATATTTATTTTAATATTAATTTCTAATAAACTACAGATGAGGAAAAATATATTTACATAGTCTATAACAACCCTGTGTATAGCTAATGTTTACTTGTAACAGGGCTGTTTCACTCTACTTCTAACTTGCCTTTGAACTCCAGCTCCTTAAGATGCCTTTGCAGTAAAACAAGATGGTGAAGTTTGCAGACTGACTTCACTTTACGTGTAAAGAGGAGCTCTTCACAGCTGGCTCACAGTAACACCCTCTGATCACTCCTTGGCAACAGCTGTCGAGACCCATCACCTCTGTTAGCCATGAAGAAACAAGAGGTGGGGGAAAAAAGCCTACAGGTTAACGTGGTGGGTTTTTCTATCTTTCATTCAGAGGTGACAAAGAGACACAGCTCACTATGTCTAAGACAGTACACAGCTCTGACCTGCTTGTCACACAAAACCAATAAATTGCCTTCCTAAGGAAGCAGCACTTACATAAATAAATTGTAGGCTGAAAACATCTTGCATCACCATGTCAGGACTTTTAGGTCATGCAGACAGGCAAGTGCATTCAGACCCAGGTAGGCAAATGTCTCGTTTATGCTTCAAAAACTCAAATTACATGGCATTTCACAACCCTTTTTCTACTGCAACATCTTACTTGGTTCATCCAGGCTCCAGAATGAAACTGATACTGTAAAGGAAGTAAATTGCCATCCCTTCTGTTAGAAAGGATGATGAAGACATGGGAGGAACACCCCAAAAGTAGTAAAGGAAGGTCTAGCATCTGTAACTGTACCACTCTGCATCACTGTGTAATCTAGTATAAAACTGGCTCTTTTTTACTCCTTAGTCTCTCATCCTGCATCTGCCAACTTTTCCCATCCTTTGTGAATGATCCTGATCATTCACAACTCTCTCACACCTCAACATTATTAGCTCAGCTAGCCTAGTGGGGCTCTTTACTGTGCCTTTGACTTAAACAGGAATTTTTCTGTTAGTGCAAAGAAATCCTGACTGAAGTCTTCAAGTTGTGCCAATACATATGCTTATGGCTAAATACAATAAATCTGAAAAATTAAGCAATACAGCAGTTAGATCCATTACATGTTCTTGCAGTGACTAATAATTTCCTTTATGTTTTAGAAGACTTTTAAGAGTCAACTGAAGCATGGGAAAATATTTAATGTGATTTTCCAAAGCACTGTATTTCTGAAGCTCTGGCAGTCATGTAGTAGATTGAACACAGCATCATGAAGTATTCTCACATGTAACCACAGGGACTCTATGACACAGGTTATTTAGAGCCTTGTGAGATTCATTTACAACTCTAGGTAAAGCACATTTCTTAAAGTATTTCAGAAACTAGAGTGCAAATTTCACAGCCTCTAGCCCTGTGGGAGTTCAGCACTCCGCACAAGTGTTGGCTCCTATCTTCACTTGCACTGATTCTTGTAATGTTGGTAACTTTTCCCATGGGCTAAGGTCAAAGATAGTGTTATTCTGAGCTTTTTACCAGGGTCTGGGACCCCCTTGCCAGGGCTCCCGATCACCCAGGACAGCCCGAGGCATGCCCTAACCTCCCACGGCAGCCAGAGGCGTGCCTTGGACTCCAACATAGCCCTGGTAATTCACATCCTATAAAATATTCAGAATTTTTATCTTTTGCAGAATAGCTGGGATTCCATGCTCTTGCAAGACAATTTTCTTTTTTTTTTTTTTTCCCCTAAACAATAAAAATATCACAAGAGCTGTTAGCAGGTTGGAAGAAGGTCAACAAAACTAGTGTCAGGGGCTTTTTATTTCCTTTCTTTTAAGCTCCATGGGGAGGCTAATGATCAAAACTTAGCAAAGTGCATAAGTATGTTGTGTAACAGGATTGTTAGATCTCCTTGCTTCAAACTAAAAAGACTATAAACCAAAATTCCAATTTGGATATTTCTTGATGTTTGTTGGTCTGTTATGCATTCCCAATACGGATAGTAATTTTCATTCTCTTGCCATTAAGATGTCTGATGAAAAAGCATTGCTGCAATACTTCCATGAAATTACTGCAATTTGGGAATTTTTATTTTGGAAGGAATGTAACAGAATAATTAATGTGTCTATCAATTCCATTCTCTTAGTTAATGCCAAAAGTGGAAGGGATGAATTATTAACCACTTGGCTTGCTTTGGCCATCACGTTGACAAAATGACATAGAATCAAGGAATCATTTAGGTTGGAAAGCGCTTTGTGTTGGACCAACTTGGAACATTTCCACAATGAGAGAAGCTCCATCTACTTCTGCCCACAGAGACCTGTCCGAATGGACAGCCCAGACTCACAACAAACATCTGAAATAAAGCTGGGTCTTCCTAGAAATATCTGAACTAACACTTCTCTGCCAATCCACAAAAAAAGGGAAAACAGACAAATTTGAAGCATATTTTGTACTTGTGCTTAAGCAATTCCTGGTTGAAGCTTAAAAAGCTGGTTTTGATCAGTGAAGTTCTCTGTATTTGCTTTGCAACGTTAAGGAATGCCTCGCCTGTCTCTGTCTGATGAGATGGCCTGAGACTGGCCCCTAGCAAAGCCAATCTTTCCAAAGCTTTCCTTATTAAATGCTTCACCTATTTGGACGGTTTCTCTGTACAGTAACCCACCGCTGTGGGTTACAAGCAGTGACCAGCAAATGCTTTTGAGCTTCACCGGTGTGACTAAGAAAGGAATCCAGCCCGAGTGCCATAAACACCATAAGCCAAATCTTAGTCACACAGAATTCAGTGGAAAACTTCCTACTGATTTTGTAGAATTCAAAATTTACTTTCTAGTCACAGATGTTTATCTTTTAAAAAACACAGAAGGAATCTGACATTGGACTTCCTCAATACATATACTAAGGTAAAGCTTTTTGCTACATTTTCACAAGCACCTAATGTTGAAACTTTTCTTCCAAAATTAAAATTTCACATCCTTTGGTATTTCTTACAAAGTATTCCACCTTCCCACACTCTTGGTAATTTACAAGCAGATCTTAGCATCATAAAACAACACACCATATATAAAATCCATCATATATAGCAAACTTCTCTCAAAGAAAGTAAATTCACAAATTCTGTGGTCAGTTAGATAGTTCTTCCTCTAAATAGGTAAGTCAGTCTTTCCCCCAATAAAGGTAAAGTAGCATTTTAGATCTTCACATATAACTTGAACATTATTTCTTAACTCCTCAAAGAAAATACTGATATTTAACAAGCTTTTTTAAAAAACCAGACCTTCCCCCCCCCCAATCAAAATGACCAAAACAAGAAACTCAAACAGGAAATTAAATAAGTTCCTAAATTTCTGCACATGGCTGTACTTGCCTTAACAGGCCTTATATGCATCTGCAAAATATAAATGAAAGTTTGTTAGATAATCTTGTAACCATCACTGCAGATTTTATTGCATATTTTGAATAGTTATTTGCTTCCAAAAGATGCTAATATTTAATTTAGCTTTTTCATTTAGGTGTTTCTTTCTATGGCTTTTCCAGAAGAAAACAGAATTCCTTGATTTTGGTTATTGGTCTTGAAAATTGGGATAAATTATTTCAAAGTCAGTCAGGCTGTCTATTTTGTGGAGAGACCACTAACATCAATTGTACACTACAAACAAACCAACTGACCGGTACTGAGTTTATAATTTCTCATATTTCAACACAGTGAAGGCAAAACACTTCAGGTAGAATATGAAAAAACCAAAAGTCAACTTGCCCCAATCAGATGCACTGCATGGTCTAATTCTGGTACCAGTCAGTGGTAACTGAAGTGCAGAAGTGTTTCAAGTCAATTTTTAATTATGCAGGCAAACTGGGAAAAGATGACCAGAAAAGACTAAAACATAAATCAAGCTAACCATGTATAAAATTAAGATAAAGTGCACACATGCCATATTCTCCTTTGAAAAAACCCAAGTGGCCAGATTTCTGTAAGAAGCAGTGAAGGTTTTAAGGAGCAGTGGGCACTGTCATTAGATGAGTCCTTACTCTGCACTTACACCTTCCACAACCAAAAGGTGTTGGGAGCAACTGTGGTCTTGCTAATCCAAACCCCACATAATCATCAGAGTTAAATGAGAGCTGACTAACATAACAAGGAGCTAACCCTTTAAATAAGATGTTGTAGGGCTCCTCCTCGAGGGATTTCTTAATTGCTCTAAAAACAATGTTCTAAATCCAGCTTCCATTGCTAGAAGAAAAACAAATGCTGCTGCAGTTACCAAATTTAATGGTTTTAGTATCAATGTAAAAACAGGCTTCAAAATAACACTTTTCCAGAGGTCATGGCTCACAGATTCCAGGCAATCCATCATCAAAACCTTTCAAAAGCAGGAGCCAAATTTAACTTCAGCACCTGCTAGGACAGTATTAGACAGACACGCACTAAAGGATTCTTATATAGGAGCTTACACAAAGCCCTCAAAAATGTGTGTTATCATAAAACATACTTAGTCATCTCATGTGATCTCAGCAAGCAAGCATGGGTGAATTCACCTCATATGGCATTAAAATCAATGCTGCAGATTTACTGCTTCCTTCTCCTAAAGTAAGGATGAAAGCCATTCTTCTTCCATATTACCTCCTCCACTGAGCTCTTCAGGCTGTTGTCTTCTGCTAAAGACATAAAACTTCAGCCTTGGCCATTTATTTGCACTAAAACATAGAAACTGATCCATCTTCTGCAGCTGCTAGCTTGTTCAAATCCCAGTTTAGATTGTATCTGCCTCATCACATTTCCCCTTTGGTGATACCTGAGTAATTAGTTTTATTTTCTCCACACAAGTCTGTTTCTTCCATCTTTTTCCTAATTGAACTGCCACAAGCTTTTCAAATGCAGGAAAAGTCATGCTAGAAACCTGTTTTGGGGCAAGGGAACTGCTTTGAATTTTAAGTTTTAAAAATGCATGATATACGGGTCACCCAAATGAGCAAGATTTTAAAATTCAAAGGAAAGTAACTGTGATTAACAGATGGTTTTGCAAGAGCAGTGGTGAATAAAACCTAGCCACTAGACAAATTCTAGGAAGCCAAATTGACCAATGATAAAGGAAAGAGGTGATAGCATCCAGCTGCAAAATAAGCACCATATTTTTTAAAGATTTTTTTTTTTAAACAAACTTTGGAATTTGTCAGATTTTATTTGCATCTTTTGCAATGAATTTTATGATCATGTCCATCAAGAGATGAAAGTTGTGATGTAGTGTTACTAATCCTCTTATCCAAGTATTTTGGACACTGATTACAGCATTATGAGGAACAGTCAAAACGCTAAGGCACAGGGGCATGAAAAGGTTACTAAAGGCCATCCTTTCACAGGAGAGTGAAAAGGCTACAAGGAAGCACAACTGGATGTCACTGCTTGTCAATGCTCAAAAAAGTCACTTTGGCCATATAATTTCCTTCACTGCCTATCCGTGCCACTAGCTCAAGCTCTGCTCACCTGGTACCGTACAAAGTCTAAAACCACACATGGTTACCAGTTTCTAAAAAATTTCAGTTTCCATGTTCCTGATCTACTTGATTTTAGGTGGCTCTCATTAGGAGAATAAGTGGAAGAGGCCTGATCTGACAATGCTGTCAGAAGAACTGAGGCTGTACAGCCCCATGCTCCCAAGTGCAACCAGCAGCAAGGCTGAAAATGTGTTCTCAGTAAGGAAAACACAGCCCCGCCTCACCTGAACAGGAAGGGGTCTGCTAGTCGGAATACGTCTGTTTTACGTATATACACGTCCTTATTATGCATGTATGTGTATATTTATACACACACAGAGAGGAAATAGAGATTCCTTCAGCTGCTGGGCTCACAGAGTCTGCCCAGTGATCACTTCTGGATCCCAGTCCCCCCAGCTGCTGGCACCCAGACAAACGAGCCCACTCCAGCTGCTGGCACAGACTATTACACACATATCCAGATATGTGCAGAAAGTGCTCTTGCATTGACTCATCTTGATGGGTTTCAGATCTGGACCCTGGGGCTGAGGCTCTCCTCAGACAGTCCTGGAAAGGACTCAAGACGTGATGTCCCTTCCTTTGTGTCTTTAGTTAGTTTTCTGCCTGTCATTGTGCCCCTGTGCTCCTCTGGGCCTCTGGAGGTGGGACTCTGGTGGGCTTATGGCCCTGGTCATGGCCGGGGAGGAGCCCAGCACAGGATACCAGTTGGGATCCCCTGACTGCCTTTGTCTGTGCTCACAGAATGTAGCAGATAGTCTCATGCAAGAGTGACCTTGCAACTAAAATGCCCTGCCCCACCTCCTGGGCAATTGAAAAACTGAAAATTGATAACTGATTTATTTTCAATTAATTTATTTTTCTGTAAGTGGTGAATATCTGCTCTTCCTACTGAGCATTTGGTATAATTTAGAGGAAGAATGAAAGGCATCTGTACTAGAAGCACAAACAGAGGCACTGAGATCAGACTAAACAATCCTCACAGAGAGCATGAAAATAAATTCCAAACAAATGCAAAGGTGAATTTTCCAAATGTCAGTCCCCCTCTCTTTAGAAGGAGATGCACTAAGCATTTGTCTGTGATTTTTTTAAACTTTTAGTTTACTATCAGACAAAGAACTCCATAAACCTCATTCAACATTCACCCTAACCGTGAGTACCTTCATGCTGGCCAAACCCAGAGCTCCCAAACCGGCTTTGGCACATGGGATGCTTTCAGCTAGTCCAGCACATCCCCTTGGGAGAAGAGGAGCGGCGGCCAGTACAGCGGCCAGGCCTCCCTGGCCCACGCAGGCAGAGCTGGCCTGGCTGACCACAGTCCTGCCAAAAGGTAATTTTGCTTTCTGACCGAGCACTGCAGGCAGCAGCTCGGTGCACTTGTGGGGAGTTGCTAAGCATGTCGACCAATTCATTCCAAGCATGGGGAAAATTACTGCTGCTTATGTAATCTGTCTTTTGCCAAATGGGAATCTGGGAGCTCAGCTGAGTTGACGTAAGCATTTAAGTTAAGGAGCCAAAACATTTTTCACTCTGATGCTCTTTTGGCTTCCACCACTGACTACAGATTCTGCTAAAAAGTTACATCACAGTCCTAAATGCCATCTATAGCATTAGAATCAAGCAAGGTGTTTTGTTTAAGGTACAGTTCAGAAGGCAAGTTTTGGGAATACAGGGACACTGAGTCATACACAGCAAAAAGCAGCAGCAGCACTGAACTGTGTAAGCCCCACAGAGCCTAGGTGTGCCACCTGGTTGTCCCATGTGACAGCGGGTACCCTGCTGACCTGTGGCTCCCGGAAAGACACAGCCCCAAGTGTCTTCAGACAACCTTCCCACCTCATTTCTTAAATTGGAAACTTATTTAAATTGGAAACTTATTTAACCTCTTAAGTGCCAGCAGGTAATTGCATTGATTTACACTCAGAATCTGTTTGTAACATATCCCTTTAAGAAGTAGAGTTCTTGGTTTTTATACCACTTAATATAAATATGTACCATGGAAAAAATATGTATATGCCAAGAAAACAGAGGCAGTTAAGAAGGATCCCTCCCAACAAAAAGAGAATACTGATTAATTGAATGCCCATTTCATAATTTGTCAGGAAATGGCACTGTTGCATATCAACTTCAAAATAATAAGCATAAAACAAATACAGAAAACCAACTGAAGGAAGGCTGCTATGAAAGCCTTTTACAGCAGTAATAAACCCCAAATCCTGGCAAACTTAAAATGGTTCAAGACCACGTGTTCTTATCAGGTACAAAAACTGGCTTTTAAGCTGCATATGAATTAAGAAAAAAACAACAGCAATACTCTTCAGATTACATCTGTGATGAGAAATGGCTCATCCAAAAAGAGGATAACAACCCACCTGCTGCCCTTGTAACTTGAGTTTGGGTCAATTCTTACTCTCAGTCAAGTTTCTACTAACTTAAATGAGAGCTGATCGCATTGATGCTCAGAAAACCAATGTCTCAAGTTTAGAAACTTAACTTGTGTATACATACATAGGAAAAACAGTCTCTTCTGTTCATCTCATGGAACCTTAAAAGAAAACAACCCATGAGGGCATACTGATGCAAACAGGTGTGACAGAAAACATGAGCTCCCTCTTCTGTAAATAGCTTTGGTTGGCAAAGCATTTCTTTGCCCTTATATCTACTAAGGGATGACTTCAGTTTAGCAAGGTTAAGGAAACAGCTGAAAGCAGCAACACCGTTTTTAACTATTTTTAATTCAGAAGCCCCTAAACACTGTCCAACAAGGAGCAAATTTAACTAAACAGACAGGTGGATGTTTTGTGTAGCCCTCTACCCTGATTAAATTTTAGATACCCTGTGAAAAAGATATACAAGTGGTGCCACCCTCGAACCAGCCTCTGGCTGTATCACTGGTGTAACTGAAAAGGTTGAATTTTTGTTATTCTCAAACCTAGCATTCTGCGACAGCAGAAAATGCTTCTACCTTTTTCTTGCATGCACTGCTAATAAACTTGATGAACAGGTCTACCACTCTCTCATGACTCGGCATCAAAGTTTGTTTTGGTAGCTTTCACTATTTGCTCCAAAGCTGATCCATATTTTCAACTATTTTAAAAAACAAACAAAAAAACCTGAAGAAAACCGCCATAAGCAAACAAATAAACCAAAAAGACAAGGCCAAAGAGATGCAAAGACAAAACAGGTTTGCTTTACTTAATCTGGCTAACCACAACACAGCAATTTAAAAATTCTGGCTTTCTTCAGTGCTACATTCCACCTGAATGCCACGTGTAGGGGTAACATAAGACAGCCTTGTGACACTTGCAGACACGTCACTCCAGTTCCCTGTGTGATAAACAGACTCACGTCAGTCAGTAAAGCTGATTCTCAGTGAACCAACAACAGGTGTCATCAAAGTAACAAGAACCCGTAGCAGGGAAAAACTGGGGCTCAACGCCAGTGTCAGTGTGTCTTGGGCATGACTTGTTTCTAGTTATGCCAACACACTTCAAATTGTGAAATCTACTGTGGAAACCCTATGGACTCCCCTAAAATTATTTCTCTAATAGCAAAAAGTAAAAGCTGGAGTACGGCGAAATTTCATTCCAAGCAGCGTGATGAAAAATCTCACTAAAAAAAGAGCAAATATGAGGAAAACAAAGGAGAGATGGTAGATTTTGGCAGTGGCTGCTGCTGCTGTTGTTTTGCTGCACTTTATTTTAAGTAAAGCTACATTTTTAAACACTGACACAACTCAGTAAAATTTAGTAGCTATAACTTACAGTTAATCTGGGTTAGATTCTCCATCACCTGAAGTCTTTAAATCAATATTGGGTGCCTCCTCAGAAGATAAGCTGTAACTCAGCCAAGTTTATTGAGCTGTATAAAAAACTACTAGATTAGGCTCTCTGGTTTGTGTTTATTTAAGATTGCAACCATGACATAATGTCTCTAACCTTAAGCATCCACTAGGCTACAGAATACCCAAAATTGAAAGGCTTTACATGGGAGCTACTAACTCCAGTGCACCAAAGGCGGGCAGGTAAACCAGACTATATGACAAACAAGAAAAAATAGAGTGCAGTAACTCCAACACGGGCAACTTTGGTGAGGTATGGAAAATTACTGCACACACTATTATGCTGCAAATCCAGTGCTGAAAATAAAATTCACATCTTATAACAAGACAAACAACTGGATAACATATCTGTCTTACTAGTGCCATGGCAACTGTAAAAGAAAACACACACACTGACCTGAAATAGTAGCGACTTCTTCCCGTTAAGAATACTGCTTATAAGGGAACGAGCAAGAGCCGGCTGACCACATATCCATAAAAGCTGGGAATGTTCTCTGTTTCCAGAAAGTGTTTCAATGCCTTTACTATTTTTACCAAAATTTAAAAACAAATCAACAAGAAAAAAAAAACAGATCAAGAAAGAAAAAAAAAGAAAAGGTGGTTTTGTCACTGATTTTACAGTCCCCAAGTACATGAAGCCAAAAAGCTGAACATATGCACACTTCAGGGACTTTTCCTAATCCAAGCCATCCAGTTTCCAGTCACCTCAGAATGTGCTGATAAAAACAAACTCCCTTAACTAGACCCTGATCCCACAGGCTGATCTAACCCTTAAATACAAGCATCCCACTCCTTTGTCTCACCAAAGAGACAATGACCTGCTCACACAAGTAGGCTGACAAATTCAAAAAGGAACAGCTGCATCTGCCCAGCCAGGGATTAACTGGCATTTCAGCCCTGTCTGTCCGCTGAACAGCTTTCACATTACTAAGATTCACCACTTTAATGCCATTAACTGCAGTGAGTTTTTAAGAACTGCTATACACAATTGGATAGACTTGTAAGAAAGGTTGTACCAGGTTGATTGAAGACTCCTTCCTAAAGAAAATCTTGTACAGGATGTTTTACAATTGTCTATCAGATATTGTCCTTTATCACTGCTGGCGGATTTCAAAAGAAAGAGAGAAGTCCTGAAAATAGTAAACTCCTAAAAACCTGGTGAAAAATCAATGCGGAGAAAGGAGATTATAATCAGTGTGTAGGGAAAAAGTCCCCAAATGTGAACTGTGCCACTGTCAGTCTTATTTGGTGGTACAGTACCAACGCAGCTTCTGAGTGGATGTAGCAGACAATGGCTTTGGCCCAGTGTAGTATTCAATAAGGAGAACAGCATGGAGTTGGATGAATCCAGGCAGAAAGGGACACACATCTAGTTATTATATTTTCAATCCACAAACAGTTTGGATTTGCTTGTTTAACCATAATATATTTTTCTATTAGCAAATGACAATGTATGTGTGTTCACAAGTTCTCCACATCTGAGCAAAAACCCAAACCAGAAAATCCTGCCTAGAATCATTTACCATCTCCTACAATAAATGTAACTGTAGCAGAAATAATCTTACATACTGCACTGGCCATTTAAATATTGTCTAGCAAGCAAAAATAAGAGCTAATACATATCCTCACATATACCCCTCACATCTTTACTGTGACTAAGACAAAAGTCTGATTTACAAGTACTTCATAATTTGTAAAAATGAATGTGGAAACTATTCTGCAGCTCGGTGACCTGCTGGAACCAACTCAACACAACTGCTGTGCACACAGTCCTTCCCAGTAACACAAGCCTGTGAGCCACCAAATGGGAAGGGAAAACGGCAAAACAACAGGTGTGTTTTTGCATTTAATAACCAGAAACAGTTTAGACTGCTATTCTCTATCCTGTTCACTGACTTTCTAAGAGCTCCCATTTAAACATCTAGGGTAACTTACTTCTCATGACTACTTAATCCAGTTCTCCAACCTGGAAGTCCTAAGAGCTGCTGCTGTTTGAAGCATCCAGAACATTACTTGCATATACTTTATAAAAATGGCATTTGCTAGTAAAAGCAAAGCTTTTAAAGCTTAGGGGAAATAGCCTTGGGGTTTTCCCCCTCTGAGAGCTTAAACTTTTATGAGTGAACCTAAAGAACTGCCAGACTTCTAAAGTGACAACACATTACAAAAAAATTTCCTATGTGTTTTGCAAATTTGAAGTCAGCCACATTTCACAACTGACATCAGGGTTTTTAATATCAGCTCTAATGAAATATAATTCTCCAGTGACATAACTGTGAAGTACAGCATTTTCATTTCACTAGCTGGCAGAGAGGTTTTGGCCTTTTTATTGTTATATCTTACGTAGAGCCAAAAGTGTTCTAGGCCTTGCACAGACATGCCTGAAGACAAAACCTTTTCCTTGTATCTGCTGTAAACACAGAGACCACGCGGTAGTCAGCTTTACAGAACAGGTTACGCATTTTCACACAACTGCTATGGCCAAGTCGTATGGTAGGACACAGGAATAAGAGAAAAACATAAGAAATAGTTTGCCTTCATCTTCTCTACAGTTTCACTTTCACTAAATTTCTTTGGGTAGGGTTGGACAGTTTCTGGTTTGGGAGAATTTCACTGTTTATTGAAAAAAATCCTACAGTCAATGAAGAAATTCCAGCCATCATCACAAAGCCCTGAGGGGAGCAGGGTGCAAGCTGAGGATTAAAATGATAGTCTTGTTTTTAAATCGGGCTCTTCCTGAGGTCACACTTCCTTTGCTGGATGAGAGAGGTGTTTATTTCAGAACAGATATGTGCACAGCTCACTACAGTTTAACCACACACCAATTAAAATTAAGAAGTGAAATTTGCAAATGACTTAACTAAGGATGTAACTGAGAAGAGCTCTGCCTTCCCTACACCCTGAAAACCCAAGAAAGAGGGATGAGAGAGAAAGCTACACTTCTCCCATCAGAGCCTACACCCCTTGAAGACTGAGATGAAATCCAAGCACAGAAGACAGCAGTCAGAAAGAGACACTTGTCTACTCCAAAGCCCCCGAGTAGCTGGTAGGAGCATCTGACAGGGGCACTTTGTTCTGAATTTGTCGTGGGAACAAGCAACAACAATAACAATGTTGTACTCACCCCTTCACCTACACATCCTGCTCAATGCACGTTTCTTCAGGTCTCCAAGGGTGTTACTTGGGAAAGAAATTACCTCAGTTTGGCTGTTGACTGCATGCTGTGCTTTGGGACCGAGCAACAACCCTAGTATCACCAAGTGCTTTGAGATACTCACACTCCAGGGACACCTCCATACACAGATCCAGCTCCAATTTAAGAAGGAATTTGAAAGTGGTATCTCATGGCGTAGTTTGCAGTAACAAGTCTAGGCCTGACCTGCTAAAATATACACAAAAGACAATAAGCCATACTGACAGGTACAAAGGGGATGCCTCTGTTGAGGCAACATCTCCTAGTGGCTGTCATGAGTGGAAGGTAACAGGACACAGTCTCTTTGCCACAAGGTTGATGCACACTCAGCTTGGGTGGGAAAAAAATAAGAAAGAACATTCAGCACATTAAATTGAAAGGTGGAGAGAAAAGCCTCCAAAAACATAAAGGGCAGATGTCTGGCAAGAGTTAACAAAAAGGTTCATTTGTGGGGTTCATTTGTTGGCTTCTTGTATAAGTCTTGAGATAACACCTTGTTGGATTCATAAAACACAAATGCAGCAGATCAGCAGCAATTTCCCCTTTGGACTGGACTTTAATCACAGTATCTTGGTACCCATGTCCCGCTTTTGCATCTTTCTGAAATTCTGAAGCGCATTTTAATGGCGGTTTGCAGACCCTGAACTGCAGCCTGAACACGGTTTGAACTCCTAGTGAACCACTGACAGCTGCACATTGCTCCGTTTGAGGCTTCAGCAGAAGCTGAACAGAAATCATGTTTGATTTTTCTACTTTGGGGGGCAGGTGAGAAGAGTCCACATAATGCATCATGGTGCAGCTCGCAGTGGTGGTGGCTGTCTCTTTTGGTGCCGCAGCTCATTTCTGTAAAGACAGCTATGCAGGATGAAGTAAGTGTTATCCTTCAGTTTCTCTAGGCTGCTGACAAACATTACACTGGTCTCCAACACTGATGGAACACAGAAGAGAAAACACAGAGCATGACTTCCCAAAAACAGGCAAAAACTTTGGTCCTCTCTGGAGGATGCTCTGGGAAGAGGCAGAGGATAAATGGGGTCAGAACTGTCTTTCCCAGCTCCATGCAGGCAAGCATAAATTAACAGTAACAGAGATGTTACCTCTGAGGGGCTGTGTGAAGGCTGCAGCAGACACCACCACAGTAGGGGAAAAACTGCAATACATGTCTGCTCTCCACAGCCAAGAGATCCTGGTCAGGACTAACACACTTGCTGGAAGCTTTGCCTCAGAAAGGAGAGAATCAAAACCATGGAAGGATGGCAGGGTTTGGCCCACTGTAAATGTTAGCATTTATTGGTATTTATTTGCTGGAGAACAAAGTGTCACCGGATGCCTGTTGCAGACACTCATGGTTTGCTTTTCACAATGTCATGTAATGATGCTTTGTACTGAGATTTCATATAGTAGTAGTTCCTTAATTTAAGTAATTGCATTTTCTGTTTGTAGGAAATGGTCTGCTTTGACCATACCAAATAAGCTATTGTCCCACCAAAATTGCCATATTCAGCTACCAACATTTGTTTTAAGGCACTGTAATTTCCTAAGAGCTATTACCCCTTTATTAAAGGACAATGTAAGCATAAAACCAACAGAACACTCTTCCTCAAAGATACCATTCTTTTCATCAGGCACTGAAGCAATAAATGGCATAGGCAGGGGGAAAACTAGTTAAATAGTTACAAAAACTATCTAGAGCCTCTGTCTATGAACTCAAAAAATTACTATTTTTCACACAGTCCTAGAGTCCTACTAAGTAAAGTTACACTAAAGCAGTATTAAAACCTCTACATCTTCCACCCACACAAAGGAAGCAGTCCCCTCCTACCCCTCCACAGCTTCCAGCCTCAAATATCCTGGCGTAAAATGATCAGACAAAATAGGTGACTTATGTTTTTATTGGTTCCTCCAGACTGTGACGCCATTTCCTAAAACACTGAGCCAGGAAACTATTAATGTCTCTGAAAAAGTGGAAAGGGTCAGGCTATTTCAAAGGACGTGTTTGCTAAGAGGCCTTTGTTATAGATGTATAGGCCACTTAAGATTTGATTATTAATAACAAAAGTATTTAGTATTCATGTAACATTTCTAGCTCCAAGGTATACTGTGAACATATTTGTTATGTTGTGTTACAAATATGTTCTTGTATTTCTTGAGTTAGGAAAGCATTACCCCTTTTCACCTTTCTGTGAATTAAAATAAGAAAGTTAATAAGCTTGCATAATATTTTGTAAAGTAGTATATCCATTCCAAGATCAGAATTACCCACAGATCTGTATGTGCTCCTGATTTCTAGCTGTTATTGGAGAGAGAAATGAAAATGGTCTCAGCGTATCACCATTATAAAAACAAAAGACATGGAAGATTTTCTAGATTTATCTCAGCTGTGTTGGCTTGCATTTGGCAGCACAAATCAGGTCAGGCACTTGCAGGTGGGGTTACAGATCCCTTAAAAAAGCTCTGTGTGTTTTATATACAAGCACTAAACGAGAGCAACCAATACTCTAACAGGAGCATAGCACAATGCATGCAGGACACAGAGATCCCACAGAGACTCCTCAAAGTTTTCTTATTTTCTAGCACATACTACATGTATATACCTCTTTGTTTTGGCTGCTTCGGCAGCAGGTCTGGGAAATATCAAGGGGGACACAAAGGACTTGCTCAAAAACCTTGGAATTAAAGGTGCTCCAAAGACATCACCACTTCTTTCGTGGCCAGAACAATTTCACCCACAAACCCAGTTCTGATCCTGACTGCACAACCTGCACAAAGGTCAGGTCCCTAATGCAGGAGTGCAAAGCAGATAGTATGATGCATTACATACAGGACAGAGCTGAGGCATTCTAAAAGAAGTACAGGACACTCTGTTTTTACTGACTAAGGAACTTCACTCATCTGTCACGTCTCAAACAATCACAGTCGGGTCACACGACGAAGGCTGCAGGTAAAAATCCCACTATTGCACAGTGCCACCTCCTGGGCAAGCAAGACTGGAAAAACACCCTCACGCGTCCCTTCTCTCCGGCAGCATCCAACGTTTTAGTGTCGCCTCCCAAGCTCTGGCAGGCCGGGCATTACCTCTGTTCTCAGAAGGCAGGCCATGAACTCACGGAAAGAAGAGCAGATTGTTTACAGCTCTCCCCATGAAACGTGAGCTGCAGCAGACCCACTCTGGAGTGAGGCCGTATCTGCATAGGCAAGCACCACACAAACCCACAGGATTAAGTTCACTCTGGGTTGCTGGCTAATCGCAAACTAGCAATCAGGGTTTCCTTTCAACATCCAAACAGGAAATGGGAGTGGAGGAAGTGAAAGCTTAATAATTTCTTGCATGTTAACAAGTTACATGAGCTGCTCCAATTAAAAAGCTTTGCTAAGTGAACTTAAACCTAGCACACAGTCTGTCCCAAAATGGCAAGCATTTATCTTTAAAACCAAGCTGTGCATCTTGGAAAGACAACGGATGTAGGCATTTAAATCAGCATAACTTAATTTCTAGGATAAGAGGACATCAAGCAGTGACCTGAGGTTGAGGATCCTGCTTTATTGTAATCACAATGTTGAGAGTATAACCCCCAAACCAAACCCAAGGTGGTAATCCTGGCATCTCTCTTGAAACATTCAGTGAAAAAACAGAATTAGAAGAGCAACATTTTAGTTATCACACACTGTTAAATCCATAAGGGCCTCTGACAAAGGAGCAAGAAAATCAGGCCTAATGATAGCTCCATTTCTTTGGCTCTTTGTACTCTTTGGCTGTGCACACCCCCTAATATTTACCTGGCCGCACAGAGTTAAGTGTCAGGAAAGCTGGGAAATAAAGTCCCTGTTAGACACTGAGAACTGTAAAATGCCTAAAGGAGCAAAGGACTTTCAGGCCTCCATGTCAAGCACAGCAAGGAACATCTCTCCATCTTTAGGCCACAAGATCACAGCCCCTGGCAAATGGGAAAAGCCTGGCCCATTATACACTCCTAATTTGGTACTATCTTCACAGCAGGAGGAGGAAAAACAATTTTGTGCAACTGTTGAGCAATTCTCAAGAGTTCAAGACAGATTAAAGGCCAGTTTCTTGGTTGCCTGGAGATATTAAGACAGATTAGGGACAAAAGTAAGATGACTTCAATGGGCAGATGTAGACTGATGTTTTGAGGAAACAAAACTGCAAGGTAGAATTCCTTGGTTTTTATGGATGTACCCAACAAAAAAGAAAAATCTACTGGAAGAACTCTGCAGTTTAGAAAGAGATTATTTCAGTGGGCTGCATGAAGAACAGAATAGAAGCAAAGGAATTTGGAAAAGAAACCCTGCTGTCAGTATAACCACTACACAATCTTGTTATCTCCCAGGGATGTAAACAAGAACAGACATCTAACATAGTTAGTTACAATGGCCCACAATAAACTGGCTACAGTAAATAAGGAGCTAAAACTGTGTGGGTGCATGCTCTGCATTATAGAGTGTGAAAGTAAGCTTTTTCCCCCATTTTCAGCACTAGACACATGGGCACTCCAAGTTCCAGTGCAGCATTTACCATGAAGTGTTGCCTGCCATAAGCCACCTCAATGTACTTGTTACACTGTGCACATAGCTGTAAATGCAGACCTTGCTGTGGACTCTTGTATTATTGTTCTGAGCAACAAAAAAGGGGAAAAAGTCTGTTGTACACGGACATCTGAATTTCCATCCTGAATCCTTCAGATCATTTTCACAGTAGGCATTCCCTGTTTCCAAGGCGACAGGAGGCAGAGCAGATATTTAATTAGCTTGGATTTTAGACCACCCATTTGCAAAAACTCTCCAGAAGAGTTTTGAAAGCTGAAAAGCAATGACTCTGTAGGACTGCTGGGTTTGGTGTTGGGATTTTTTGTTTTGTAAGACACAGTCATTGGTAGGTATTACATCTGTCACTGGGAACACTGATATTCCTTCGATAGTGCTTGTGGCCTCGCACTCCAATACTCGTGGTATCAACCGTGTCCAACCATTTATTTCTGTGGAGTCACTGACTAATTACTTGTTTTTTAGGATGTTTGCATCCAGGGCAGCAATGCCACTTCCTACTACATGATAAAGACCATGAGGACTTTACAGGACTGCCACCTGCTCCGTTGCCAAAATGACGGCATCTGCCAGAACATTCAGGTCTCCAGCCTGTGATGCTCCAGCAGGTTAGCTGATCTTCACTTAACTTCTGTAGTACCAAATGGTTTTCATTAAGCCAGAGACTTCCAATTTCCCTTCCCTCTACTTCCAGTGAGAGAGGTGACAGTTTCCAGACAAGGTCTCTTTGGTACGGAGTGCTGATGAGCTCGTACCTGTTTAGCAGCTATCACTCTATCAACAATCCACTGTCAAAAAAATGGAGGAGGAACGTGCTTGACAACGTGAGAGACAAATTATGATCTGTGTCCTCCTTGCCCTACATTCACATAATATCCAAGGCTCACATATGCCATTCACTTAAGTGTCTAAAGGAAGGTGTAGTTGTGACCAGTTTCTCTGGATCAGACACCAGGTAGCTGTTAAATAATATTAAGAATGATTTCACCATGAGATGCTTGTACTGGATCTCACTCAAAACCTTTTTATATTGCATATATTACTGTTTTGCTGTAAATGTCATCTCAAAGCAAAGAACTTTGATGAATATATGCATGAGATCATCCAGACGAGGAGACTGCATGTTTACAGAGGTGTGGAAACACTTGACGAAATAGATTATCTTTTTCAGTCTGTATTCCAAAATAAAGGTTTTCTTGGATGATGAACTCAGGAGTTCCCAGAGTTCTGTTCATGGAGAGCAACTAATGGGTGGGACATCAGGATAGGGGCTGCATGACTGAAAAAAAAATCAGCAGGACAGTGCAGAACAGCCACAATTTGAAAATTTTCTTGAGGGTCACATACTTAGCAGCTTTCCAGGTCAGTCTCTGGGAACCCCTGATTCAGATGTTTAATTCTCGTGAGGAATATAATTGATCCTTGTGCGGAGTTTCCCTCCTCAAAGACATATTTCTGAAGGTTTTTTTTTTTTTTTGTGATGACTACTGGGCTCTGTGTTACACAAGCAGAAGAATGACAAGGCAAGAGCAGACATGCTAACCTTTCAATTTATATGGTAGCTGTAAATGCTTGTATAAGCTCAAAACAAGTGGTAGTCTTATTGATGAGGCCTCCAGCTCTAGAAGCAGCTCATATTAATTTAGGTGGTGGGGAGGAAGGGGCTTAGTGCTTAAATCTTCAGTAGACTTTTAAAGTTTATTTTCATAGTCTAAAGGCTTGGGAAGGTAATGACAACTTGCAGTATTCTCTAGAATACCACTGTCATTGTGGTCTTGTTGAGTTATTTGCCTGATTTGGTTCCCCTGTACCACAAACATACACAAATAGGAAATATTTCTGCCTTGCATCACCTCTGCAAGTGAGAGACTGCCTACAGAGGGAAGAGGAACAGCTGTGGGGATAGACTGCGATAAAGGATATCAGCCTCCATTTACACCCCTTCAAGTGCAAGTGACAACTGTAAACTGTACCTAAGATTTGAGCACACAACTGTGCCAGTTAATAATTCACTCATGGAAAAAGTAAGATAAAGAAGATTTTTGGTATACAGGTTCCTCTCCTGCACTTAAACTTTCTGTGCATATTTTCAAGGGCCTCTCATTCCCAGCTGCAAACAGATTTACAAAGTAAGAGATGTTAGCAACTTGTTCTCCCGTTTGCAGGGTTGGCAGCAAGGCTCACACAGCTGGTATCCCCGTGTCTGCTATCCACAAGGCTGAAGCTTACTTAACTTCAGGCAAATTAATGCAGGACATCTACCTTACTCCTTTGGTACAAGCAAGTGTAATGGAGAATTCTCTTCTGCCGAAAGAAACTACCTGAGGAACAAACTAGGAGTCTTTCTCAGCAAACTTTCTGACTTTTAATTCAGATGTTATGAGGGGAAAAGCCACCAGTGAAATGGAGAAGCAAACAGATAAAAATCTCTGGAATGTCCTCTCTGCTCAGAGCTCAGGAAAACTCAGTTATGCAGGGAGACCTGACGTGAGCCCCACCCTCCCCCAAGATGCAAGGGACTCCTTGAGGGTGTGAGAGCTGCAGTCCCAACCAAAAAATTTCTTTTGTCTCTATTAGTCTGGCAGACCTGAAAATGAACTTCTCAACTTCTGGGCAGGGAAAGCACGTGTTGGGTCACACACTCCTGTCATGCTGGATCATGGGGTTACTGCCTGTGGTTGGAGGACTGCGTGACAACAAGGAAAGTGCTCTGGCATGGCTGAAGCACCCTTGTTAAAAGGTCTCCTGTCAGTAGCAGGCATGACTGACTGGCACAGATCTGGCTTAACTGAAGTAAACTCCATTTTGCTCCTCATCCCACAAGACAGGCGTGGCCAGTTGAGAAATCAAGGCTCACGCTTCCCCAAGGCCTTGCGCTGCCTCCTTATAGGGAGAAGAAAAGCCAGCTGCCTCTGTTGCAAACTGGGCATGGTCCAGGTTAAGCTGTGGGGTAACCTGAGGTCAAAGCCTTGTGTGATGGTCTGATGTTCACTGCATGCACTGTGCCAGGAACAGTCAGTGAGTCACACAGCTCTCAGGAAGGTGCTTGGTCCATGTGAAATAAGGAGACCCAAAAAGCAGCACTTGCTTTTAGCTGAAGATCAGGCAGCGAGAACATGTGGCAAAGTCACACAGCTGCTGTAGAGACAAAGAGTATGCCAGGCAGCAGGTTTTCTACAAGACAACCAGCCAAGGAGGCTGCATCTGACCTGTGGTCTGTTTAAGAAATACAGCCTCACTGTCTTCCGTGTTTTATCTCATTCTGATCATGGGTTAATCGAGGCACTCAGCCTATTGTTCTTGCCACATGATAAGTAACTAGCTACATGTAAACAAAGCAATTAAGCTCCATAAGGAACTGTTTGCCATTCAAAGCTGAACTAAACATTGCATTTTGTTTTGGGAATCCAAATATGGTAAATTACTGACAGTTAACTATGACCATGGGATTGGTTGCTGCACAGAAAGGGCCCCTGGAACACATAGCACAAACTGGAAAATCACCTTTCCTCCTCTTTACCCTGACATTAACCATCTTAAGACCCTGCAGGGCTCACTGCTAGCTGCCTTTTGCTGTGTATCACCTTAGCATAACTAATATATGATAATTGATGATAATTCTTATCATAATTTATGTTAAGAATAAAGAGAGAAACTTCTTATGCTGGCACAGCTGGTTCTAAACCCCTGCTCTTCAGCTGTAAAACTACAAGGCTCCATCAGCACCCTTCCTGGAGAACACCTCTCAGTTGTTAACTCCTTAATGTATTTGGTAGTCAGACAATTCAGTAGGGAGCAGCACAGCACACAAATACACACCAACTCATTTTTTCTTATTAGCTCTACTCCTGTTGCATCTAAAAGCCCTAATCAATATCAGACTGTCAACCTGCTGAACAGAATACGCACAGAGGAAGAAAGAATCCTATCCCAAATGTCTTCAAGACCAGAAGACTGGATACTTTAAACCCGACACACACATCCAACTCAAAAAAACCCCCAACTCTCCCACTGCTAATACGTGTACATGTTCAGCTTTGTAGGCTGAATTTATATATTCATAGAATGTAGTAATCTTGCACAGACAAGGTAAAAAGAGAAACACCAAAATAAAAACAGAAAGGAAACATTACTAACTCCATTCGGGGCTAATAAAAGCAAAAGTAAAAATGTGTTCTGTCATAGCACCCACTGTAATGGGTAGTTGTAATTCACTTTTATATTTTAAATCTGCAGTTCGTTCCTTTGCAAAGACTTAACAGATATCCCCAGTGACAGACCCACGCTGCAGATCTCTGCTGTGTCTGTCACTGTGGGACAGAAGCACCTGAGCTGAAGCAGGCACACAGCTGAGGGAGGAAAATCAGGAGCTGGCTGGAAGAGGACATAGTGGGGTGTGTGCTGAGCCCCAAGTCAGAGAGGTCCCAGCACACCAAGGGCAAGGACACAGTCTGGAACGTCATGGCAGCTTTCAGTTCACAAAGTTCCCATTGGAAATCTGGGAGTTAAAACCCCAGTCATGGTGGATCTTCTCATATTCATTAGTCATGCTCTCCCAACCAACTCAGCTATGTGGTATCTCTGCTTATGCTGCCTTAGAAATATCCCGGCCTCCTGATGAAGTTACTAGATAAATTGTGAGTTTTGAAATACAGATAGACAAAGGTTAAGAAAACAAACTGTCTTGCTATTTATTGTAGTGCTGCAACACACATGTCTCCACCTCTGATGAAGGGTGAAAACCACCATTTTGTGCAACAGACTGGCAAGGACAACTGTTGGGAGGCTGAAATGGCCTCGTATGGTGGTGTTATCCAACTGAAATACAGCTGTGGGAGACCAGGACATAGGCTGTGCAGATGGTCTTTCCAGGACATTAACAGAAGAATCACAACTTACACACATACAAAAAAAAACCCCACAANAAACAAAAAAACCACCAAAAAAAGTCCCAACAAACCAACACTCTAATTTGGTTCATTTTATAAATTCTGGGTGCCAAAATGGGAGGGGCGACCACGACAAAAAAGATTAAAATAGCCTTAAATTTCTTCCTGAGATTCACCCACCCTCATCAATATTACTGGCCATCAGATTTTTACAACTTACCTTCTGTATTTCTTTCAAATACTTATGGGCACACTTTCAAAGCTGCCCATGTTAAATGGAGGATCTCTGAGCATCCTACGTAGGCGGCAACAGTGCCAGGAACACACACAAACATATTCAACTGTTTCTGAGTCAAAAGTCCACAGCAAGTGCTGCTTTTCTGTCCCTAAGGTTTCTACTTTTTTGACTACTGAAGGGAATCCTTCATTCAGCAGACACAAAAAGGTCTAAAGCCCCTTCTTGGGCTATATTTTAGGGTGGGATAAGTTGGGAAGGGATGCAGGCCTAGGCTAGGGCTTGTTTGGAGACATACAGGGACCTGGAGAGTTTGGGACTTATCCTATGGGTAGATCAAGCTAACGCAGAAGAGACAGAAAGCTGTGAAGGGCTGGACTCCAAAGCCAGGGGTGAGGGGCTGTAGACATGGGACAGACTGTAGGACAGTAGTTGGTTCCTAGTCCCAGTGAAAGTGGTGTCTACGGAAAGGTCCAATTCTTCTTGCAGCCAACACAGGAACAACACCTAAGGTCTGCATCTTTCTTGTAACAGAGTAATTGCAGTATAGGAATTCTAATTGTGAAGGATTTGAGGTTGGGAAGAAAAAGGAAAGCTGCTTTGAAATCCATGCAGTGACTAAACATGCCAAAGCTCAAGCTTTCATCAAATGAGCAAAACTCCTTTCAGCAGGTTCTGCTTGTCCTTTGGACAGTTCAGCATCCATCCTTTCCAACACAACATTTCAGAGGAAGCTATTGTAGGAGTGCAGGTCAGGATGCACTCTTCAAACTCTACAGAGTAGTACAAGCACTAGGTTTACCCTTATTCCTTACTTAAACATGGTATTTCTCTGCCTCCTCTAACCTCTATGCCCTCTTTCATTATTTTATTCTTGCCTCCATTAACCACATGCTCTGCTCTTTTCTGTTCTGCCTTCATTCTCTCTGGTTTTCCTCCTCTTCACTAAACAGCTTTTCCTTATTGCATGCTATTTCCTCGCTAACACAACAAAAATCATAAAACTAATCTGATTTCACATGTGCAGCACAGTTGCTTTTACTTTTGCATTCCCCACATTTTTCCTTCCATTGATACTGTCCACAAGCCCTCTGGGACAAGGCCTGTTCAAATTTGATCTGTGCTTAGCAAAGCAGCACCCAGAAGATCTTGACTGGCCCCTCAGTATGCCCTGGACAAAGGCATTTAACTACACTGGTTGGTTAATTTGCTTCTTACACAGCCACCACCCTATCCCACCCTAGGATTTGAAGTTTAGGTCAACACATTAATACTGTGTCATCCCCCAGTATAGTACCTGATGCAATTTTCTTCAAGGTCACTTTGCCAACAACTTTTAAGGTGGTTGAAGAATTCTACCTCAGAACCCAGGCAACAAAAAACCCTGCTGTATCAGGGAAAACTCTTCCAAGGTACAGAGCAAAAGGCTTCTAACTTCCATTCCTAAGAAACATAAGGCAGAGTGCCTACCCAGCCCTTGCCTCCTCAGGTCAGAGGGCTTGGGAAGACTAGAAAGGTTGTTTAAACAAGGTAGGACCTGGGCATCCTGTTTCTCATGGCACCATCCTCAAAATATACAACTGCTACCAAACATTACACTATAAATTTCCCACTGAACCCAAAATGCACTTGACAAATATCCAAAAAAAAAAAAAAAAGGAATAAAAATATTTATATCTTAGAACATGCCGACTGGGTAAACAAGATTGTAGCTGGGTTTCTGTTATGTCCTGCTATGTGCAGGCTGAAGGAGACATAAATGTTTACAGCAGTCACTGCTATGATGTACTCATGGCCCATGGGCTGCCCTTCTCACCCTTCTGCCTGGCAGGAGCAGAGCAAGGCCTGAACACAGGACGGGTGCCTGCTTAGGCTTAGAAGGTGATGACCCATGAGCACTCTGCCGATGCTGAGCTTCTCAGCCGGCTGAGATAAATCATTCCCACACTATATGCAAACACCATGCACGGCTGCAGGTACAACTTTCAACTTTTCTTCAGGTCTTGAGTGCCAGACGGACCCTGTTTGTAGCTACAGAATAATGCCTTTCTCCATCCTCTATAAGTTATGATCCTTCATAACTTATTTTGTGGGGCCAATTTACTCTCTCAGATAATTATCTAAAATTTAAATGAAAAGAAAAATCATGACTAAAAATGGTCCTCGTCAGCTCTCACTGCAAGCGTTTCAAAGTCCATCTGTCCATTCCATTGCCAGCAGTCACCTTCCCCTTTACAATGCCTATGTGCTAGAATTCATTGTGTCATTAACGCGACAAATCTAATCATCCGTCACATTAATACTCATTTCATAATGTTGCATTTGGCCAAAACTATCATTCATACATAGGAGTATGTGCCTTTTATAACTCAACATCTTTGGAATATCTTTGTTTTTCACTGTACTTTTTATACTGAAGCTTTATGACAAAAGATCTCTAAACCTACATATATCCTACCTACCTGTATCTGTAATGGTAGTCTTCAACACTCTTCAAAACAACTGAAAATCTGTAACCTGTAGAGAGCTTGCAACATTTCATTCCCATGCAGAAAGTAACTTCTATGCTTTAATGTTGGTAAGCAAACACAGGAAATAACCGTCCAAATAAAGATACCTGAGGTACTTTTTTTTCAGTTAGCACCTTAAAGAGTACAGTGTTCTAATGTAAGGAGAATTCAAATAGTTAAGAATAATTTTATGACAGAAGTTGAGTACAAGAGCACCGCTTCAGGTAAACAGCTGAATTCATGACTTATCCTAGACTGAAGATCTGACACATCAAGTCAGCAGGTCGGATTTTAATGACATCTTTGTATTTCCAGCCCAAATATATACTGATGTATCGCTCCACAGTAAAGAGAGAAGATCCTTTTCAAAGCTTCTAACATCTGAAGTGCTTCTGAAATAAGGATTTGCCACTCTACTCAGAGCACCTCAGATGCACTTATTCTGCAAATTTCTTCTTATAAACCACACCATTAATAGGAGATAACCTGTAATCTACTGAACTGTCAGTAAGAGAACCAACAATGAAAATCAGTTGCTACTGTCTACACAGTTGTTCTAGTTAATTTTTGTGGTTTTATCATAACTATGTTTTCTCCTGTTCCTTAGTGCCTGAGAGAACCAACACAGAGTGTTTGCCTGTTTAGCCATGCAAACACAGCAATGGCAGAGGATGTGCATGAAAATTGTCTGAACTATTAGAGAGAGAAAAAATTCTTTTTCCCTTGAGCAGTCACAGCCATTACTTGTAACAAGGACATGCAAAAAACATTAAAGTAGATGTATGAACTCTTACTTGATGAGATGCTGTAGTCCATTACATCTGAGGAAGTGTTGTTACAGGGAATACTAGTGAGAGCATTTTGATATGGGCCACAGGACTGCCTAACACCAGTTTCATTGCTCAATGTAGCATATTTTTCCTATTATGTAATGCTTATTGGAGGTATTATAATGATACATAGCTGAAAGCCATCAGTAAAGGCTTTCACAAGGGACCATGCAGAGAAAACTGATACAATGATAAAGAGACAGCACTTGATTGTTTTTCCTTATATTCTTTTGTACCTTTTGGTGGCTGTTAAATCAGTATGTTCTGATCAGATCTCTTAACCTCACCTGCCACCTTTATGATACCATTTGTCAGACCAAATTTAGAAAACAGCTGCTGGGAGAAGGCTGCCGTCTCATCACTTGTGGAAGGTCACTAAATAAGGAGGCAGCAGGGGGGAGGTCTCTGTCAGGTCACTTCACATCATTACAAGCTGTACAAGTTCCACCTTTCCCAGGATGATTTCTTTCTGCACATGCAGATTCCAAAATGGTCAGAAAACAGACTAACTAGCTGCGGCAATTATGGGGAAACCTCTCAAAATATGAAACCATATTAGGTGGCCTTTTATTGACTATGCCTAATTTAAAGTTTGTATGTCATCAGGGCAGACTTGCAGAAATCCTCATGAATGTAGTGTAATCAAGCTTTTATTAAAACTAGACAGATGTTTTCACCACCAAAGCCAGGTTTTCATTAGGAACCTTTCTCTGGTTACTCTGTTGAACTTTCTACATTTACAGAACCCTGTCAAAATTACCTCTTAAAGATTTAAGACTGAATTAACTGATACCTTCCAGGGTGCTATTTATCACCAAGAAAAAGTACACTAATTTGGATAGTTTAGGGTATTCAGATCTTATGTCTTTTCTTTTGAGAAACTTCAGTTGTGCTGGTGAGAAGCAGATGAAAAAGAACTGCTTCCAGTCTCAACCTCAGATATTAAACAATCATTTAATTATTAAAAGGAATAAAGTACAAAGGAAATGAAAGTTCAGAAAGTAAACAGTTTTATGTCTCAAAATCCTTCTGTCACTGACAGACCACAGAGGTCTAAGAATCCACACCAAGTGGAATTTAATACAATAAACAGGGTGGATTTATTATTAAAAATTCACGCGAAATTAAATGACTGAGCACTACTTCAAAGCAGCTGGCTATACAGTTCCTCCACCAGTTTATTAATAATCCCATTTCTTGACCAAATACTCTAAATTCAATACAATATAATTATGAAATGCTGAATTGCATGTAGAAGTCTGCCTATCAATTCTTTAAAATACCATAATGAAGAGATGCTTATTCTAACCTCACTGTGTAGAATATAATTTTGGACACCCCCCCTATAATTCCATGATAACACCACAACTGGTCTAAAAATGCAGTATTTTAAAATCTAATACCTCATATTTTGGGGAAAAAAATACTTGCATCTTGCAAAAGGAGAGTGAAAGGCATCTCAGATATGTTTGTCCTTAAAAACGAGTTTGCAACATGATGGGGAAAAAAATTCCACCAGCTGCTTAAACCAAAGAAAACATTCAGTTACAAGTTCCAGTCCGTTTTGGCACCTGGTCACTCTTGACAGTGTAGATGCAGATAGAGCATGCAAGGTGTAGGATGAAAACATAAGAAGTTGCACGCTGTCCCGTACAGTGGAAAAGGGATAAGACATAGAAGCACAACTATTTGCTGATAACAAACCCATGAACTCATTGGTTCCAGATGATTCCTCCCCTTCATTTGCTTTTTCAGTGCCTTCTGGGCCACTAGAAAGGCAAGTTCCTTCAAGTAGAGATCTCAGTAAGGTCATACCGAACATCAAAGGCACCAACAAAGATGACACACAAACAAATATGTGAAGGACATAAAAGAAGGAGAATCTGGAGCAGCTGTCAGAATAAAGGAAGCAAGACTGAGGCTGGGCAGACAATAAGAGATCAGAGAAAGAAATGCTGGCAGATTAGCATCAAGCTGAGGAGTGAAAGCAAAAAAGGAAAATTGGTTATTGCTCTCCCCTGGAACAGAAAAGCAGTCAAGCTAACAGGAAGAACTTGGTGAAAGAACACAACTATCACTATAATATTAGCCTTGCCAAACCTTAAACTCCTTTAAAACAGGCAAAATCAGTGTCTAAGACAACAAATGAACAGGAAGCACATGCTATTTATCTGGCAGCCAATACTGAGGAAGCATGCAGGATGAAATGACAGAATTTTGTCCTTGTATGAATGCAATCAGAGAAGTTGGAAAGGGGGAAAAAGCTGAAGATGTTGCAAGCGTAAGGGAGGAGAATGCAGAGCTCCTGTTGCATGTAGGCAACTAACACCGATCCAAAGACATGTCTAGACACACTGCAATAGCTCTGTGAGGATCAGGTATGGGAGCAGCCCAGCTGTGACTACAGAAAACAGAGCAGTTTAACAGCTCATATACCAACCTTGTTAGTAATCCACCTGGTAAGAGTGACTCTCTCAAAGTAGCAAAAATGTGGTGTAAGAGTATGGGGAACTTAATGCTGTGGGAGGATAAATGAGACCCTCCATTCCTCTGTGAGTTTTGTTAAAAGAAAAAACAGCTTCCAGTTGGGAAGAATTTGAAAACTACATCTCTTGGATTCAGTCCTTGAAGTTTGACAACAGCAGTTTTGGCTGCAAAGGATTCTGGAGTTGCTGAAAACAAGGAATACAGCAACTCTGAGCTACAAAATCATTCACTGATTTTCTCATTTGTCAGTCAGAAATAAATTAGAACTCAGGCCTCCAACCTCAAATCCTTGTCATAGCTACCGCAACCCCTATTTTTTTCTAGGGTAAAAATGATATCTACCCAGACAATAAAACAGGATTATGATTTGAAGTCAAATTAGTATCATAACAAATTCTGGATCAAAGAACTTGAGTCCTGAAGCCATCTCCTTTTTCTGTTCACTCTGTCCTCCAAGCAACTGCATGATGCCTAACACTGGGGGTCTGGGGGCGTGGAAAGTCACTAATTGGAGCTTGTCCAGCTTCAGCTCAAGTACAAGACCAAATCTTTACATAACAGTAACTACTTCAACAAATTCAGGATGGATATTAACTCCAGCAAGGCCGCAAAACAGCCATATTTATATTAAGGCCCTGATTAATGTCTTACCGTGTCCAAGTGCTTTAATAAAGTCAGGAATTGAGTATGTGGACCTTCACATCTGGGTAAATGATGACTGTGTATAAAACGGAGTTTGCATCCCATCTGCCCTACAAACTAAAACAATGTGGTCAGCCAGTACCGATTTTTGCTGTCCTTGGAGTTTAGGTAAATACAATCTACCTCAAGACTCAGAAGATATCAGATTCAGCTGAAGATTTTAAGAGAAAAGAGTATTAGATGTAGACAGGAGAACTAAAGATCCCAACATGATACAGATATAATTTGTACCATGGAAGCCTGGAGAGAATTGATCAGTCAGGCTGGGCTGCCTGTGGCTTTTGGGCACGAGCAACATTTTAATGAACACTGCACATGTGCTCTAAGCTATTACACAGACATTCTCAGAGCTACTGGAAGACAAAACTGATGGAAGGATGAATCATGACTCTGTATGGGAAGTGTCACAGAACTGGTAGAAGGCTGAACCATGACCTTAATCTCACCCCAACTCCTGTCCAACCTATGCACCTTAACAAAAAGACAAAAACCTATATTACAAGTGCAAACAGTACTTCAACAGATGCTCAGACCACGGTCTGAGATACATCTGTTCTGGGAGAAAGAAAGGGAGGGAATGAAATAATCAGCCTGAGGGCACACTCCAATATTTCTTGTGTGACTTTTGTACATGAAGTCTTGAAACTTCCCATTGTCTCAGGATTACCAGGCAGTTTCCATCATCTAAAAAGGAAAAAAATCAGCAGTCCATGAAGATAGTTATTTGGGCCTGTACATGTTTGTGTTTTAACATATAACTAAAATGTTGAACTGGAGTGAATTTTTAAAAAGTGTTGTGAATACTGTGGTGCATAGGCAAATATAAAATATATTGGTGAGTCTTATTTCCCAATGTAAAAGCTTGGTCTGCATAGGAATTCAGTCTACAAACCTGAATATTTTAGAGATCTATTCAATTATGTGAGTCAGACATTCTATTATTTTCTGTTATGGGGTCTGAAAAAGTGTCAGGCAACCTTTGTGCTGTTCTACCTTGTGACAACTACACACTGTAGAATGTTAAAAATGTGGCAACTGAAGTCAGGAGCAGTCCTTGTAGTTTATAATCATTTAGACTGGAAGAATATTTATTTTCAGCTCCTACATGGACATTCATAGAAGTTTTTTAAGGGATTAAAATGTCCCATTAGCATTCCCCTGAGCTGCTGTAATACAATTCAAGCATAAAGTCATTAAAATTTGGTGTCAAGAAATAGACTTCTTGTAATTTTAATTGTTTCCTAATTGGAGAAGAGACTATAGGGCATGTGTGGTTTAAAATATTACATAACAAAAATAGCATTCATTTTAACAATTGTCTAAATGCAGATTTAAACAATTAGCCAAAATACTGCCTCAAATATTACCATGTCCAATTAAAAAAAAAAAAAGCTTTTAAAAGCACTCAAATGCAGTTATAGTAGGAAAACCATAAAATCCTATTTTAGTGATGTTAACAAGTCTAATCTAAACCAGGTGGATGAAACATCAATCCTAGAATGTCTTTATTCTGTGGGTTTATATAAAAAAGAGATGAGACCAAATCCACACCTAAGTTCGGCAAAATAATTTTAGAGAAATACAAAGGCTGAATTCATGGAAGATGATGTGGACAGGTCAACTGATTTTGTCTCAATACATTGCTCAAATCATCAAAGTCAGCTTTTTAGAACCCTGTCCACAAAATACACTGCCCTCTTTGTCCCTCCCAATCTTTGCCAAACACTGATGTATGAGGGCAGGACAGGGTGAGATAAAGATCCTTGAGATGGGCGGTTCCAACCACACGCCATTTTCTACTACTGCATAATAGACTTCAATTTTTAAAATTTTATTTAATATATCACATATTATTTGATTTATGTGTATATATACACACAATATGCATTATCAGTAAGCATAATATCCTCACATACATCTTCCCGGCTTGCCTCAAAATCTCTCAACATACATTTCCTCAATACTTTCTGTGTTTCTGTGCCCAGTTCCACTGAGCTATGCACTGTAAGCTAGAAATTTTCTTTCTCTCATGCTCAAGGACTCCTGTGTTTCTCCTCTGTGCTCCTGCACCTTTACCAATTTTTCCTTAACAATAAAAAAATTACAATAGACTTTTCTCCTCTTTTTCTACCCACATAGTAAAGAGGTTCCTTCACCTATCATGTGCCACAGCAAATAACACAAAATAAAGGACTAGGTATTCTGCTTCTGGCATAAATGACAGCCCAACTATTGTGACCTTTGCTTCTTCTCTAGAAGGAAATTGTAGGGACCTTAATTATTATTTTAGGTTTTAGAGAAAACTCTATAGTTCTGTAGTCCACCAGCAATGTCAAGGTAGTCAGCTTTGTCCTAGGGGATGAGACAAACCATAGGACAAGCAACAGCTGCCAGTGACAACTCATCACCAAACAATGAAAGTACAAATAAAAGTAAAGACTGGCAAAGTTTAGAGTTTGGAACACTAAGAAAAGCAAAGCAGGAAGCATAAATGTGGGATGGAGGACCCCAGCTGAAGGGAGAGAGAGACGAGTGACAATATGAAGCTGTATAGCCCATGGGATATCACCAAGTCTGGGATTAAATCCCACAAAAGCTTCCAGAACACATTCAGGTTTGTTCTGAAAACTTGACGGGTATATGGCAATTATGAATATGAATAAATATCTTATTGAAGCAGCAGATTGCTTATTTGATTAAAAGATCAGGTAATAAAGGAATCAAATGCCTGCCAACAGAAATCTCATGCTTCTCCAGCCCAAACAACATTGCAACCTTAAAAAACCCCACCCTGGGTTGAAGTGCCTGATTTTGTTCTAAATATCTGAAGAGGGCAAAAAAAAAAAATAGGAGGACAGGGCCATTGTAGCAGTTGGGGTTGGAAAGCAAAGCTGAGCAGTGACAGTTTTGTTCTAGTTTTAGATGTGCAGTGCACAGAATCGGCTGAAAATAGCCAGGCAGTGATGCCTGTTGCATTCTGGAGATTAGGATCAGGCAAAGGCTTTATGCTGGCTGCCAGCATTTGAATAGTTTTGAGACATTTCAGAAGACTACGTGATTCCAGAAGACCTATTTTTGTTTTTAAACTAGTGGGTGCTTTTAATAGATGTCGAGTACAGTCAGGCCTTGTTTGAGAAAAGCACTGCTTATCTCAAAATAAGCAGGATCCAGACAAAATGCTTCATCGGTTCACTGCTTCCTAACGAAAACTTTACTTAGGAGCTCTACCCATTGTGTTGAATAAATGCAACTTGAAAGTGAAGGCAGAACAACCTAACTGGTAGCAAAAGGTGTTAGCTAGTCAGGGCAAGGGCGATATTAGATGGACAGTCACTCCAGGACAAAAGCAGTGCCTCAAAAGCTTTCCTGGATTTCAAGCTGTGAATATCAGACTGCAGCTTTGAGCAAAAGTGATGAGGGAATTACTGTTTGCTCTCACACACCTAAGCAGGTTCCTCACCACGTACAAGAGAACAGTCACAAGGGAAATGTGCTCATGTTTGGGCCAACAGGGCACGAGATTAACAAGAGATGGTAATCGGTGTGATTAAAAAAAACCTGCACAACTCCTCCATTCTTTTGTGAGTAGTGACAACTGGATGGCTACTGGATTCCAACCTGAATCAAACCAAAGCATCCAGAAAACTGATATGAGACACAACACTTACTCCACTTTTGACACGCCGTAATCAACAGTTATAGATATCCTTTCCCCCCACCCCTTCTTTTTTCCAAAAATTGGAAATAGTAACTCACTAGCTCTGCATCCTACAAATCCTACCCCCTGCAAGGAAGTTCAATCATTCACAGTCACTCCCATCACACTGCATTCAGTTGAAAAAGCTTTAGTTTTTAAAGGAAACTTGTGATTTTCAGAGTATTTTCTCCTTATACTGAAGGAAGCCATTTAAATCTCTCTACTTTATTACAACCTCCAGTACACCAAGCAGTCTGAAGACAGGAAAATGGATTAGATAAATAGAAATATTTTTGTTATGACCTAATTTAAGGATCTTAAAAATAATACGATAACTTCAAAAACTGAAAGGCATCAAAAGGCTTAAAAATATTGCAGAGACATGAGAGTGCAAGATATCTGGCAAGTATTGACAGAGCAACGTTTAACTTGAATGAGAAACAGGAGGCATTCAGAGACACATGGTTACCATTCACATAAATTTATTACCAGGGCATTTCTGTTACTGTAATACTCCTTATACCAGGAGCCATATGCAATGGCTCAGCCTTTTATGTGCAGTGTCCGTTTATGTCATACTGGTGAAAATTAAAGAAAGGTTTGAATTTGGAATTTGCTGGCTGCCAGTACAATGTAAAAGATCAAGGTAGTACAGCTTCTGCTCTTTGTAAAAGAAATCAACAGCCCTAGGAGAAAGCAATCTTGCAGCTTTTACAAACTTCACAGTAAGCAATAGAGGAGATGGCTATGACACAAAATGATACTTGCCCCATAATACATGCAATTAACATCAGTCCAGTACACTTCAAACCACACCTTTAATAACATTGCCTAATGTTTCTATCAAACTAATGAATGCACTGCTTCCTTGATTACCTTAAAAATTCATTTGTGCATTTGCACTAGCACTGAAACTTCATTAGCATTACTGCTTCTTCTACAGGATACCTTTAGTAAACCAATTTCTACCACACCATCAATGGTTTTCAAAGCAGACACATGTTGCCATCTCTATTGCAATTCCCTCGTTAATTAATTTTACAGTTAATATTATCTTCCATATTACATTCCTCCTTACAGAAGCACTTAAGGCAGCACAGCAGCCTGAGTAATAAAGCTCCAAATTATAAATAGTAACAATTTCTCCTTATCAGGCAGTAAGTGTCTAGGACCCAAATATGGTGAAGCAATTTGTAAACTGGAGAAATAATGAGTTGTACGAAAAATTATTCCAAATATTATCACAAACTGTTTTTCCAGTGGGTGTCTGCCTCCACCTGTACACCAAATTCACATCATTAAGATATGATAGGAAGAAGTCCTCAGCCACACACTGTTCACTACCAAGTTCTTTGATTCTTGTGTATGATGCCTGACCTCCTCAAATCACTCCTTGGTTTGTTGGGTTTGTGGCTCTTCTTAAAGTAGTTTATTTTAAGAGAAGAAAAATACTATGCCTAAATCCACAGGAAACACCACTGCCCCAACTCTAACCTGCATCTCCTTTACCTCTTTACCTGCTCCTTTAAGTTCCACTGCCATGTGTCTGTATCTTACTGCCATATCCTGTACTTCTTGTCATCTCTCTGAGCTTATTTGCACAGCCCAGGACTGCACTGTAAATCCCTGAACTTACGCTTAGTTGGCTGCTGAGAGAAATGTGTTCTCTTTTTCTATGATACAACAACATGCCAGCGTGGTTCTTTAGAGTAAAGCAGGGATAGAGGAGTTGCAACAAAGCACAGTTCCACAGGATGCCTGGCACAGTGGACAGTGCCCAGCCCAACACCTGTGAGAACTCCAACCTGACACAGTGATAAGAAAACTGCATGTTATAATGGCTCATTCCCTTTTTTTTTTTTTACCACAGTGCAGCCAGAGACAAAAGCAGCAAGGCTACAGCTGAGGTTAAATCTAGACAAAACTCTTCCCCATAGGTAAAGGGAGATGAGCTTATTAGGAAATATTTTATCCTGTGAATTCATGAAACCTCAAATGCAAAAGAGCATCGTTGCTCCGAAGAAATTCAACATGTCTTCATGCAATACACTTCCTCCCCTAGCTTCCCTGACATTTGTTTATCAAGACTGTCCCTCTTCCATTATCCTTCTACTAAAAAGTTTTCTTTGGAGAATAATAGTGCATTTTACAGGTGGAGCAGCTTCTTTTGCTTCTTTGTTTGCTAAAAACCCCCCTCAAACTCAACAATAAACACAAAAACCACCCCAAAGCAACAAAAAAGAAAGATATTTGCTCCGAAGACGCATTCCTGACATGAAAAAAAAAAAGTACCTCACGCACACAGCAGAAAGATTGTTGATTGTCTCATGCTGCTGGAATGCTTTACAAAATCCCTTATATCCCCATATGGAATAAAAAGTCACAGCAGTTCTTGACACTTCACCTATATTTTACAAATACCTCAGTTGAGAGGTCATGTAAATTTTGCTCTCAGTTCTTCAGTGTGCTTAGGTCTCTCTATAATATTTTTAAGGCAAATTTCAGTACATGAATTCCATTTAACCAACGCAGATTATCATAGTGGAGAGGAAAGAGGGAAGGAGAGAGATATGGTTATCATGGATAAAATTTTCAGAATTTCTCACATGAATGACACATTTAATCCAATGGGATTGATAGTAAGACCGCTATGACCTAAATGCTGTCCACCCAATGAGTACACATCACTCCACCCCACCCCAGTAGTGACAGGCTACTAAACAGGGCTGTACCATATTGAAATAGAATATTGGCCACAGACAATGCCTCTCACAATGTGTGTAAAGTGTAAGGGGACACAGCATTATCTAAGTCTCTGGGTGTTACAGACATCAGAAATGCACATAATGGTTTATCTTACTTGTTTACTTGGGGTTTTCACAGCCGCAGTTCAATTCCTGCTCAAGGCCACAAAATAGGAAACACTTTTTGCAAGTCAAGGCAGTTGGAGACTTCTAAGGGCCTATTCTCTCAATAAATACAATAATCTGCAATTGTTAAGTGAAACATTAAAAAGAAATGTTCTGTCCAGCTTTCCACATTCGTGGAGATGGCTGCTTTTTTCCTCATCATCATCTGAGCAGCTGATAGGTGAGAACTTTAGGAAGCCTGCAATGCTGCCATGTAAGACATTGTTACCTCAAACCTTTAACAGCAGCTTAAGCAGAATGTAGGCTGACTGCAGCACAATAAAACCGCACAAGAGATTAAAGATGCATTGTTTGGGTAGGGCAATATAACAATTTCACACCACTTGTAACCAATCTCTTGCTGCTCCTGTTATGCAATTAATGCCATTCACACATTAACAAAGGAAAAAAAGCAGAATCCTCAAGGCTTCACTACTTTTCCTAAATGTGAGTACCCTGTTGCTCTGTTATTATAAAGACATTTCTATTGGTATGGATGACAGATGGAGAGTTTATAAATTACTAATTCCCAAAAGCTGCTTTAAAGCTTTCATTTCACAGATTTTTTTAACTCAAGTTCCATATTAGAAGAGGGGATTAGTGTCACTGTTACAGAGATTACTGCACATTAGTATAAAGACTTAGAGAATTTTGAGTCAGTGACATCGAAGCAGAGCCCTGTGCTATATGGGAAACTCTTACTGCACTTATAATAGCTCATAACATGTTCAGAAATGCAACAAATCTGAAAAAAACCTCAGCTCTAATTCATTATGTTCATATATTTAAAATAATGCATGCAGTGCTTTACAATCCTTTGCTCTTCCATAAACATGGTGTAATTTTGACATTTAAGCAAAAAGCCTGCTCTGATTTATTTGCAGATTAAGTAGTATTTTTGAGCTAAATGCTCAGCTGCTCTGCCCAGCAGACCAAATCATGACATTTGTTCATATATGGTTATTCTCAGTTAAAAGCTCTCTCTATCTGCCTGGAGGTTTATTAATAACTCATCACCATGGTATCACAGCATCTTAAGGAAAATAAAACACAGAGATAGTTGCTAGGCTCTCCAGCCTCTAGGGATAAAAGGGAATATTTCTTGAGGAAGACTGGGAGAAACTCTTTTGGTCCGTTTACTTATCACCCTTGAGGGTGAGGCTAAGCCAAGAGATGGCCCCCATACTGTGTTCTGAAAGCTGCAAGTATTGTGGCCATCGCTGAAACATGTCACTCATGATCCAATTCTCTGCACTAAAAACACATTAAAAACAAATATCCAGAATTCCATACTGTGAAGGAAACCTAGGGAAAAAGGGATTAGGGTGAAGGAATGCATCAATTTCTGCAGCAGCCCCATTTAACCCTCAAAAGAACTCTGCAGCTACATCACTGTTGCCCCTCATCATATTAACCACACTAAGCTGTTTGCTAACATGCACTAAGCTGTTTGCTAACCCCACACTGCTGTAAACACATCCAACATCAGTGGGGAGAAACGGGGAGCAGGTCAATGACACATCCTCTACCTAGAAGAGTTTAAGCTGTTTCTCACAAGTATTTTCAAATGTACAGAATGTGAGAAGTGCAACCCTTTACCTGTAACACTCTACCCATCAATACTGAGCAAGAAGATGTCCCCATGGCTCTCTGACAGGTTTAAGCTCCAGAAGAAACAGGCAGTCTGCACACCTGTAAACATTATCTGCTTCAATAAATTAAGTCAGCTCTAAATATGCTAACATCTTCAGAACTCTAATACAGGGAAGCATCAAACTTAAATGCAGTAAAACACATATAGCAGACAGGGTTTGTTTGCAGCTCACATCCCTTTTCAAAAAGCATGTACTGTCAAGGTGGCTGCACTATTATTTCAGGAAAGAATGTGACTGCAAAGGGAAGTCTGTAAAAACAACATATATATTGCAGGGTACAAGAGTGTGCTTCCTACTTACAAAGAACTACAGTATTGACTAAAAGTATTTGAAGGCCAAAAAGCAGTGAAGCCAGAAGTCACACCTTTAGCTGGTATGCTACTCTGATGAAGTGTCTCATGAGAAGGAAAGCTTTACAGAATCATTACATCTTATGTTGGGGAGAAACATCCAGCCGTGCAAACTCTCCAGTCTACCCTCTGAGAGAGGAACAGTGAGTGGTTACACCATTTCCTTCCCTCTTCCCTGTTCAGACCAGAAAGCAAAGACAGTTGCAGAAAGAACCACAGGATGTAGCAGATTCATCTCCAGTGCCATCTCCTTAAAGTCACAGTACTCACTAGTTTCTTCACATGTAAAGTTAACACAGGAAAAAGATCGTGTGGCTCAAGGCACAGGAAGACCAGAAGCACCAGAGCATTTCCCACTGAAGGGCTGGCATGACATGAAAAACCACAAGCAGCAGGCCTGCCACACTCACCCAGAGACACTGCCATAGCTCAACATACTTCCTCTCAGAAGGGTTTTCACTCCTGCATGCTATTTATTCAGTATTTTAGAAGAGGGGAAACTGCTTTTTATCACATCTTTTTCACACTCATATTACTGCATACTGAAGTAGAAGTCTGTCACCTCCATCAAATATAAAAGGCTGTATTTTGATCTCTCAGGTGGCCTCATGGTAAGTCTCAAGAGCAGTTAAGCAAAGGAGGAGACTATTCCTCTTGTCCTTCAGCTGCTTAGCTAATTAGTGCAAGCAACAAGAAACCAGAAAATCTTTTTCTTTTTGCTAGATAGTTGTAGTTCTTAGAGGCAATGATTCCGGCACTGTGAAGGTGTGTCCTACTTAAGGTCCTCCTTTAGGGTGAAAAAGAAGCATAGGTCAAGGTAAAAATGTCTGGAAACAAACAAACAAATCACCCTGATCTAACCCTGCCTGTCAGGGTGCATTTTGTCCATCTCTGTATTCAAAACATATATAACTGATTCTATTTTCTAGAACAGCAATTGTTGATTGATGAGTCATCTTTCCTGCAAATTTATTTTTTTAAGTGATTTTGGCATTGTTCCTTGAAATTCCTCTCTGGCTATGTAATGGAAATTTTGACCTCACACTCTGGTTTCTTTAACATCACAGATACAGAGATTATGAGTTTAGGAAGACCGAACATTTGAATAAAGGATGCAATGTAGAAATCTGTAGCTCGAAAAGAAAGCAAGCTGTACCAAATAAACTCCCAAGTAAATATTTAACTGTGTGGCCATTAGGTTATGTTCCTAATAATACAGCAACTCAGTTTTTGTAATTAAGAATTCATAGGGTAGGGGGCTGCTTCCCTCTTTCTTCTCCCAAAATTGGTTATGTGGTAAAGTTGTGGGCAAGTGAAACTCACCAAAATATATCAAAGTTTAGTTTTTTCCTATTAATTAGCAACTCCCCATAATACAGTTTCTAAAGATTACTGCAATTAGTAGTCAGAAAATGCAAAGCAGAAAAATGTAAGCCAGAAGAGAGTAGAAAGAAAACAAAAGCACCAAAAAATACATTAATGAGACATAATTATTGCAGAGGGTAGCATAACACTTTTTAGATTGCAACCACCAAGAGTAAGGGCTTTTCTTCCCTATTCTCCCTCCATTTGGGGGCAGTGGAGAAAGTACAGGGTAGCTCAAATTTCTCAGCTATGCTGAGTTCAAAACATATGACAAAGAACTTGGAATTTTGAATTTAGTCCCACAAGAAGAATTAGGTGGATCTTTATAGCAAGAATAAAAATGAACACATCTGAGAACAACTCCGATTTATCTAAAATATCATTTAATAGATAGAAGAGAATCTCCTCCTTCCACTCAGCCTGCCTTCAGCTGGCAAGAAAACTCCCCAGCGCTCAGAAACAGACAGTGCCGTAAGCACCTGCTGGAGCCTGGAGCCAGCGTTTGCAACCACGGCAAGCTAAATCTTTGAGGTGGCACATTCATGGCTCATGAAGGCCAAGCCTATCGAAAATAAATTTACATGCCTATCTTCCAGCTGTTCAGTGTGATAGCCAAGGGACGTGGTAACATGGGCTTCAAATTATGAATTCTTGGAAAAACTCTCAACAAGACGTCTCAGATGACAACACTATTATGGCCTCTGGTAAGTCTTCATGGTCATGCCAGAGAGCATCCCACTCCATCCCCACCCATGTTTAGCTCACACCACCAACCTGTTTTCATTCAAGCCAACCAAAAGAGACAGGGTATTTGGGAATGAGCTCTGCCAGCTGCTCTAACCACAGGGCAGCCCACAGCAGTCTCTTCACTGGTTTTGGTAGATAATGAACAATTTAAAAGGCCAATTTAAGCCAGAAAGATCACAGCAAATTTCAAACTTTGAAGACATTCAGTGCTCTTTGCCATCAACATGGCACTCTGAACGGAAAGTGTGCACCCAACGGTAAATTAGCTCTGACTTGGTAGGCTGGGACATGGGACTGAGCTGCTGAGACTCCAGGCAGCTTTGCAGCTGCTTTGAAACTCACAGGAACATCTGTTCTCAGTCTGTTGATTTGATGGAATGAGTTAATGTGACTTGTACAAGTGTGATGGCTGACTGATAGAGTTTCAATAAACACTTTTGATAAGATGCTACTGAAAAAAAAAAATCTATGTTTTGTAACATTTCCAGCTCTTATCATAACCTTAATGAGGTTGAGTTCTCAAAAGAAGACAGTAAAATTATTTGGTTTTTACTTTTTCAGTCTCAGCAATCAACCTAAACAGCTGGTAAAACCCATGGTTATGTGGAAAAAAAAAAAAAAATCAACATTCAGATTTTCATGTAGAGAACATCTGTGAAAAAAACCAGCTCAAATTTTCTGAGAACAGGTAACAGCCAAGTTGAAACTGTTTCTAAATACATTAATGGCTATGAGATGGCTGTAGATTAATAAAACAATGCCTGTGACCTAGGGTGAAATACAAGCAGTTTTAATACAAGCTAGTACAGACTCCCTTACATACAGTTATGAGTGGATGCAGGAGAGAAATGGCCAAAAGCTTTCTTATTACACTGATGCAATTTTAAGTAAAGCATTTTCAAATTCTCCATATCATTCTCTTCAGCTTCATAGACAAATTTTCACTGATGCAAATATAAGTCTATACTGGGGGATATCGGTGTCCTTTCTAGTCACAAACATACAAATGTCATAAGAATAGTTGGGCAGAATATGGGGAAAAAATATTTAGCACCTGTGTAGTTCCTTCAGCTGCTAGGGAAATATCCACCAGATGTTCCTAGATGTTACCTCAGCTGCCTCCCAAACCACTATCTCATCTGCTCTCTTCCTTACTGAATACCATTGGTAACTGAACTAATGTTTCACTTAACTCATCTTTGTAAAATATTCTCAACACCCTTGAGGAACTCCTTTTTAAGGAGTTACACTACCCACAAAAAGCAATGTGAAAACCCCCTGTGATTACATGATTGAATTTCCTGAAATTCTCAAGTTATTTAATATATAGGGAATACCATAATCTATACGAAAGTATTATTGGAAGTGATGATATCTTTTCACAAACACAAGTATTGAAACAGCAACAGAAATAATGGTCCACAGAAACTACCAGAATTAAAGAGGAAAAAGGGAAGAAACCCCATCGTTATCAAATGTACCTTTTTATTAGGGAGACCAAAATTCTTCCCCAAGACCTTCCTTAAATACCTAGAACTGAAACTATTTTCTGTGTTCAGCTACTGAAAATCTCCTCTGCCTATCACATTTGTTGTATGCAAGATTCGCTTACACTTAGCAGCAGTGGAAGTACTGCACTTGTATCCAGCGGGGAAGAGGAAGGAACACAAAAAAAAACCCCAAACCACCAAAAAAACCCCAAACCACCAAAAAACCCATGCACAAAAAAACCCCCCCAAACCACCAAACAAAAAGACTACACAAACCAAAATGCTTTATCTTAACATTTTCTATTCTGGAATTTAAAAGATTATCCAAAACTCAAGTTTACATATAAGCAATATATAGAATCTGTGTATGATCTAAAATAATCCAAGAGGAAATATCCTCATAAGAATGTTAGCGTAGTCCAGTTTATCTGTTATTCTCAATGATCATCAGTTTTAAAATGTGTAAGGAAGTAATGATTACTTATTCCAAACTCTCTCAAGTTATTCTCCAGACTTTGTATTTTCAGCCCAAAACATTTTTCTAGTTATTTTCCAGGTATGCTGCACTATACCATGTAATGTAGAGAAAAATACAACAAAGACATCAGAAAAGCAAAAAAAGTACAAATCTGCATTACCACTGTGCTCCAGCTGATACCCTGCATGACCCCAAACAAATCACTTAGCCACATTCCCACCAAAAATGGAGAGGGCTCCAGACTCTGAAAAATGACTGTCAAACCAAAAAATGTTTACAGAGCAGCTTGCAATCATCAAACACAGGTCTCTGCAAATGGAAAGTATTACAGCATATGGGATGTTCCAGCCACGAGTTTAAAAAAACCCCAGAAGAGCAGAAAAAAGAACCTTCACAATTATGACTAGGCACATGTTCTAAACAGAAATGGAACTCCTGCTTCTCTGGTATAGATCTTTGATTTTTCATTACTTATACTTAATAAATACTATGGCTATAAACAAGAAAAATAAATCAGAAGCTCATCCATACAGGATCATATGAAAACTGTTGAAATACTTTGCAAACTTCAGGCACAACAAGGTTCTTGGAAAGAGGCAGTATCTAGCACCAGATTTCATTCCTATAGCTAAAAGTTAAATTCCCAGGTACCAAGGTCTTTTCTGCAGGTTTCAGCCACCTTTATAAATCAAGGGATAAAAGGAAAATAAGAACAATGTGTGTCAGGTTAGGATGAAACAAAGCACATACTAATCCTTGATTTGACAGATGGAATGAGAAGCTCTTGCCTTTTATTTGCACACGAGAAATGAAGATAAGTCAGTGTTTATCTGCAGAGAAATCAGGATATGTTTATGTGCAGGAAGCGAGGGTATCACTATCTGAAAGGAACCCAGAAGGTTTTTTTTCCTTCTCCTCCTTGGTAAAATTTGGATGAAGGAACAACAAAACCAAATGCCACTGTTTCCTAGTGAAATACTTGTTCAAGCAAACAAAGAAATACATTCATTGATTACAAAGGGGATGAATAAAACCAACTCTACCTTGTTTCCAAATGCATAGCATAAGCAAAGCAAGAGCCTACTATTTCCCCATAATTATTTTTACTTACAAAAAATCAGCTATACTTTTCATTCAATGTGTAAATCTAAATAGATAACAGAAATAAGTATTTTCTCTCCACATGTGAAATTAATGATTAACCTAAATAATTAAAAGCATCAGAGTGCCTAACACCCATTGGTTTCTCTGAGCATTCATCCATAGTGCCACATCTGACGGTGGTTTCAAAGAAAATCTGGATTGAATAACATGATTCAGATGTGAAGAGACTGACAATAAACAGCATTTTAGTACTGCTCAGTCATAAACCAGCAAGCTTTAGTACTGCATGTCCACATTAGGAAAAATGAAACGGCTTCTTCCGAGAACAACATGCTGGGTCTTTGACCCATGTGCCTGCAATGAAAACCAGGGGAAATTTGTTTTCCTGACTTCCCTTGTTCCTTATGGTCATACACAATCAAGTGTAACTACTAAAAAAAAAAAAAAAAAAAAAAAAAAAAAAAAATCACAGCTTTGCTTTTAACATCTTAGAAAAAATTTTAATTAATTACCCACTTTTGTAATTTTTAACAAAACCATTTTATGATGTTGTTGTTTTAAAAGAACAATGCTCACACAAGAACTAAAAACTAAGCCATAAAAGGCTTTTCTCAAAGATTACTAAGTGGACTGGATGGCCTATGATAAAGCAAAAGCCACTCAGTGCAAGCATGTCCTGATGCTAGCATAAATGATTGGCCTACCCATGGCAAGGAGACAACTGCAGAGCTCTGGAAAGAAAACACAAAACACAGTGACCTCTTCCACATTTTATAAGGGCCTTCCTTATCTCCCTTCAAATTCCTACAAGAAAGGGTCTTTTGGCATTTTCCATAACCACTAATTCTTCTATAAAATGGATGAAAGAACAAACACTGTAACTAGACTCACCACATTTCTCAAGTCATCTAGGTTATGGTGGACAGATTAATTTATCCTGATTTAAAAGAAACTTCACAAATGCAAGTACATATCAAAACACACCATTAGCAGATGGTGATTACAAAATGTGTTCAAGGGAGGCTCGGGTGTGCTTGATCATATAGTTCACAAGAAAAGACAGATTACTATGGATATGTTACGACAATGATGCACAATTTCCAAAATTCAGAGCTGAAAACAGACTTCAGAATAGAATTTGAGCAGATTTGTCAAAATCAGCAAGACATGAAAAAAAAAGGCATGACTGTAGACTTGTCCTGTTCCTGTAATCTGTCTCTGGCTGTTATAGCTAGAGATGACATACAGGACTAGGTGGCCAATGGTCTGACAATACCTCTGCTTCTCAATGCCTGGTAGAAGCCAGATATAAAGAAGTGATATCCTTTCTTAGCCAGTCCATCCATGTTACTGATGGCAGGATATTTTTATTACTTAATTTTTTAATAGCAGTCCTTTTATTGTAAATGGATATGGTTTATTCAAATCTTATCCACCACAGATACAGATTTATAAATTACTCTAAATTACAGTGCTGTAATTGAACAGTGTTGACATGAAACTCAAGTAGTGTAGGAATTTCCAGAGACACAATGCCTAGAGCCAAAGTTTAATTTCAGCTCTGAAGCAGATCACCTTTGCACCTTTAGGTTACTCATCTCCATTTCCTCCTCTCTAAACTTGCCTCCCAGGATGGTGCTGGAAGTTTAATTATTGAATGTCAATCATCTTAGTAATGCCTCCTGAAATCCAGATATAATCAATAATGAGCCAAAGTTTTACTTGGGCAAAAGCTGCATTTGAGGAAAAGCACACCTTCCACTATGCCAGAACCACTGTCAGAAGTGGTCTCACAGAACACCAAAAGCAAAGCTGTGCTATTTTTAATCTCTGCCAACAAGTGCAGCAGTCTGCCTTTAAGTGTGCAGGCACTAAGGCTGCTTAGCTTTCCTAGAGCCCACACTCTGACCCATGGCATCACAGCTTCTCTGCTAACCAACTCAAGTTAGCAACACATGACACAGCAGTCAGGATAACCTGTGTGCATCTGCTTTCGCAGCCCCCAGACACAGAGGAGAGACATCACTGGTTGTGAGCATGCTTCCTCTGCCAGGAGTCACCTCTCCTCAGAGGGTGTGTCTCCCTTTTCCTACACACAGCCAAAGGGCAGGTCAACACTCCCCAAACTAGCCTAGCTGCTTGCATGATCATTCTCTAGTCATTTCCACCCAAGACAGATCAGCACAGATGAGCTCCCTCAGCTTTTTTGGTTGTTCTGAGCCTGCTTGTTCTGACCAAAACAGGCCAGAGAACAATTGCAGCTGAGAAAGGGGGTATTAGAGGGCAGAATATTGCAAGAGATGTTTTAAGTTCTTGTATGCGACCAGCACACCATTAATCAGTGCTCAAGGACTTGTTCAAATTACATAGCAGCCAGATGTGCTCCTCCCTGTGTCATTCACAAGACTCCACATTCATGAGACTCCCTGTGTACCAGATTTGATCACCTCCATCTCTCTGTTCAAGTACTTTTGTATGCTATGACCCCAGTTGGTTTTGGCATCAGTATGAAGAAAATAATTTCAGGCGTATATTCTTGAAGAGACTGGTTTTTTATGTAACACTAAACAGCTTTACATTGTAGAGCAAAAGGAAAGGGAAGCTACTGGAAGTATTGTAACTGCAAAGTGTCATTAACTTTCCGTCTGGTAACCTTCTGGCAATTCCAGAGGCATCACAGCAGGAACGTACATGTCCCACCTCCCTCTTCATTTCTCATGACAGTCATCATCACCCTCTTAACTTTTTGGCCATAAGGATTACTTTAGCATATATTGCAGGCTAAAGATCCTCACAGAGTATTTTCAGTCCTTAACTACAGAGCTGTGAGACAGCTTATGGATGAACATCCAGTTTTAATGACAAGACAAAATGATGGAGAAGCTGTTATGACTCTCAGAGGCAAGATGTTCCTCTAAGTTCCAAGGCCAGTTTCTGCAAGTAAGTGTTAGGAGAAGAGCTGCCAAAAAAAAAAAATTAAACCTACATCAGTCATTTCATCCACAGAAAAGAATTAAACTGCTGTCAGTCCTAAGTTCCTCAAGGTCTGACTGTTTCTGTTTCTGTACCAAGTATATTGACAGGTCCACTAAAAGTGAAGACAAAACCAATGCATGTGCATGTCTGTGCCCAGACATACACAGTGCATGACAGCCACATCACACAGATCTCTGGGCAAGATGGATTTCAACTATCCTGATTAGCATCCTGGAAAAGAGATTATATACAGATTTGTAACTGATAATAAAAAAAACCCCAAACATATATTAATACAAGACAAAACAGGAGCATCTTACAAGGGAATTATCTGAAACCTACCACTTATTTAATTTAATTTAATTTCATCAAAACAAGACAGGTGGTCTCCTCATAAGCAAATGCTGGCTGTTTTTACTGATATTATGTTACAATCAAGACATTGCAGGCCCCTGTAACTGACAGCAAACCTGAGACCCAAATGTTCAAAGAATGAATGCTTTCATCTTATTCTAGATGGTTAAATTTAGTTTCAGTTGGCAATTTTGCCAGGTCAAAAAAGAGCAGATGAACTCAGACATCAAATCTTTCCACTATACATATAATTCGTTAGCAAACTCCACATACTTTCCATCCATTTACATTCACTGGCACTAAAGCACCAAAAGGGTATGAACTCCTTTCCCTTTTTCCCCTGAAGCAACATTGTCCCCAACCCCTACTACCTAAACTGAAAATAGTTACAGGACAACTAAGAGCAGTTACACATCTAAAACCAATATATTAGTCAACAGATTATAGATTACATATAGATTATATATAGATTATATTAAAAATGTGATTCTCATTTGAGACTATCCTTATAAAAAACCCTAAGAAATCCCATGATTTTTTATGAGTCTTTTAAGCTGTAATCAATTTATAGCATAGAACTGAGTCAGCTGCTATATAATCAGAGCTCCTCATGAGAAGTACAGTTCTGCAATGACTCAACGCGCATTGTTCTCCACCTGCATGAGCCTGAAACACTGCAATCACTACCAAGAGCAGCTCACAGAGTCTTCCCAGTGAAATCCACAAGATATTTTTACCTTCCCCTCCTAAGCAGAAATTGCTTTGTTAGAAAATGGAGTCTGCCTTCCTTTGCCACAGCTACTGCCTTCCGAACACAATTTTCCTAGATATCCTTTGATATCTATGGATAATTAAGTCCCTCCAGTATAACTGTGACACCTCCATGCCTTTATTCTTTTTCCCTCCCCAGTTTGCTGTCAGGCTCCTTGCCTAATGGGGGCCTTGCCTAAAGTAGTCTTGACACCTCCACAGAAAGACTGCCACAGCCCTGAAATGCTGGGTCTTTTCTTATGCTCAGTGAGGTTGGCAGGAGAGATTATACTCAAATCTAGCTTTCACAGTTCTCCCTTCCTCCCCATTCTGGTGTGTGTTGTCCCTTTGCCCACAAGTCCAGATCAGGAATGCTGGCAGGAAGGGATGTTGCATCATTGCTGCAGAAGCGAGACCTCCTCTGTAGGGAAGTGCAGAAACCGTCCTGTGCAAAGCCTCCCTTTTGCATTTGGAACAGACCTTAGTTTAAGGAAAGGCAAATTTTCCTATTCAAATGGAAACAAGCAGAAAATGCAACACATATGAGTAAAAACTCATGTGCGTGAGAGTTCCCACTCCTAGTAAGCAATTATTACCTGCAGTAACAGGCAGTGCAGATCCTGGGTTTTTTCCCTGTTTCCCCCCACCCCCTTTTTTTCTTTTTCTTCTCTTTCTTCAATTATAGCATCAAAAGAAAACTAAGATCTTTTGGAGACATAAATGAAGCATTCCTGCTCTGGAATGGCATCAGCATCTGGACACCTGGCAAAACATAGTTCAATACCTATTGTACCTATTTCTCAACCCCCCCCTGACAGCAAGCATGAAGAGTCTTGCCTTTCTTCTTATTTACCAACAACAATTAGAGTTGAGAGTGTTCAGAAGTCCATTTCAATGGGTTTTGTTCTGGTTACATTACAACAGATTTCTTTGATCTGGGGGGAGGAAGGAGGAGAGGAGCAGAGCACATCTTAAGTTCACAAAGCTAAAAGCCAAGATGCACAAAACTGAAGCATTCCAAAGTTAAAAATAATCGTCTTTAAACTGCAAGAGCAGAGCTGTAATTTTGAGCAGTACAGCATGACATCATGGTTTATGTGGGGCCAGCTCAATAAATCAAACTGTGCCTAATTAGAGATCATAATGCAAATCTACATTATGTGGACGGATAATTAAAACAGGACAGTCCATAACACAAGCCAGATATGTTTACCAAAATATGTTTTTTTCAAACTTTTATGCTCACTACTGCTCACAAAGCTTTCACATTTAGTAAATTATAGATCCCTAAGCTTTTATTTTAGGCTGACTTCACTTTCAAGGAATTCTTCAATTAACTTTACGGTACTTCAAGCTCTTCATCCAATGAGAAAACAATCTGTGGTTTCTTATTTCTTCCAATGCCAATGGCTGCCCTCCATGTTTGACTTGCAGACTTACTGTCTTTTTAGAGCCAGTCTTTTTAGACTTACTGTCTTTTTAGGATCTGTTTGTCTAAAATCAGCCTAGTTGTCATACTATTTTGACAAGTCCTCTATAAAAGGAGAACAAACCTTTGTGGTGGGTTAACTGCTAAGAATAATGAAGGTTGTTCTCACAATCTCAATAGATAAGTGCCAAAATTAAGGAATATTTAGCAATACACCCAGAGCTGAAAGCCCTGAGTACCTCAGTTGCCCTTCTTTCCCACCTACTCCAATTTTTCCAATTTCTGCTTTTGTCAGTTGTTTTTCTAAAATGTGTGCTTTTTCTCAAATCTAAAAGCTATGACATACTCAAACACTTGCAGCATAAAAAAAACCCCAGTGCTATCAAACATTACTATCTGTAGATGGTCAGGACGCCTCTGGAATTGTTGGAAATGCCGTGGAGACTTTGACTATCTGTTACTGAGTAGATAATGTCAAATCAAGAGCCAAAGAGTTTAATAAAAAGCATGAGCTGAACAAAAGGGACAGGATTCATTCCTAAACTGCACATTTGTCCTCCTAGAGCTTGAGAAATTTGCATGCAACTTTTTAATCTTAGATTAAAAAACAGGGGGAGTTGTAAGCTCTCCTTCCTTTTCCCTTCTGATATTTGGCTTGGTAAATGGACCAACATACAGATGATTAGAAGAACTGTGAAGACGATGACTGAGAAGCAGAATGTTTGACACTCTCAACAAAAAAAAGGACTGTACAAAAATAAGAGATGTCTGTTAGTGCAATATTATGTTGTGCAAGTAATTTTTTTCTGTAGAATGTTAACCAAGCTCAGACATGGAAAAAGTATCATTCTCTTCTTAAAACACAGATTTTAAGATTAAAAAATCCAGGCGGTTCTAAAGGAATCAAAGCACATTAAACATTAAGTGCACAGCACAGCAATATTTATTTAGACATGACAAATGAGTCTCCCTCAACCACAGCCACGACGACCAGCATATCCCTAAATAGGAATGTACCTTTCTATTTCGATTCTTTGTTACAATAAATATGCATCAAACTTGAAAATTTCTTTTTAAATTTAAGACTGTCTTTGTGGCCAGAAATATTATGACTGACCTCTGTTAACTGCAAGCATTCAGAGCCATAGCCATTCCAGTTCCCTTACATTCTCAGTGTGCAGCAACAGAGTTCTCAGAAAAAAAAAACAACCCTGTAACTATTTGGACATACTTCTGAAAGCAGCAGTGAAAATTAAGAAAGCAGCCTTCCCAAAGAAGTATCTATTTTTGAAATGTGTGCTTTTAAAACACAATGCTTATGGAATGAAGTACTTCAGTTCTCTTGTGTAAACTTGTACAGATTGTTTGCTATTGATCTTTTGAGTCATATTTTGGCAGTATACTGCTATCCTTGTAGAAAATATAAGTACTGCAGAACAAGTGATGTAATCTACATCTATACTTAATTAATTTTTTACTTTTTTTAAACTAAATTTATATTTAAAATAAATAATCTGCATACTTCATTTCTTCCCCAGATTATGAGCTTTATGATATTGAAAACCTTCAGAGAAGACAGCTTGTCTGTAGGAACGTGGCTCCTTTAAGGCAAAGGACAGAACTCAGATGAAAGAAAGTTGTGTTTCTATCTGTACTAAAATGTAGGTCTATTAACTGTTTTCTTAACTGCATGACATAAAGTGACTCTATAAAACCAGTGCAAAACCTGAACTCAAGGAAGTGAAATCTAGTTTTTTTCACAGTGTATTGTTCTTTCTTCCCTGCCCCCAAGCTACTGTCCATTCAGCAAACAAAACACAGAAGAGAAAAAAGAAAATTGCACTGTAGCAAGGCTATCCATACGGCCCAGGCTTGTGTGTGCAGTATATATACATGCACTGCAGGGTGATGTGGCCCGGAGCAGGGGCACAATGTCCAGGTTTCTGGTCTTTTATGGAGTACATAACACTGCACGGCGTTGGACAGAAGTAGAAAGAGCATATGGAGGTGGGTAGCTGACAGAGTGAAACTAATGAAATACTCTTGACAGGTAATTAAAGCTTTGCTCCGCCTCAACTCTCAAATATGGTAATTCTTTAACCAACAAAAGAGATTGCCAGGAAAGGACAACAGTGAGTGAAAGAACATAAGCAAGAGCGTGTGCAGGACACGGAACACGAGTGCTTTCCCCCATTCCTCCTCTCAGGTTCCTCCCACCAAGAACCCCTACCTAAAGGCCTGAATCTCTTCTAAGTCTGGTTACTCTAAAAATAACATGGCCAATGCCAGCATGTAGAGAACCAGTATAGGAATCCCAGCTTTTAAATCCTAGATCAATGTTCTCTTACCTCTCTGAAGCAGTGATTGATGCCAGCTTTCTCGCACCTTTTCCTCACTCTCATGCCACCAATGCCACTACCTCTCTACCCTACTGTCCTTGTCACACTGCTTCCCACCTCTTCCTCACTGCCACCTGGGATCCAGTTTCATGGGGAGCCATAAAGATAAGGACAAACACCATGCACCCACTTCTGGGCAACTACAAGCTTTGTCTCTAGAAACACAGCATCTCAAACTTTTTGTTTGAGAACATCTCTAATGGCCCTTCAGATAGAATGGCAAGGAAGAAGCCTATTTAAGACTTGAGAAAAATTTAAATTAACACAGCTTGCAGTGACTTTATTAGAGGCTGAAACTCACATAAAATCTGTTTGAATAATAAGCAAGAGATTTTTGCCTTACATTATACAAAGGATCAGACAACATGACTACAGAGGGTCCTTCTGACTAAGTTGTGACAATACATATGGCTAGAGAATTTTAAAGATCAGGATTATTTCCCAGTATGAATTACACTACTTCTTGTTTTAGTTTTGGTCTTCTAAAACCAGACAAACCCCAAAGGAATATTAAGCACACAGCAGCCCAGAGCCTGCCTTTAGATACTGTCCAAATGACATACTTCTCTGACCAAGTAGATAGCAATACCTCTGTTTCCATTAATTCTCTATTAAGAATCACAGGATTCAAATTGTTGATTTCCAGCATTACCTCATGCTGGGCCTCTCGCTGATTAATTAAAACTGTATACATACAGGAAAAAGAACAAAAAAGCAGAACTGCAGCAGTTTGAACCAAGAGTGTCCCTGATAAAAGAAACGGACTGCTGTTCCCAACTCCTTTCCATAGGTTGATTGTGAATTGTAACCAGACAAGATCTCCTTTTTCAAGCTTCCAGAAACTGGCAAACATGTCTACTGCACAGGAAGTCATATTTATAGTTGCATTACTTTCCACAATAAACCAATTCTCCTATAATCAGAAGTTGTCTCTAGGCTTGCTAAATGAAAGATCTTTCCCCTTGAGATTGCAGCCTTTTAACAGGAAGCTTCCAAATCTACAGTTAGTAACGGCTGCAGAGGGAAAAACACAGTTCAGAACAGACCCCACATCATTATTACACAGTAAAGACATATCAGGCTTTTTTATTTCAAAAAAGAAGAAACAACTCTGAAATCCTGGTGTTGCAACTTGTGTTAATTACCCCACTGAATTACCATTTAATTTACAATGTCTGTTTAGCTGACCTACTTTTTTACTATCTAGCTCTAACTTCTTCTTGGGTATAGACAGATTAAGAACTTCTACTGCATAAGCTTCATTTTATACTTGGGCAGGGCCTTTGAGCATGCAGGTATTCCACAAGCAATCGGAAGCAGCACACTGCTTCATTAAAGGGCAATATATTTCAAACTTCTCCAAATGACTACAGGTGACAGTTCATAACTTGCTTGTACATTTTTACTATCATCCTGCATGTAGAAAATTATTAAGAAAAACCCAAACACCTACTTGAAATTTTCAAACTCTCTTCCGGCAACTGTATCAGAGTATTCAAAAGGGCACAGCACTAGCTTTGGCCAAGAATTCCCCCTCCTCCCTTAAATATGGAGAAAAAGAATACAATTTTTTAAAGGAAGATAGAGACATTAATACTTTACCCAAGCAGAAATTCTTCAAAAGCAAAAAATCACTGCAAAAGTAATTCTTACCTAAAATTAGAAGAAAATAGAGAGGGGAAGGTCAGAAAGATTAAGAATCATGCCTTGAAACACTGCACCTTCAAAACAGAAAGAATTCCCAAACAAATCTAATTAAACAAGTTACACCAGAACAGGAAATTGCAATTTCTTTGAAATAGTAATTAACCTTACGAGGGAAACCACTACTAATGTGAACAAATAAGTAATAAGGGAAACCATTTTACCAGAGGGAAACCTGTCCTGAAGCAGCGTGACAAGGGAATACAAAAACACTTTGCCTGAAGTGATGGGTCTCTAAAGAAAATTGGAGAAATTCTGTAGTAAGGATCATGCAGACACAAGCTTCAAATAGGTGATTTTCAAGGTTTCAAAGAGGAGGCTGGACCACAGAAAGTCAGTAACTTTTAAATACAGGACTCAAATTTAAACCGAATGTAATCTCATACTGTTGTCACACATAAACAGGAGGATTTTGAAGGATGTCTACCAGGCTAAATTGCTTTTATAATCATAGCTTCCCCATGCCTAATCCTTGTTATCTATAAATAACTCAAGCTAAAGTAAGCGCAAGCATCATGGTGATTATTTCATTATATTAAATGGTAATCAGAAATGAGAAAAGATGAAAAATCAGAAACTTGAACTTTCATCAGAAGATGATGCTGTCAAAATTTTGCATAAGAAATATGCACACAGAATTGAAAACAGATCTAACATTTAGAATGTAAAATAATTACTTTTAGATAAAAACTAATTCTCAAATCTGAAGTATTTTTTACTTTCATTGCTTGCATTTCTTAAATAGTTGCAAGTGAGCAGTAGTCCTCTTGTATTTATTCCAGTGGAAGAAAAGAAGTTTGTAGTGTTGTAAGAAAGTTGTAACTAAAATAAATACCAAAAACAGCAACATTTTTTATTTCAGATTTTCAGTCAACTATCCGCAAGTAACAGCATTTCAGACTGTCCTTATTTGTTCTTGTTTATTACACTGGTGCCCTTTGTGGCTTCTTCTATTTTAGCAACTGGAATATACACAGTAAAGCTAGCAACACAACAGAAGTTTAGCAAAGGCAGACATAATTTGATTTTAAAAAAACCACCACAGAAAAGAGCAAGCAGCTTTACAAACAGTAGAACCAATGTGGTTTGGCTTCCCATGAATGTGTGTCTTACGGGGATTTGAAAAAATGGAAGTAGGTCCACAAGCTCACACCAATATCTCTCTCTACTACCTGGGAAGCCATTTGAATTAAATTTGCTGAAACTTATTATCATCAAAATCTGTTTCTCAGCTGGTCCATCCCCAACACTGGGAATGACTGACTGAAAAACAGATAAAAGTCCTTCTACCTTAGAACAACAGGTCAATAACAGAAGTATCAGATCCAGTACTTTTACATAGATTCATTCCATTTTTACTATGTGGCATTTAACTAAGAGAACAAACTCTCCTAATCTCTGAACCAGCTTCCAAATACTATAACAGTGTTTTGTGACTTCTTGTTATCTTTTTCATGCATTTAGGAGACTCATTACAAGAGAAAAACCTTTATATGATATTAAAACGGATCCCCAGTCAGCACATTCCAATATTTACCTACAAGGGGGTTTAGTAAATTCAGAAATGGAAGGTATTTGTTATAGAGATCTAAAAGACAAGTACATCAGCTATGCCTCATCACCCCCACAAAGTGAGTTTTTTCCTACCTCTCCTAAAGAGATTTGGGAAATGGAAATTTCCAACGCTAGAGAGGTGGCAGAAAATAACATGTACAAATTAGGAATGTCACAGGGTTGCATTCAGGAAGCTTAAGAGGTTATCTCTGGAAACACCTTCTCAAACGGAAAAATGGTGGCAGCAGCAATCATGGGAGATGAGGGAAAATCAGGGCTTTCTAAAAACAAGACAAACTCACCAAATCCCAAGAGGAAATTTAGAGCAGGGATGAAAGAAGATCTCTGATGGTAACATTATGCACTTTTCTCATGTTGTTAAACCAAAGAGCAAGAGGGCACTGAGAAACCCTCTGAATTACCCTGTTGCTATGTCCCTAGAGGAGCTCAGACTAAAGGCTCCCACAGCGAGCCAGAGTCAGGCAGCAACAGCCTTGAAGGGGTTTTAAGGTACAGGCAGGCCACCAACAAACCAGGAACAAAGGCTTTGCTCCTGAGAAGCACCTGACAGAGGGAGAGTCTCAAAAGAAATGCAAGAAATCCCATCACAGAGGCACTGTCCAGGCCCTTCTTGAAAGCCAGAGGGGCCAAAAGAAAGGCTTCAGGCACAGGCCTCTGCACTGCTGCTCCACTGCATCACAAGCATGGACCACCTCTCTTTGACATGTGATGCCTTCATGGCACAACCTTTAAGCATCATGCCTACTTCCTGAGATCAGAATTTTCTTCAATTCCACTTGTACTACTTGGGGTGGGGGTTTTGTTTATTTGGGCTTTTTTTGAGAATTTGTTCTGTTGTGGTTTTGTTTGTGTCTTTATAATTAATTTTATCTTTTAACCCTGAAATTCCCCATATGCTTCTGGTATGTTGTAATATGAGACTGTTTAACTGATGAATGGATACCGGGAATATCCAAAATCTGAAAGCAGATTGGAAAATGCATTTCTCTGCACTGTCCCTGGAAGATAAGTCGCTAACACTCAAGTGAAATAGTTTGCCGTAGGCTTCCTATGGTCCTGGTACAACTAATGTACCAGCAAAGGCCACAGGAAGAAAGGCATACACAGCAGAAATAAAATTCTAAATCTTCATTATTTTGGAGACTTCGAAGGACTTTTTCTGAATTATAAGACTCTAATGTTGTCCTTTTGCATCCCCCTATGCATGGTGATCTTTGGCCACATAGAAGCTAATAACTGAAATACCAAGAATGCCCTAGCAAGCATTTGAGAAAGGTACTTAACTGCACACAGAAACACATGGTGGGTGACCTTGGTGTTATCAGACAAGCTCTCTCAAGCTCAACAACACACCACAAATGCCAGCCAAAGAAAAGAATGTGCAAAAGGCACATTACTCCTCAGGTAAACTTAGATTTAAGTAGCCCAATAAGTAAGACTGAGCTACAGTTATGGCCATTTAACCCACTTAGTTATTTTGGCTTGCTACACTTGTTATCTGGCTACCTGAGCGAGGACACTGCTGCCAACATCTGTTTCCTGCCTCTTGGGTCCTTCCTCAATCAGAGTTTCCTCTGGATTTGTGGGCTTGCCTGAGCCAAGGAGCCAGATGGAGCTCACTCTCTCTGCAGGGCCGTTTGCTGCTTTGTGCAGCAAGAGGCAACCACAGCCTGGTGAACTGGAGGGTGCTGATGTCCTGCCTCATAAACCTGCACAAGTGAAGGTACAAGTTTTACAGAACAGTTACTTTTTACACTTCTACTTCATTCAGTGCCTTTCAATTTTGAAAAAACCCCAACATTTTAATGCCTTGTTTGATTAACTTTCTCAGTGAAAGCATGAAAGAAGAGGGGTTTAGACAAAAAGCAAAAAATCAGTTCTACAGCCAAGGCACTGGCTATTTCACCAGAAGAAAACAAAAGCCAGAAATACCATTTCACTACTCAAACTGAAAGACAGATCCTAGAAACACAGCTTACATAAAGGCACGTGTCAAACAATATGCTTATTTTTTGCCTAAACACTGACTCACTGCATAAAATCTATGTTACTCTTTTATGTAAACAGTTCCTTTAAAAGCAAGAAAATTAAATACAGACAACATTAAGCTGAACATGAACTTTTGCCATCCCCATTCAGGCATCTGTGTAATTATAATCATTAACTCCATTAGCATATACTGCAATGTACGTAAAACATGTTCACACTGCATTAGAAAACTTTGAGATATTTTAATGATACGTTTACAATAAGAATTTACTTGTCTGGTGCCCCTTTTGAGATTAACAGATCATAGGATGTTTGTTTTCCTTTACGATATGTTTGCAAAATGTAATCAAAATACACATAAAATTTTATCTCAGGCATCAGCATAGCCTTTATTGGAAGTACTTGAGCCTTTTAGCACTAAGTTGGGTTGGGTTTGGGGTTTTTTCTGGCTAATTATTCACTTTGACCATTCTTTTCTCTTAAGGTAATGTTATTTCCAAGAAATGTCACTTTTCCACTTATCAAGGCTGTTTACATTCTACACAAATGTTATGCTCTCATGCTTTCATTTTTGAAAATGTCAAAAAGTAAAGAGGATGATGCTGTGCTTGTAAAAACATTCTTTATTAACAGAATAAGTCTCAAGGCATTTTAGGTTTCCCACAAGACATTTTTCTGTCTATCATTTTAGGACTTTTTCCCACACATTGTGTTCCTGATATAGGCTTTGGCAGGTTGCGAGATATGAGCTGGCTGGAAAATGATAGCCTGCTTTCAGCATATTCTTGTACAGTTAAACATTAAGCTCTTTTTGCACAAGATAATTCAGACAGCAGCTCACACAGAGAAAAGGTGATGGTTTCAGCTGAGGAAAGCTGAAGTCCTGAAGGATGCCAAAGACACTGTGACAGTTTTACAGAGAAAACAAAGGAATCTTGAAAAAATAATCAGTGTTACTTGAAAATTCTACACTGACCTTATGCTGGTCTTCTAAGAGAGACTTGAGAATATGTGACAGTTAAAGGACACACGTCCACAAACAGCAGAACAAATATTGTCAGCAGGTACATTGAGCGAGCCCTCAATAAGGGAATGACCAAGGCTTCAAAGTGTATCACAGAACACGCCCACGTTTTCAGTATCAGTAAGATACATTTCCCAAATGCTTCCTTAAGGAACCAATAAGTGAACCAATTTGATGGGAACTCTTGCACCTGCAGCCCAAGAAGTTTCAAAAGCTGGAGACAGCAGCACAAACCTGCTGTTTGTATTTTGTAAGCTTTTATCTGTACACAAGAAGAAACAGGAGACCACTGACAGGCGGCAACTGACTCACGGTCCTATTGCAAAGCTCACTAATGTCATAACAGTATCACTGTTAAACCCATGAACGTGAAAAAGACTTCAGCTGATAAAAATCAGAATTCATGTAAGGACAGAGAAAGTTTCTAAAGCTGTCTGGATCACAGATATCTAATGGCACTTTTCATTTAGCCTTATTGGTCAGCTATCTGCAAAAAGTGTATTTAGTGTTTCATAAACAGAGTTTAAAACAAAAGTGCTTCTAATCAGATCTGGCAGGAAAGGGAGAAATGCATACATAGAATGAGGTAAGTGTGATCTTGCCCAGTAGAAGAACAGGGAATGGCAGAGCTTCAGGCCATGACTCACACAGACACTAAACAGTAGAGAGCTACAGATAATTCTCAGGTAAACTTTGCATGAGCCACTACGTCATCCTTCTCTACCCTTCCTGCATTAATCATGTCATTAGTAACCTGACGCAGCCCGAGAAGAATGTCTGATTTACAGGGAGCAGAGCAATGCTAACAGAACAAACACTTTGGCAGGTCAAAAAAGGAAAGACCAAACTAAATTTCATTTTAGTTTGAACCACACCCTAAAAGAACATGGAAACTAGGAAAAAGAAAAACCAAAAAGAGATTTCTTCCCACCATGAGATTACATACCTCGTTAAAAGTTCCTGATGAACCAGTTACTTAAGAGTACAAATATGAAGGATTTGCAAGAGTGCACGGACGAAAAACCGGCCCAAACATGTACCTAAACAAAGCAAAGGGGGCGGGGGGAAACCCCCAAGCTTTCTTTTGAAGTTTGCACCACAGTTACGTAATTTCCATGTTAGTCTAGATGTTTTTAAACATCTTTTATAGTGTACAGTTGTGAACCAATTGTACAATGAGTACAAAGTGTACTGTTAGGCAAGATTCATGTCTCAGCCAGGTATCTTGGTTACTCCACTAAATATAAAAGGGATAAGGGGAATCACTAGGGCAAGAGAACACTGGAAAAATTCAGAATTTCTTTTAAAAATTATTACTCAGCCCAAATTTATAGCAGTCATTTTGATAAATGTGGCTATAACCTACATTACTGTATATGGCTATTTCACCTTAAACATCCTGTAAAAGTAATGGTCACCTGAAGGAAGGGCAGATCACTTCCATTCACTCTGAAGGAAATAAAAACCCCTGTAGATTACTTTGAAAGCAGTATGAAATTATCTTTAGTTTCTTCAAACAAACAAAATTATCAACCAAAACATGCAAGGTAGTAGCAGCAGCTGTGTAAAACTCAAGTCCACAAAAGCCATTTCACAGTAGCAATGCACAGAAGAGCACCCAGAGCACATAGAAAATGTGTGCTCAAATCTCTCTAAGTGTATGGCAAACCCATTACTTATGATGGTATTTTGTTCAGTTTCTCATGGCTTCATCTGCTTCTAAGTCTTCCTAAGCAGACTATTTTCTTGATGCTTCCTTCCCACTGAACACTCCTTCTTCCCTCACTTTCCTCTCACTTTATCTTAGCAACAATCCTGTGAACTACCAAATTAATTTCTTAGCTTCATGACTTTGAACCACAGGGTTGCAGGTCTACTTCCCATCTTAAAGCAAAATTCTAGAAATTGAAATCTCTTTTGTCTTTGACCCTCTACAACAGCTGAGCTGAAATAGCTGAAATGTGTCACCTCAGTTAAAACCAGCAAACCATTTTGTTCCTACTCTTTATTAATGGTATCCTTTTTGCAATATTAAAAGTAGCATACAAAATATGACCAACTGTACCGCTAAAATGGTAGCACAATATTTCACAATATTAGGGAATGCAAAATAACAAAGAAAATGCACTTCTCTTCTCACACCAGTTTCGAAAGCTGCTCCATCATGCCATGACAGTAGGCCTAAATCTCTTAATTAAAATTTAAAACAAGATGTTCTGAAGCTTTTCTAAACTTATGTAAATGGCATGTCCCTTTCCTGGCTTCTTGCTTTAAAGCCAACAGTAACTTCAGAAAGCAAAAAAATTTTTTGTCCCTGGTAGTTGTTCAATGTCATGTACTGGAAAACACTGATAACCCTAAATCTGAAATAGGCAGTAATCTGCCTTACAACTATTCCCTTTGTCATCAGTCTTTCTGAAGATCAGGTAAAGACTATGTGGGCGACAGCAAAACAACTCTCAGAAGAGTCTCTACATTGATAAACAGGGTTTGCCAGAAAACAGTAGGTGTTTGTGCTTCATTCAGCAAAATTGTTAAGGACAGTTTTACAACTTAGGTTTATTTTGGGAGGAGTGGGGGTATCTGCCTTTTTTTAATTTAAGACCTAAAACCAAAGAAAAGATTTAGAGATACAATGCCAACACCTTAATGAATATTCTGTAGTGTATATGAGCACCCTGGGGAAAACCTGCTCTCAGACAAACAACAGATTCCATCTTCCCCTGCCCTGAGGAATATAAACCAGGCTCACAGTTTACACCTAATTCAATAGTGGCTTTCAAAACAAACACATTTCAGACATATCTAGCAGGTACTCCTCTTCCCACTTTGCATCCAAAACTTTCTCTTGGAAACAAAAGGCCTCTTCCCTGACAAAGATTTCAAGGGTATCTTCGAAATCTGCCAACAGCTTGCATGACATAGTACACCTAAAAATTTTAAACTGACCTTTGTCCCCTCTGAGAAAGCTGTCTGTTCCAAATGGCCCACACACACTCAGTAGAAAGCCAAAGCTCACAGAAACTCTTTCAAATACATTAGGTATCTGTCCCATGGGGAGAGCCTGTGTGTGCCTCCATGCACAAACGAAAGGGTGAGAAGAGCTTTCCGAAGAGTTGAATATACCACAGCATATACCTGGGTCCTTAGAGACCTTTCCTATACCTTCCTCTGTGGCACTGCTTCCTTTACCAGTACAGGCTGCAGAAAGGCAAGGAGGAGGAACACTCACAGCCCACTAAGGCTGCACACCTACTGAAGTGAGACTGGAAGCTGGACTTTCCCAAAGGGAACGTGCAATGGAGCTTGCACGGCTATTATATACCCCATGGAAACGCACAGAGTTTTCTGGTGGTGGGAACTGAATTTTATGCCTTCTGCCAACTTAAAAATCTGTCCCTAGTGAAGAAAAACAAAACCAAAGAAACAAAACAGACAATGGCTACAGAGACTCCAGAGGAATGTAATGACTATAACAAAAGGCAACAGCAGTAGTGTGACAAGGGTTTATTAATGGGTCAAAAAACAAGCTCAAATGACTCAGACAGAGAATCAAAGCCCAGCAGGATTTCCTTAAGTCTCCTTCAGAACTGCAGGCCTTCATGCAGTTTGTATTAAGTTTTTATTAAGTTCACTTGGGATCGGTAAAAAGAAGGCTCTGTCTGGTCTTTCACCTCTCAATCAGAAGGATGCCTTACCAAAACAGGGCAGCATCACTACCCCCTTTAGCAGAGCAGAAACAGGCTCAGAAGAATCAAATGGTATCTTCTGAAAGAAGGGCAGAGAGCTAAAGCAGAGCACAAACAACTCCTACCAAACAGCCACAGGTGCAATGCAAGTGGTTTTCTTGGAGCAATTGTAAGAATTCTATAAGACAATGCTGGTCAAGAGAGTTTGTACAGCTGCTACCCAAAGAGCACATAAACAGGCTCTAAGTGTGGAGAGAGGTGACAACAGTGGAGTGATTCAAGTATTTTATCCCATTCATTCAAGGAAGGCATGTCTAACCACCCTAAACTACAGCCTTGCCCTTTGGAAACACTACCTACCCTTCCCACTATCAGGACTTCCATGCACTCTGTGAATACCTTAATATTTCCTCTTGGTTTTTAATGCGTATGTAGGTGTCATTCCAAGTATGCAAGAGAGAGCAGGCTGTGATTTTGAGCATTTCTACGTTTCACAGGTAACTACTCACAAAACTGACACCTTTAACTCATCCATGCGAGGCCTTATCTCAATTATCCACCTTAAAATGCTCAGTAGCAAAAAGGTTAAAACATGAATTGAACAAAAATCTCAATTCCTTGGATTTTAAAAAAACCCTCCAAATAAATTCAGAAATCCTACTCTTTTCACCAACAAATCCATAGATTTTTAAACAGCTTTCTAAGACGTTATATTCCTTGATGTTCTGTGTGCACCATGGAAGAGCCTTTGATGGGGACAATCACAATAGCCTGGTTTCAGTTTCTTTCAGAATACCAAGACAACTGTCAAATTCTTCTATACATTTGATGAGGAGGTAAATGCTTCAACTGGATGTCTAAAAATGCAGGAGAAAGATCAGAATACACTGAGACCAAAAAGGGACAGTTGACAGAACTGGCTGGAATTACAAACTGAAGAGAAACAAAATCCACCACATTTATTGGTCAAAACCAACCCAATTTACTTTGAAGAAAAATAAACAAAAAAAATCCTTAAACAACACATTTTTCACATCACTGTTACAAGGAAACATGTTAATTAAGTTCCTTGTGGTAGATCTCCTCGAAAAGCCAAGGAGACAGACTGATGGACTGATATCATTTCTCATATCTTGCATCGCTAGATGATTTTGTAATACGAATATTTACACTGCATCTCACAAAAATTCTTTTGTTTTAACCACCAGTTAACAAAACAGGATTCTGGTTTTATCTCCCTCCTGTGTCCAAATCAGTAACTGTTTGGTAATTACAAAAACTTTCTCCAAAGGTTAGCCCTTTTGACTTTAGAGAATTAATTCCCTGCTTCACTATCAAAAATTCAGAATTTAAACAAGAAAGCCACTACAGATCCAAAATTCTGTGCCTGTAGCATTTAAAAGCAAAGATAAGTAATGTGTAAGTGACAACACAGGGCATCTGTAGTTTTAAAAACTCAAACATGCTTCTTTTGTTAGAGGTATTATTCAGCCTTTCTGATATTTGTTATCTTATTAAAATAGCCACTAGAAAAGTGATCAAAAGGCACATTACCTGAAAAAGTCTGAGGAAGACTGTCATGGGAATACTTGAGATTACCTGACATCGACATGGAGACAATTCATCACATGCAGAAAGCAGTGGGAAATCAACATAGCTTAGGAGAATTTTAGAAATCTAAGGGTTCAAGAAAGAGTTATCCAGAGCACATGAGCTAACCCAGACTAACTGGTGCCTTCTCCCTCTACTCTGTCATTACCCATCAGTAATAGATGGTTTAATACTAGAAATGTATTGTGCAGTTTTTCACTCTTGGCAATAACTTCCAGAAACAGCAGACAAATCTAAAATGTAGTTCAGTTTGAAACAACTGTGTGTGTATATTAAATGAGTTGCTACCAGCAAATGACAAAAAAAATGCCTTCCTGCATCCAGATAACCCCATTTTCCTTCCCGTTCTTTTCTGTTACATCCTTGGATCATCTTCTAAAAACACAGATCACATTTGTTTCATTCCTTGGCATGTAGCAGGGCTGAGTTCAGTTGCACTCAGGTCTTCCCTCCACTCGCCTGCCTTTATCTCCTCATGCACCTCACCTGAGGTTCTAAGTCACATCTCTATAAAAAAGCCCAGCCTTTCCTATTATACCATTCAGCATCCCCATGATCCCTGGCCATGAGCTACACTTGTCAAAGGGCCCTTCAAGTTCAGGGACCCACCTTCACAAACAGGTGAATTTCCAAAGAGGGAATTACTACATAATTTCCAGCAGCTAGAATTTGTTCACTCCCTACCAACATAAACGAATATTTTTTAAACTATACAGGAATATAGAAAAAAAAGTACAGAAGAAACAAGTTTTTAAATGAAAGAAAGATCAGAGGCTAAATAGCAGTGCTTTATTTTAATATTCCTACAGGCATCTGCCAGACTTCATTACAGTTAATCATATTATTCACATGCAATTTTTTAAATGGTAGAATCTTTACTGGAGCTAGTCTAACTCTTAATAAATTATTTTATAAAAATTTATCAAGCTAATGTTGAAATAGGGACCTCTGCAATCTAAAGAAATTTCTCAAGCAATATTTGCATATGCTTGTTAAAAAAATAATCATTTACGTTTGATTTTTACTACAGATTCATACTAGAAGAGGCACAATTCTGGAGACAACTAAGAGAAATTTTAGGGAAAATATCCCTAACTATCAGCGGAAGAGCTCTGATCTGGTAGGAATTATTTTTGTTTGCATGCTTTTACGTGGGTACTACTGAAAAATATAAATAGAATATCAGCTTTCTCATATCTGAACTTTTCAGTGCAATGAAGATAATAGGAATCTGTACATATAGGACACTTTTTGAAGATAACTTGGTAGATTGACTAGTAAAAAATCTTAAATCTTTCAAAAGCCAATTCTTCTACCTTCTAAATTAGAGAAATGCATTACGGGAAAAATGAGATTTTGTTCTGCTTATTAAAGAACTCAAATTAGTGAAAAGCTCATTAGATATCAAATTAGTCTTTGAGTGGAAAGTAAATAAGAAAATGTAAGTAGATTTGTATTCCTCCTTTACCACTTTTTCAAGTCAAAGATACCCCTTAAAATAGTAAACAAAACTATCAAAAATTATGTGAAGCCTCCATAAGTTTGAAAAGTAGGCTCATATAGCCAGCAATATCATTATATTAAATACATACAGTGGTTACCTCAACTGCTTTTGCCATTTGTACACTAGGGCAACATGCAATGTTTTTTCTGGACTGAAATGATATTTCTGTAAACATATGCTGGAATTTCACGGTTTCATTTAAATTAATATGGATCTTACGGTAAGTGGCCCTGGAAGAAAGCACATTTCTGATGTCTTTGCATGAAACACATACCTTCCTGAAACACTTCCTGTCTTGCACCCGTTTTTGGATATTATCACTGTTGTCTGACAAGAATGAGGTCAGCTAAGATTTGTAGCGATACTTTACAGCAGCTGTCCGGCATTTCTTTGAAATTCCACAAGCCTTTAACTCCTTAACTGCCTCACCAAAACAGACATTGCAGTCTTGCAGGAGCACTGGAAGAATAATGACTTTTCAGGGTGCTGAACAGTTTCAAAGGGCTTAACAGATAGAAGTAAAAGACTGAGCTTTTCAGGTGAGCAAAAATGAACAAGATCTTGAAGAGGGCATGCAATGAGAACTTGAGAAGTGTTACCACCTTTGTGGCAGCCAGGCTAAATCAGGGATGGAGAGGCAGGACAGCATGATATATGCAGCAAAAAGAGACACACTGTGCTTGAAAACCAGCAGAGAGATACCCAGGTTTAAAATAGTTATGTTTATCAGCATTCTCCCACAGAGACCCACTTGGCTGACTCTCAGCAAGTAAAACTGTTCATTTGCTCAGTAGGACCAATAAAGCTGCACTAAAATTGTATAAGCAGCAAAGAGTACTCTGAATTTGCACAGAACTTAGTTATAGGATGACACAACAAACTTCCATCCCCAATACCCTCACAAACTTCCTGATGTTTTAAAACTAGCTGTCTCAGGTCAGGCTGACTGTCAGAAACCTTTTAAAGTCGTTTAGGAAGCAGCATTCACACAATCACTAGCATGAGCTCGGTGTATGAATGAATCTTTCAGTAGCAAAAATTTGATCTGTATCAATCATGCCCGTATTTCCATTAAACAAGCCCAAATCTGCACCCATTACATTGGCTGTGGGAGGGCAGACGGAGCCACAAAGATGCAGGCTAATGGTATCTGGCATACAAGCTCTACTTGTATAAAAGTTAATGTGTTTAATTATTTTTAAGTTCCACTCCTGGTGTAAATTCACTTGCGATCAGTTTACTGAATTACACAGGCCAGGGTTTCCCTTTGAGCAGCTTTAAGATGATACAAACTTACTACCTCACCAAACCCAAGTTTCTTTGCTTTGTTGCTTTTCGACACATTGTGTAAGAGCTGTGGAGGAGACAAGAACAGCTCTATGCCACACCACAATCTCTCCAATTCGGGCACCAGAAAAGGCTCTGGGAGAGCAGCAACTAGGAATGCAGAGTATGTTTTAAAAATGCTCAGCTATGAGATTGGTGAGAGACTGTGATCATGCAGCACAAATATCCCGATAAAGAGTGATATCCACAGCTTCTTACTTTCCTTTTTCACTGTGTGTTTACAGGTGTTGCACACATCTTCCCCCTTTATGTACAATGATCCTAGTTTGCATCTTCTTCCAAGAATACTGTGATGACTTTGTGATTTAAACCATAATTTACTTACAATATTAAGATTGGCATAGTTTTAAAAGACCAGCATTCCTCCCTAGGCTCCATACAGCTCACACTTTGCAGGGTTTTGGCAGCAAGCAACTTAGCTCATCTGTTACCAGACTGTGTAACACTTCAGAACGCACAACAGATCTAAGAAAGCATTTACAAACTCAACTTGGGGGAAGAAAAAGATTTAAAACCAAATCTTTCACAAAACTGATTCTGTGTTACAAGTCTCTGTGTGCCTTTGGCAGCTTCTGTTCCCACCTGAGGCAGGGCGTATCCACATGTAATGGATGTTATACATGTGCATGCAGGTCTGCAGGACAACCTCTGTGCTTCCTTCCAAATAGCAACTTTTCAAGAGGCAGCCACACTGTGCACCTCACTGTGTACAGTAGCTCAAGCTAAAAGCAAGTCAACACACAAGAAATTAGCTCAGCAAACCAAGCAAAACACAAAGACAGAATGAAAAAGTAAGCAATTTCCGATCACTTCACCTGGCTCATGAATCAAATGAACAAATGCTCATGAAGCAAGTAACATTCAAATTAATGTTCCTTGTCCTATCACAACAGTTCCTGATGAATTTCGTTACAATGATTAGAGTACATATGCATTTAATGTTATTATACATTATTAAGAGATAAAGTAGAGGGAACCAATTAAATTATAATAGACCAGAAATATTTTGGGGTTTGAAACAATTACAAAAGCTCACATGTCCCTGTAGACCCATACAACAATTCAAATTAGTTTGTCTTGGGCACCTAACTGTCCATATACAAGCAACACGTTCTTTAGGGACAAATTATCTTGATGAAAAGGGGACAAACTGCCCAATCTTACACGCAGGTTACATGATTAATTTTAGCTTTTGCTTACTGATGAATCAATGACTTCATCTTAGTCCAGCTTTACGAGGAGTGGAAGAGAGGAAAACATGGGAAACCAATTAGGAAGACTTTGTGTGAAAACCCAGTCTGAGACACACAAAAGAAAACGCTGGGACACACAAAAGAAAACGCAATAAAAGAAACTCTAAGAGCTCCAGCTGCTTCACCTGATACATGCAGGTTGATTTAAAATGTTCACAGCAGCCTTCAGCAAAGTATCACCTATCCTAAAAGACTTGTAGTTTGAGGCATGTGAATGTTCACTGGTTCACCCAGTTGAACAAAAGTAGATAGGAGCAAGAAGGAAGCCTGAATAATTTTGCCAAAGCTAACAGGAAAACAACTCCTGACAGTTTTGGTGCAGATTCTGCTCTGGAAATATAAGAACCAGGAAATATAAATAAGGACAAAAAAAATCACAAAGTCTTATGAGGACTGCAAAATAATTTCCATGGGAATGTAGAGGAAGTCTCATCCCTTGTGATACCTTAAACTAGATAGAAAAAAAATAGTGGAAAGTAACCCAAGGAAAAAGCTAGTGCTGGCAAGTAGACAGGCTATATGGAATACATTTTTTTTTCTTGCATCTCTGACTTTTATTAACATTTTTGTGGCTCTTGAGGCAGCAAGGTAGGAGCTTTGGTTTCTACTCCATAAACACAAGCCAAAAGCCTCCCACAGTTCCATTTGGTAACTTCAGCTTAACATGCTCAAATATAGACAGACTTCTGACAATGATTCAAATTCCCACTCAAACATAAACCATGCCAAAAACCACCCAAGATTATTTCAACTAATAAACACTTGGTTAAAAAACATGTCAAATCAACTTGGTCTTTACATCAATTTAAAAGCCTCTTACCACAATCATTGCCTGAGTCATAGTGTGCTGCAGGAAGCACCAAAAGAAAAATATGATTGATAACATTCTCACAATGTTCCTCTGACTGTCATCACTTCTGTGGTTGCACAAAGCTTAGGACCCTGCACTTGGAAAAGTGATTCTCCTGCATTGAGCTTGTGTTGTGAAAATCATTTTAAAGATGCCAACGTCCTGATTCCTGAAGACTAGAATTTGGGACAAATACTGTACCAAAACTTAGTTCTTAAAACTAAATAGATCAAAGTCCTTTATCCTGTCATGGAGCACAGTTTCAAAGCCCTCTCAAAAAGCTGCCCATTGATTTAACCTTCACAGACATCTCTTCACAAGAAATACAACCCTTGAAAATATGTACACGGTTACCCCAACTTTATACAGATGCTGTTCAGTAGCATATGTATTCTCTTTGTAAAACTGTGATATTTGAACTTCAGATATTTCCAAATTCCATTCCATTCCCCTACTAAGTTTGTATACTGAGTATTAAAAAGACAGCTGAAGCAAAAGATAAGAACAAAAAATTCAGCAAAGGGGCACAAACAAAGTGCAAGGTAACTTGTGATATGCTGGATTTATAGATCCTGAAATTGTGTTCTCCAAATGATTATTCTTTCCAAATTTTCGCAGCTACAGTAGTGCAGAAGGCATATCTGGTATGGTTAGCTCTTGCCCAAGAGGCTTTTCCAGTGATAGTAACATCTCTAATAGACCATTCTGATGAGCAATTAAAGAAAAGTAAGACAAATTTCCACCAGACAGAAGAAAGAAATACAGTAGAAACGCACATCAGGTAAAACACTGATTGGAAAACCATCCCCAGTAGCAGTTACAGCAGCTAAAAGCTGGTTTTCCTCATCAGGACTGAGGCACATTAGAGAGGCTATACTGAACTGCACCCATTTCTGTAAGAGTAAGCCTTTTCCTTCACAACTACCATTCTGAAGCTAACCATGGACAAATAAATACTAAATTTGCTCAAAACACTTGAGACAAAAGCTCTTAGATAACTCATTTCAACAGAAAACACATGTATCCAGACACAGTGTCCTGTTTCCATATGTATTTTCTCCTACAGAACGGTGACATGAACTAAAATTTAATTCCCACTGAGAGATCCGTTGACTACTCACGGAAAGATGAATCATTCTTCTCAATGGGAATAACAACTCGTGATAGCAGTTAACTTCTGGTGTATAAAGTATTGCATGGGCAAAGTTAGCCTGCCTCCCTACTGTAAATAACTAGTGGATTGATAAAAAAGGTATTTTACTACCTAGCTTTAAAAGGTACTGGAGAACTAAAAGTCTAGAGCCTCACCTGCGCTACAGGAAAAATGCATCAGGAAAGCCAGAGGCTGATCTAGTTCAAAAACCTTTCTGACAGTGGTCAAAAGCAGATGTTTGCACAAAGACAGCAATGGGAGTGATCCTTCTCCTAGCATGCCCTCAGCTGTCACTTAAGGATTCAAGCCGCCTTCAGAACATCCTGCTAAACTACCACAATCAAACTGTTCCTCTGTGAATCTCCTCACTGAATGCACTGACACCTCTGGCCTCAGCTGTATCCTGTGGAACTCACCTCAGGGGTTTAGCTAAATGCAGTACATCAAAGTACTCCACTTTGTTTCAATTCTCTGGCAGACTGATCCACTGAGTGTCCCCCATCATCATTCTATGAGCAAATAACTATTTCCATTTACTTCATGTGTACTGCTCAGGATATCTGAGTCCTAAATCACATGTATCTTACACATTTTCTTTCCCATTTGAGCAGTCATGGTCTGCTTGTCCTATGAGATAAGAGCATAGGTAGTCTGGTGCTACTTTACATTTTATGAAGACAGGGAATCAACTGCATCCCATACCCAAAATATGTTTGCACAAAGGCATTATGATGCCTTCTGGTTTAGTTTAACTGCAGTGTTAAAGCTCTCTGGTTTCTGAGCAGTGCTAGAGACTAAGATGAAGTACTCCCAGAACAATGACAAGGGATCCCCCACAAGACCGCTTTGCTGAGTATCAGTTGCTAATAACTGCCTCAGGACTTTTTCTTAGAGACAGAAGTAACTAATCAAATAGGCTGATAAGCCACCTATTTTCATAATTTTCCTGCTACAATTCTGACACTAATTCTTCAGCAAAACAAACTGGTATGTTGCACTGAACAAGAAGCTCACGTGTGAAAACCTTCCTGCACACTTATATTAAGAGATCTGATTCTGGACACAAAATCATCCTTTTTTTTTATAATGTGTCATGGTCTCAGCCCTTAAAATTCTCCCTCGCAGTGGAGTGTGTTTCTGTGTGTGCATGTTCAGATACTTTTAGAGATAGGTAATTTTATATATGCATATGAGCCTTATCTGTGTCCCACAACAGGGCACGGAGCCTTCCAGATGCTCTGTCCAGATCACCCTGCATGCACAGCTTCCCCAAGACAAAGATGACACTCCAACATTGGTGGCATGGCCACTTCCCCAAAACTGTCATCCATTTTGTCAAGGGCTTCTTTCCTCCCTCCCTTCTGCCCCTTCATCCTCCCAGGCCATCCTGCTGTCCCCAGTGCCAAGGTCAGCAGGTGCAGAGGCGCTCTATGCTCCAGGGCACAGCAGCAAACCCAGAGGCAGCCAGCGCATGGAGCACAACAGGGACACACGGGACCCCTCGGAGCAGTGCTGGCAAACATCACTGCTCCAGCAGCTGGACAGAGGCCAAACCCTGCCTTTGCTGGACCTGCCAGGCCAGAGAGCAGATGACCAGAGCCCATGCCTGACCATGCAGCTGCAAATTCAACAAAGCTGTGCTTTACACGTATCATACAGGCCCTCTGGGAAGGCAGCCTTAAATCTCTACAGGGTTACGTCTTGCACAGGTGGCCTGTATAGCTCCATGGGATACTGGTCTTAATATTTTTTTCAAAGCTTGCTCACTACATTTATTACTGCAGTAGTGACTAAGCCTCCAAACTATTTTTACAGGCCCTGAACAATAGTAATCATTTAGGATCAAGTTCTGCTTGCTAAACTGAATTGTATCTAGTCTAGATTCTTAAAGCCCACATCTCTGACAAGCTCTATTCATCACAGAACATAAAGGATATCAGTTGGGATAACACTGGCTTAACAGATATTTGAAGAACACCACAAGAACAAGAATTTGCTATAAGGTTTCTTCATTGTTCAGATCCCAAAAAAATGCAGGACACTGCAATATCCCCTTATCAACAACTTCGTTTTGAAAGGCACAATGCAGATGCAATAAGGTAATCAGGTTTCTGAATGATCATTCTTGTTAATCTTTTTAATTGGCATTTAGGAACCCTGTCTAGGACCTAGCAGGACATTAAGAAGTTGTATATATCATGGTCAAATAAAGCAAAACTAAACCCTAGAATATACATTTGCAAAAGGCTACTTCCATTTTATCCAAAAAAGACTGGATTTTACTTAACTCATAGAAGAGCAACTTATTCCAATTTAATTCTACTCCTTGAAACAAGAAGCCCTACTATTTACTGTTGAAGCCTTTGCCTGTCACCACATACATTTTAAAGACATCACTAATGTTAAAGAGATGGGTACATTTCAGCTGTGCAGCTCTAACTTGCATGAAGCTGAAACTGTGACCTAAACAATCTCGCTATGTAAATGCTTTGAGGATAAACCTATATAGTTTGTCTTAAGCTCATGCAAAAAAAGAAAAGAATGGTGAACAGTATTCCTGACATTATTAAGGCCAGTGTTAAAAGCCACAATCTATGTCATATTTATCATACATATACATTTCTTCTGTACTTTTTCCTCCAATTCCAACCCTGAAAACCAAACTGGACAGTCAGTTTTACTTCTCAGTTATGAATATACCTTCCCCTCTCTTATCCCAGTAAATTCTATGGTTTGGTGGTTGCTATGGCGGCTTTTTTTATGGTGGTGGTGGTTNGCTGTTTTTTTTTTCATTTTCTTCTTTTTTTAAGGCTGTATGGCAAGAAACCTTAAATTAAACATCTTACTGTCTCTACATTTGTTTCCTTAATTAATAAATATGCTTGTATTAACAAGAGACCCTTAACATGCTACATTTTGAGACTGTCCTGACTACACTTAAAGGAAAATACATGTACTCAGAGTTACACGAGCAGTAGGAGTCACAAAATACTGTCCCTAACCCTGTAATCCAATCTTGCACACGCAGCCCCACAGACTTTAATGGGCCTATCAGCACAAAGAAAGCTTGCAGAATCCCACCATGTGCACCGGGTATTTGGTTTTAAATGATACACAGCAGATTCTCAGGCCTTTCATTTAAAAGCTTTACTTTTATTTTACCTCTGGACATTTAACTTAAATTTTGGTGTCAGAGAATGAATATGATCTGTGATTGTTCCTCAAATAGAACTGCTTGCACATACAGGAACATCTAGCTATTCAAGGCTGTGTATCATCTTAAGGTAAATCCAATCTACTGCTAACACTTTTTAAATACTTACTCACTGAAACAGAACTGATTTGAACAGAGTACTAAGAAAAATTACCCTCTTAGAGAAAGGACATAAATACTATTAATGCATGGGAACATATGATCACTACATGCACACACCTGCTGTGCATTAAAATGACTCCTTTACAACCACTCAGTAATCAAAAGGGGGAAGGGATGTCCACTTCGGAATTTATCTTTTTGTTTTCATGCTAAGCAAATGTTCACAAACAAATTTACAAGTCAGAAGTTTGGCCAGGCAGTATCTTTTCCATATATGTATATATACTATATCTATAGGAGTGATGTCTGTGCACCTCATCACCTTCAGATGATGAGGTGCACAAGTACTGTCAGAAGTGGCATTAACTTGCTGGTTTATTGTATAACAAATTAGCGTTATTTATGTGCTGAAGAGGCATGGTGCTCTCAGGAGCTAAACATTAGCTTCTCATAAAATAATTTTGGTGAAGCCCTGCTAAGCAGCAAGCTAAGGAAGCTGTCTGTACTTGCAGGATATGACTCATTGCTTTGTTAGGAAGGACTTGCATGTTAAATGCAAATATTTGGAGTCACCTGTTCATGCCCTCCTCAACACACCTAAAAAACTGTAGACTTGTCCTCAGCTGCCAGGAAAACACCAGTAGGAATGTAATATAATTGCCACCAAGACTAAAACAGCAATTTCAACAGGGCTCTCCTGGCAGATCACCCCATCTATGATAACTGCTGCCCAGTGAGCATTTCCTTCCCCAATGTCCTCATTATTTGCAGGGCTGAACACAAGCAGCAAAAGGGTCCCTACTGTGTCCTTCAGGTTCCACCTTGCTTCTGTCTGGTCCCACACTGTTTGACACTGGCCATCAGAGGCAGGTGGACAAGCTTTCTGCAAGACTCCAGCACCAACACACGTGTAAAAAAAGCCACACCAAAATGTAGGACAACTGGTGCCAAGCAGTTAAGCTGGGCAATACAAAGATTGTACTTTCTTTTAAAGTACCATTCTTCCAAAAGAATAAGCAGGTGTTTCAAGTGGGCTTTTCAGAGAGGCCTTTAGAGGGGTGGGGATGGGGAAGAAGGCATCCAGACCCTGGTTTTCCCTTAGGACCTCTTTGAACATCAGACTTCTGCAAAATATTCATAGATGCTCTCATTTAGATCTGCAAAATCCATTTCCTCCACTCTCACTAGCCACTGGGCTAGCAGCTGGCCAGAGCCATATTTTACTTGAACAAGTGGAAAAACAAAGAGAGGAACAAACAACAGTATGTGCTCTACGCCACCTCTTGAGCATGCCTTGCCCTTCCCCCAAGGACTTGGCTACAGTATCATCAAAACCAGGATGAAGTCACAGCAGCAACCACAAAGCAACACTTTTGCTTTTACATGTGAACCTCACTGTGGGGTCCTTATGCAGCAGTGAAAGGAATATATGGATTTTTTCTACTTGCCCTATGCCAAAACACAGATGATGGCCTCAAGACCAAACTTCCAACACGGGGGAAAAACAAGAAGAAAGCACAGCTAGTGACAGAGAGGAGGGACATTTACGCGGCTCACTGACCTCCATCCTACTTCCTTTTGACTGGGAGGAGGCATTTTAACTTCACTGCTTACAAGAAACTTCCTATTAGAAAGCTGAGGTTTCCAGTGCATTTTTATTGCATTTTCCAAAGTTGCGTCATCAGAGCAGGGCATATTCCTATGGGAACACTGTAAAGCGTTATAATAAATAATAAGGAATGTCATGGCTAGTAAAATATCGAACATGAAAAAATACAAAAATTAATTTCACTGTGTACAGTTACTTTTAAAATCCAGGGCTTTTCACATTTTCCTGGCAGACACACATAGCCACAGTCACTAATTAATATGAACAATATAAAAAAAAAATATAAGTCACCACTAAAAGCTGTAATTTTGCTTTCACTTATTTAAGGCAATAATCAATTTTAATGAAAAAAAATCCTCAAAAACTAAAAACAAACTACAAAGCTGACTTGAGAATCTACAGGAAGCTCACATTTCCTGTGTGTTCATTTATGTGGAGGTGAACACACAATAGATAATTTAAAATATCCTGCTGCCATAACATCAACAGATAGAACTAGAGGTTAATAAGAACAAAATGAAAAAAAAAAAAAAAGAAGACAAAGACAACAAAAGAAAAAACTCCAAAACAACAAAAAGCAGAAATACACAACTCTGATTTCCACTTACACCAAAGCCTAGAAATTAATGTCTTCAAAATTTCTTAGGAGCACTCTTACCAAAATCCTGCAACTTGTCCCCATGCATCATGGCAAGAGTCCTATGTCAGCATACATGGAGTTGGATAAGCAGGATACAGGGCAGTGCCATCAGCATTCCTGGCTCAGAGGTGAGGCGGGAACTCCTGCCATTCATCCCTTCCCTTCACCAAAACCCCAAACCTAAACCCTCTTTTCCATAGACAATAAGGTCTAATTTGCATAGAAAAGTGAGCGGATTTGAGATCTGAGAGATTCTTTTCATTAAATTCCTGGGAAAAATATTTTGGATATTTATCCAAGTTTTCCTCTTCAATATTAAATACAGAGGATGTGAACATGGGGAATGAGTTGATGAATCTTCCATGGCCATGCATGTGTTGTAATTTTGTAGCTGCACCTGGAAGAGGAAAATGCCAGAGCCAATTTTTTGCACAACTAAGGGTTATCTCAGTCAGACAAAAAGATGTTAGCCTGCTGTTACATACTGAGGTATTGTCGTGAATGAGAAAAGCAAGCAAGGAGAAAATATAACAGTATCACACTGGTTTTGTATTACAGACTACAAAGAAAACCTCAGTATTGCTCCAAAGTACCAAATCACAGAATGTAATGAAGATCAAAACTTTAGAATATACAAGAAAAATCCAGTCCACAGCTAAAAGAAAAGCCTGACATCCACAAAAACCAAAACTGAATTATTTCATTTATGATCACATAAACCAATGAAAGATTCCTGTCCAATTTCTAGATAGCAGTAGAACACAGTCATTGATGGAGATGGTATTCAAAAAGTTTGGCTCAAAACAACAACGAACAAAAAAACCCCTAACCCACTAACTTGGAAGCCCTAGGTTTAGACACAAGCCTGAAGTCCTACTTAGTAGCCACAGATGCTTTGTGGCAGCATGACAAAACCAGTAAAATGCTTCAAAAGAGAAACACTATTCTCAACAGCTTCTAAGAGTTAAGAGCTCTCTGCTATCAGAGAGCCTATAAAGAATTGGTCTGAATGATGAAAGATGCAGTTCATGAAGCAAACAGACATAAGAAATAGATAAGAAAGGAAATCCAGGCCTTAAAGGATAAAAATCAATTTATTTTCCTGAATGCTGTCTAAAGGTGGGGAATTCCAGCTTAGGGAAAAGTTCACAAACTTTCAAAGCTTAGCTCATATGTGTTCTGTGCTGCTTTGATGTAAAAGGAGATAGGAAGAGATTTTTGGACAAATCAAACCTAAACCAAGAAGCTAAAAACCAACCCCCAAAACAAACAAACAAAAATGAAACAAAAACAAAGAAAGAAACAAAGAAAGATGTAAAATTTCTGTGATGTGAAAGTCATACCTGGACATTTCACTGAACTCAATAGCCACAAAAGCAGATAAAATTGACAAAATAAAAAAAAATGTCAATTGGTTCATTCTTACACAAAACTCTTGTACATGCAATGTTTAAGACAATCGTTTGAAGCAGAGCGATCCATAGAGCATAGTGGGGGAAAAATCAACAGAGGTGGTTTAAAAATGTTACTTTATTCATGACGTTCTTGGTAAAATTAGGAGCACCTGTGGATTCCTCCACCTCCTCCTGCTCCAAACAAGACATCTCCTCTCAAGAGCAGGCTGCAAATGATCAAATCAATGGAATAATGATCTTGATTGTCTTAACCAGCTCTCCATAGACATGAGTTCACAAGAGAGGCAGCTTCCTCAGACATTAGTAAAGACCTTTGATCTGTCTTTGAAGAAATTTTTCTCAGGATATTTAAAAGTCTGTGGTTTATTTTCATGTGTGGAGAAAAGCAACACAGAGGTGAACACTCCCACACAAATGTCTCAACAAATCTAGGCTTCTCAGAAATACCCTTGAAGAAAATTAATATATATATGCACTTTGAAGGTGTACATTTTTATTCTGTAGTTCTCACTGTGGCCTCTGCTGCCTATTTCACGACTCATGGATGTAGGGCACTCCATACAAACACCAAGCAGACAAAAAACCCGTGAGTAAATTGGAAATGGAGACTGCTGCAAGGGTTGAGAAGTTTGGGTCGCAGATACCCAGACCAATTAGTGCGGGGTAACAAATTAACTTACACTAGATAACATATCCTAGATAATCCTTGCTTACTAACCATACATTTTCATTGAAAACAAAAGCCAGGTACTTCAAAACTTTGTGGACTTCTGCTGCGCTTTTGATGAAAGCATCTTATAAAGGATACTTATTTTGTCTTTGCTGTGAGCAGCAAGCACAAGAGCATTACATAGATCCACTCTTGGTACACAAATACATTATTTCAAATGTCATATGTGCATGTATGAAGACACACACATGCACACTGAAATACAAGAAATACCACTGGTTTCTTCTTTTGCCCACAGCTTTTATAGCTAATAACATTGTAATGCTGTATTTCTTCAGTTAGATTCTTTTTGAAGAATTGTGATTATAGGCTGCTTTTCAAAGTGACCTTGTTGAAGGGCATACAAAATGACTGTCACAAGCACTTTGACAAAGAAAATTTACCTTCCATCAGAAAGGCAGGACCTTATTACAGTAAACACCACCGAAATGGTGCTGGTATGTGCAACTGTGTATGTGCAGGGAAAGTTAATCACTGAAGTCAGAGATGTAAAAATGGCACTGGGCTGAGTAAACTTCTTTGCCTTTTATTCTTACAGGCTTCTCTTAGTTATATTCAGGTTTTGCATCTTATTATTTTGAGAAATATTTCTAAAATGAGGAGATCTGTCATGCTGCTAAAAAATAGAGGAAGAATAATATTCAATTTATAGTGGTTAAATCCTGTTTAGATGATTAAAATAGAATATTAAATATTTCCATTTTGGCAATGATAGGAAGTTTTGGGAAGTGAGAGGGAATACTATAAAATTGGGATTTGTAGGTTTTTTTTTAAACCTGCTATCACAAAATTTACCTTGATATATTTATAGAATTACCACATGATGGTATTTTGGCTGCATCAAGTCTGCTGAGGGCAGCAGAAGTATGGGCAATAACCTCACCTATATTTTCAGGAAGACAGAAATAGTTGCTTTTGTAGGTTCCCATTTACCAAAATTATGTTGAATCCAGGGAAGAAAGGGCCCATCTGTGCCTATGCAAACACATGGAACATTTAAGAGAGCCTTGTGCAGTAAAAAACTTTCCCTGGTTTTTAAATTCCGCCAAAACGTGTACTTACACAAAACTAATGCCATTGCTGAGACCTTTACATAGGTTCACACCATGAACCTACGAATTCATTTACTAAGTTTCTAGTAGAGAGAGGGAAAGCAAAAGCCAGAAGCATAGGTATTGACCTGGGAGGCACCTGGATCTCATGTGAAAGAGTGAGAAATGAGATACGAATGTATGAAGCAGATCAGATTAATAACCTGTAAAACACAAAAGCCAGTAAAATCCCTCAGTAATTTTGCAAAAAAACACCCTAAAACAAACCACCTTAAAACAAACCAAAAAACCTTCACCATTCAGTAGACAGAAGGTATGTGACTTACCACACAGAAAATTCTGGCCTATCCTGAAACCCCAAACTTAGAAAATTTTGGTTTGGGTTTTTTCCTTCTGTAAAATCACAATACGCAAGATTGAAACCACACAGATGGAGAGCCCCTTCTCGAGTCCTAAAATACCTCACTTGAACTATTGCCTGTGGCACTTACAGTAACATATCACACATGCAAAAACCTATCTGTTTTACAAGTCTGAATATCTTGCCCTTCACTTTCATGAATATCTCCATGACAGATGTATCTGGGAAGGGCCAGCCAAAGTTCCCAGTGTGTTCTTCCTAAGGATAGCCTGAGCTTGTTTCTCTGCACCAAGGAGGCTCCACATTTTGTCCAATGTCTAACCAGGGGTCCCAGCCTGAACCAAACAGGGCAGTTCCACACAGGGCAGAGAGAGGGGAAAAGCTGCTGACATCCACACAGACTTCAGGGAAACTGATGCCTACAGAGAGTTGAGAGATAGCCACAGTGAGGAAAAACTGAAATTATCAACTGAAGCACTGAAATATCCACCCACATAAATGTCTACAGTCCAGGTAGTTTCAAGATATTCAGGGAAAAGGATGACTTTAGACACACAGTTTCCAAGATAGAAACATTTTTGTTTCATGTAGCACTATTTCATGGTTTTGCTTCAGATAATGCTGTAATTAGAGAGTGATTATACATTGGAGCCAAAATTACAGCAGTGGAATAATAAATATGAAACCATGTTTATAACAGTAATAAATATTAAATTCAATGGTAAATTAAATAATAATAAATATTAAACTAAAAACGCTGTATTAAATAAAGTTAACTATTTCTTATGCTCATAAAAAGAGAAAATTCTGTACTTGGAATGTAAATTTAAATAATTGAAATTGGAGCAGCTGAGTTTTATTTCAGTTTACCAATAAAAATCTGTCATACAGATAATGCAAGATTCACCCTTTTTTTGTTCAATAAGAGGAGCAGATAATATGACACTGCAGAGTTTACCTTTTCAAACTCTTAGATCTACGTGATGTTATAGCATGTTCTTCACATGCACCAAAAACCTCTCTTGCACTAATCCTTATAAATAATCCACTATTAGTATCTAATTACAAAATAAGAATGAAACATTCTACTTTAAAAAGAAAGATATAACAAACCTAAACCCATGGAAACACACTGAAAAAAACCCCCAAACCCTATTAATCTCAGAGGCAATTCAGCTAATTGCATAAAATTCCCCTCAGCAGTAGAAAGCTAAAGACATTCCAGGTATTTTACTTTTGATTCCTCCAAAGATTATACTGGTGTTGTCATCCTGCAGCAGCACATTGAAGCTACAGTGCACCTGCAACTTCAGAGTCCTTCTCCCACTACAACGAAATCCTTGGCTTCACACTGTGGCCTCATGGCAGGGGTAGCACCTCAATGACAAGACAAATCACCTCAAGCTAGTCCACTGTGTCTAACCTATTTGCTATGGGAACTGTACACTTGTAATGTGATAAATATACTGCCATCTTCCAAGACTACCATCAACTTGGCAACATGCTGGACCACAAACTAGGAGAGCTAAATTCCTGTGGAGGAGAGAAAAGAAGGGTTTAGCAAAAGTTGTTTCAAATTATCACCAGAGAGAAGGAAAAAATCAGTCCACATCTCAAAGTACTGAGCTGGGAGCTTTGTGGAATCCAGGCCTTCATTTCAGGTTTCAAAAGAGATACCCGGTTTTGCAAAACAAATATTGTGTGATGCATCAAGGAGCCCAAACTCTTGATTTTCTCATGGATCATCACAAAGAGATCTATTACCCAACCATCTGAAGAATCCTACTTAAAACAAAATTTGACATCCCTGAATGGGAGTATACATTCCTAATCATATATTCCTAATGTAAAAATTTCAAATTTTTTCATCTTATGCTTTCATGATGTGCCCTGCAAATGTGTGTGCTTTAAACTGCCAAATATGTGAGCAAACACCACCTAACACTTAGTAGGAGATGGGCTGAGATCAGTTAATCTACAGAACGGGCTTAACTTGAGGTGAGAGCCACAAAACCAACAACTAGTCACATGGCACAGGTTGTTTTCTATACTTTTCTCCTGGCACAAAATCCCATGGACTCTGTGTGTGTGTTTATTTATATCTATATATCTGTAGTCTGAGACATTACAAGAATGAAGACTGGATCACAAATTCACACACCATTAACGAAATGACAGACAAGTTACACAGGTATGTTCTTCAAAATGACCTGGTCAAAACCTCCCACATGGACTCAGCCGTCTAAAGATGACTGTAAGCCTGCATATATGCAAAATGGACCTGGGAAGATCTTAGCTACCACACTCACTACATATCCTGCAAAACACTACAGGATTGGAAGGGGGAGGAGGAGGCAACAGATGGCAGAAATTTCACAGTACCTTTACTGTGAGCAGAGTACCATGACAACTCTAACACAGTTCAAAAGACATCCTACTGTCTCAGAAAAGGCTCCCTGTAGCCAAGGGATGAGGAATCTGGCTTGTGGTCAGATGAACATAAACCACAACCAGTACAAAAATGACATCCTGTTCTCACCCATGCACTTTTCCTGTCTGGGAGTGTTCACATCCTTGGCTGAATCCAGACTTTCTTCCCATTTGAGTAATTGCTGTTCTTGCAGGATCCCCAAGGGCTTCAAAGAAAAAAATTTGACATGATTCTGTGAGAGGGGAAACAGACTGCTAAATTATTTTCTTTCTGCTGCTTAACTTCTTGCAACTCTGTATGCCAACAGATGCACCAGGATATACAGGTAAGCACTCTTGCATCAGTCTGCCCAGAAAAATGGCTTAATCTTGCCATTTCTCTGCCAGGATGGAAACACTTACTTATCCCAGATTCCCTGAGTGAAGAACCTGTTAAAGGAGTCTCTTTTCTCTAAATGATGAGCCTATGCACCAAAACAGCACAAAGTCTACTGAGAATGAGAGCACAGCTCAAATGAGATAGCTGGCACAGACCATCCCTCTGAACAGAACATCCCTCTGGATAGAAGCCACTGCAAACGGTTTTCAGGAAAACACTAAAGCAGTCTACCCAAAAGGAAGGGCTGTTTCCTTTGGAAGGGGGGCAAATCTACCTCAAAGCAATGTATTTCCACTTAGGGGAAGAATAAAAGTCCTAACCACATTCTGTCAGAAGGCATCAGTTCCAGGAAAGGCTCAGTGATGCTGTGAAATGGTCATATCCTGGGATTCTAATTATTAAAAAGACTTTTTCATGTTCTACCCCAGTTCAGTAAGTGCATTTGCTGGCCTAAAGGCCACACCAGGACTACAAAAGAAGAACAAGACAAACCTTCTGGAGGATGGGATGTGGCCTAGCCAAAAGCACCTTCCCATGTCTGGACACCACCCAGCTCATAGCCACACTAGGAGAACAGGGGCAGGAGCTTAATTTCTCCCTAGCCATGTATGTCAACATGATGCTGAATATGATGCTTCAAAGTAGCTTTTGCAGCACAGAGAAGAAGAAGAAAAAAATAGCCTGTAGACTTGTATGGTGGGACTCCTTTTCTTTTTGCCCCAATCCATATTTATAGTGATGGGCAGAGGATTGCAGACCTCTTTCCAAAAGACATCATGTGCTTTGCACTCTCCCATTACATTGGTATGCCAAGCAATCAGATCTCAACTCCTTTTAAAAGTCAGTCTGTTTGTAGGAGTCCTATCAATTTCAGCAAATCAAAAGCACTGCCCTTTAAGGGATGCTAAAAACCAGAGAGACATAATTCCTTGCTTAGTCACGGATTTTCAGAAGAAGCAGCAAGTTCTTAACAACTCAGGGTCCTTACCCCTGGGTTTAAGGGAATATGTGGTCCTGTGAGGGATTTTGTTAGCTTGTAAATCAATCATTGATTAAAAAGGAAAACACTAAAGGGGAAAATAAATGGCAAAATATCTCTTAAAACTCTAAGATGAAGCCATCTCTGAAGGATATTTCAGTCTTTCCCACAGAAGTGCAGGGATTTCTGAACTACCTGCTTATTCACTGCTGCCAAAGTGATAAATGCAGTTTCATCTCCTTCAGAATATGACTGAGAAGGTGGAGACCAAGTTAACATCGTAGAAACATCTGGTCATTTACCTGATTCTTAAGGAAAGTATATTTTGACCCTTCAGATTACTTGTTCATCACCAAGAAAAGAAAAATATCTCCTTTATATGCAGAACAGCATTCAGTTCAGAGACAATCAAGATCTTTAAAACCAGAGCAGAAAATAAACTATAAAAAGAATAAGAACATGAACACTAAGAATAGATGCAAACTTTGCTGAGTCTGTTACTTGCAATTATTTGACTTACCAGAATGTTTCAGTGTAACCCAATCTTACTCCTCTTAGAATCTAGACCGAGCCTACCAAGTTGCACAGAATCTGATGAGCTTGGGAACCATCACATTGTGACTTCAAGCAAGCACACTGTGAAAAACCTTCTGTAAAATAGGCACCTCTTAATGTGAAGGAAAGCAGAACAGTTCAGAACGCAGGTCTTGTGCTATTCCATTAGCACAATTACGGAAAACTTACCTCTATTAAGTACCCACAGCATTGTGGTCTGTGATTTCAAGAGACGTGACTTCATGATCTGGATGCTCCCTTTCAATCTTGTTTTAATTTTGATGCAAGCAATGGTACATAATGCATCATATGAGAATGCTGGCAAGTATCCTTGTTTCTTCTGTTTACATAGCTACAATCCCTGCTGTTTAGTAATTGAGCCAAAACAGGTGAGAGATCACATGTGCAAGGCACAGACAAACAATCAATTTGTTTTCAGCAGTTGTTGTTTACTGTTTTCTAAGGCATCTTATATTGTCATCCTTCCTGGCGGTACAGAGAAAAAGGGCTTAAATTACCTTCTATGCAGAAGTTTGCCACAAGATGCAAGAGTCAGTTCTCCAGGAGAGATCACAGAGCCTCTGTGAATTACAAACTGTTGCAAGAAGAAACACTTCTTCCTTACCTCTTTTTTGCTTGACAGCTTTCTTGTACACAGACGCCATCATTATAGAATGTAAGTGTTGGTTGAGATAGATATGCAAAAAGGCAAATGTTACACTCATTAGTCTAATCTTGAGAACCTGGGCTCACTGTTTTGTGTGTCATGAACAACTGATACTCACAAATTTTATAGGTCTTTTAACATTTTTACCTTGTGGAAAAAAATCCAATGAAATAAAATGTTGCTCTTCATTAACCTTCAAGAACATGGAAAGAGTTGCTCAAAACAGAAAATAACCCAACGCACCAAAACACACAGGTGGAAAATTTCAAATGACGCTAGTTGTCTTGAATGTCTCATTACAGTCATTCCAGGGTCTAATAGGATTGCAGAAAACTAGCATCCTCTGGAATAGAACGGGTTTTTTTCTGTTTTCTGCCATGGTGCAAGGGTATGAGTAGCTGATGTTCTGTCCAAAATCCATGTGCGCTTTGAAGGTGAGTCCCTTAGATGGTGGCGCATCTAGGGTGTCTAAAAATTTGAAGGTGGTGAGGAGTTTCAAGGTAGGTGGATGGGATGTTTGGTTTTGTCCATTTCTGAGGTCTCACTTTGCTTGCTACCCCAGCAGTTACACTGTGGTGCATTTGAAGTTTTAAATCGCCCTTCTGTTACTCATACCTACCTCCTCTGACAACCACATTAGCACAGACATCCTTCTGTAGACAGACAACACTACAAAGAATAATGCCTATCAGTGTACAGGTAGTAAGAAAGTTTAAATAAATCGACTGAGAAAGAATATGTTAATAAAGCAGGCTACTAATACCAGAGTGCTTGTGCCTCTTGTCAGCTACACTCAAGTACCATTAAAAAAGTGCTTAAAGTATATATTTAGTATTTCGCTTCAACCGCTAACAATTCACATTAATTGCTTCATTTGATAAATATTTGCATTAGCAGATTTGATCATAGGCACTGGTATTCAGGAATATCAGACCAGAATACAGGTAAAGTGTAGGTAAGAACTCTCCTAATAAACACACCACAGCAAATAAAGGGAATCTGCATTTGACTGAAAGACGAGGATGAACACCAACTTAAACTAATCATCACCAGCTAACATTGCTGCCAGCCTGCTGTGAACAGCTCTTGGTTTCCTACAAGCACTATAATAAGCTCCCATCCTAACCTCAGACTGTTGATGCTTCACAAAACAGTTTCCAGTGCACACTGCCATGCAAATCTGACATGTCTTAGTTTTTTGAGACCCAGAGAAAAAAGTTTTTACTATTAATGAGTGCTTCAAATCAGACTAGAAGAGACTTCAACATGATAGAAAATGTCACTTTCTTTTTTGTAATATTTTTGATAAATTCACTCCACTCTCAGTCGTCATCCATTACAAACCAAAAGCTACTTCCACCTCCTCTGTTCTAGCAGAAAAACAACAAAAGGAAGCGTTCTTAGCATTCAATGGAAAGTTACCACAGTTAAGGAGTGCAGTCACAGAGCTTAAGATTTAGTCAGAATCTGGTGGAAGGGAGTGGGGGAGGAGGCTCTCAAAGAATTTTATCAGCCACAGAATTGTGAGGCCAAAAAGCAGCCAAGAAATCATCTAGTGCCTATAATAGACCATAATGATTTTCTGGATTTTTCAGCAATTAGCTTGGCAGTTTAATAAGAAAAATTGTGCCTTATTTGTATTTGGAACATGTTGAATTTCAACTTTGAATCACACGATCAGGCAGTTGTTTGCTAGATGGTATCCATGACCACAATTTTCCAGCAAAGGTGGACTATAATCCATTCATTCTTTAATCTGAGTGGCGATAACCAAAACATGAGCTCCTGAGGTTAATCAATATTTACACAGCATTAGTCATTTATCTGCAAAGGCTTTAAAGTATATTTCCTTAACAGCGGCACTTCAAAGGGGCCTAGTTAGGATAAGTCTCCCTTTTACCAGGTACTAACACCTCTAGAGTGCTGGACTCTAGCACTAAAGAAGTATCAAGGTTTTATACTGCATGGTTTTAAGAGTGGACAAGTAATGATCTGCAAGGTAGTTTGGTTTTGGTGGTGGTGGTGTTGGGGAGGGAGCATTTACAGTGCTACTCACTCCTTGCAGTCTGGATGTGCTTGCTAATCCCCACATTTTTCCAAACATGGATAATGCAACTGCACAGCTCGTAGCAGTGAAGGACTTATTTTGTGCTCTCCTTGGAAAGACAAAGGAAAACAGAACAGAGCATGGGCTGGGACACTATTTAAGTGGCACAGAAAGACCTTCCTAGTGAATAGCTTCTGAATATAAATTTGCCTCATCATAGTAAGTATCTACCTAAAAGGTGAGGTAGGCCTTGTCTCACAAAGGGGAAACGTGGTTTGCAGTGATGCACCCAGCACTGCTGCTGGGTGCAAAGATGCTGCCTTTGAAGTATCAAGGAGGGAATTGTTACAATGGCATAAGACCAGTAAAGACTCACTTCACTACAGACATCCAGTAGGGATCACAGCCCAGTCTTCTTGGTTTACACAAGGTTGTCAGCTTTTGTCAAATGAGAAACTGCCCTGTGCAGAAGGGAAAACTACCATTCTGGAGGGAATAGTACCCACCATCAATTATAGTAATAGTTTTATAGTCTCTGTTAGCTAAAACAATTACTTTTCTCCCCAGTTTCCTTCAGCTTCCAAGATATAAACCATGCATTCCAGAAGTAACAGCACCGAAAGCCCAATCAGACCAAACCTGAGCCAGCCAAGGGTGAAAGACCACCACAAAGAAGAGGCTGATTGCAGTGGGAGAGGAAATGCACAAACATGGCAGAAAGAGAAGGACGATGTAGCCCAAGCCAGTACCATCCTGAGAAGCCCAAAGGCAGAGAAAAAACAAAAAAGTTCTGTCAAGAAAAGGGAGGATCTCTCTCGTGACGACTTGCTATTTCTTCTCAGTGTCCTCGAGGGGGAATTACAGGTAATGTATTGTCCTACTTCATATTCCAAATTAAAAGACACTCCAACCTCCACCCCCCATTCCCCCGACCACGATAAACACGTGCTGCTTTTATGTTAAGAAAACACTTTACCTAGTCTGATATAGGGCAAATATGAAATGCAAAATACAAAACCACCCCAAAATTATAGCTACTATAGCTATCAGACAAGAAACATGATCTTTATACCACAAGTAACTCTCAAAGCAGAGAACTCACAAAACTTTCTAGTTGTGTTGCCCAGTTCCAAGTATCTTGAATACAAAGTATTTGTCACTGTAAAGCTGATATGGAGAACATATTACAGACCTTTAAGATCTTTTACTTAATTATTTCTTATCCCCACTCTCCTGTGGAATCATGAGCTTTACTCCCTATGAAACAGTATGTGCCAGTTCACAAGAAGTAACTCATTCAACAGTATTCTAACACCTTTTGCTAGAAAAATCAAAATAGCCATTTTGTTTCCCATAATATGAAGCAAAAGTGTTACACGCCACTTAGCCCACAAGTTACTGGATTTTGAAGAGTGAGCATTTTTCTACCTAGAAAAGGAACCATCTGCCAAGTGGTAAATGATGCCTAAGCTGGTCAAATGTAATTTCAGGAAGTGGGAACCAGATTTCCAGTGAGCAGGGAAAATATTTCTGTGGCAGGCTTATTGCACAGAAGCAGTGACTTTAAAACTGCTCATAGGCAAAGGGGAAAAGCAAACCAGCCAAAGTGGCCGAAATGGGTGTAGCACATGGTGTCAGAGTTTATTACCTAGACAGTATCTGGGTAGTTCTATTCTTAACATATGTGTGTATGTTTATATAATAATACAGACATGCTCAACAGAACACACATGTGATATGAATATTTAATAGCTGAAGCAATCTTTGAGGGTAGATCCAAGGCAGACTTCCATAGATTGTTTCATTATGCAAACAGAACAATTTCCATGTTTGCAAAACATTTCTCTCTTGCCCACTTGGCCTTTCTTAATTTAGGTTAAAATTCAGATGTCACACATTTTTATATATTTATTTATATTATACACACACTCTTCATTACACTTGCATCATATAAATACGTAAGTACATATATACACACGCATTTCAATTATTAAGGTTTAAAACTGGAATAGAGTGAAATGAGAAGCTGGGAAACAATGAGCCTGACATGAACATTTTAAATCATGTCTGAAATTCAAAAGGAAGCAGCGCTATGAATGAATAAGATGAGAAGTCATCTTTTATCCCTTATTTTCCACCTCCTGTAATGCCAAGTCAAATCGCTGAAGATCAGTTGTCAATCCAACCATAACTAAATTTTCTAATTTAGATGTCATTCCTTTCCAAATTTCAGAACATTCAAGATGCACAAAGATCACTCTTCAATTTTTTTTTTCTGCAATGCTAAGGATTAGAAATGGACTATTTCATATTTTAAAATTTGCTTAAACACTCATAAATAGGGACACAGAAGTCTTCCTGCCAAAAGGTGTTGGAGTGAAAGTGTTGTCCTCCCCTGATTCACCCTTCTCTCTGATTTCCTTCCTTCCTATCCTTCTAGAATTAGCACATACTTGTTTTTAACTGAGACAATTGCAGACAATGGATGTTTGAGACATATCATGCAGTTATATCACTGCAGTGGAGGCAGGGGGCAACCTCCACCACCACAGGATACAGGGTGGGAGAAAAAAACTCCAGATGGACACATCTGGAGTGGATTTAAATCCATCTACAGAAGCCATCTGCAGCCAAAACATACAGAATGTACAACACTTTCAGGCTTCAAGAAGCATCCTACCATCCTGCACTAACAAGCCAATTTCTAAAACCACAAGCAAAACTTTGCCCTGAAAATTTGTCTTGTGAATGCTACACATTGGTCCAGAACCAGCAAAACGATCTAATCATTAAAGAAGTACTTAGGCTTTGATGAAGGGTCTGAAGATCTTGGAGCTATGTTGAACTAATAAAATACAAAGACCAATACTTCCCTCATGTTTTTCAACTGTCCTCACATTACTGACTGTTCTGGAGCACTTTACATACACAGTGTTATTTTAGAAGTTTTTTTGGTTTTCTTAAAATCAAAAGCAGAGAGCTAACCTGTAAATACATACATACAGTTTAACAAGATAAAGCCTTACTTTGTGTTTCTGCAGGCTCAAGATGAAGTTATAGGAGTACTTAAGGCTGAAAAAATTGACTTAGCTTTGCTCGAAGCACAATACGGCTTTGTTACTCCCAAGAAGGTGTTAGAGGCACTCCAGCGAGATGCTATTCAAACAAAGGCTGAACAATGGCAAGAAGATATCTATGAAAAGCCTATGGGAGAGGTAAGAACAAGTAATTGATATTTAACCATAGTTCCCACCAAATTAAACAGAAAATCTCTCACCCACTTCTGGGAAAGGAGGTAAATCAGCTCTAAATCTGGAATGGAACACGAGTGTAAGTGAGAGCAGAACAAAGCCCAGGGTCCAGCTGGGACCCGAATCTAATGATTCTCACTTATACTACATCCTGGGGGCTTCACACATCGACAGCCATGACTTTGTCTAATTCAAACCACCTTCTTTTTCTTCTTCCCTTTCTGTTATCCACATTCCCAGCCCATACAAGCAGAAGCCTCCCCAGTCCTCACTTATCTCATGGAGACCATCTTACCAGCAGCTGCAGGGGCCAATCCAGCAGTAATGACACAGCTGTCAACCTCTGCATTAATTCAGGGGCAGTCATGGGGATACCTGCTTGGTCTGCATAGTTACTATAATGAGCTGGCATTAGAAACTTCATCCAGGCAGAAATCTAATATTCTCACGTTATACCTAAGTAACCTTTAGCTTAATTACACTGCAGCAGCAGCTGCCATACTTTCTGAACAATGTTATCTGATTCCTTTCTGTCCTGCAATGCAAATCACTGGATATTAAAGCACTTTCATATCAGAATGTGGTTTTGAATCCCAGGTAGTTGTCTCCAACTCAGAGAAACATTTTTTAACATGTTGCTCAGTATAGATAAACATCACAAAATAAAAGCAGAAATTATGAATAAAATTCTCCGACCAAGTTTTCTGAACAGAAATGTATCTAAGGACACAGAGATCATTCCAGACAAAATTATGTCAGGCAAGAGGTCAACACTCATTTCAGAAGCTCAAAGGTTAAAATCTCTGCATATAATCTGAAACATATAAAGTTCATCTGTGAAGGTTAATTTATTTTAGAACATTGTGGTATTATATCACAGAAACTTTGAGCACAAATGGAAATGATTTGAGCAGAAGTCCAAAACATTTTGAAAACATAAGCTCAGTCTGTTACTTTATGCAAGTTTATGCACCACTGGATTTGGCAATTTCAAAAGGCAAAGGTAAACATCCTTAGAGCAACTGAAAGGGTAGAAGGACCACTGTCACTTCTTGGTCTTGGTAAATCAAATGGTGCTGTAATAGGCAGGCATTCCACAATTTCATTTTCAAAATCCCCCTGAATTATGTCAAAGATCCATTTAGTTGTTTGTTTTTTTTTTTTGTATTTTTAAAACACAAATAAAGACCAAAGGAGAAGTAGACCAGCCACAAACTCTGGGAACAGACCATTTAATTTCCCCCTTTGCTACTAGGACAACATAACTTTGTATCTGCATGTGCATCTCACCCTTGACAGTTTTGCCTCGTAGCTCTGAACTCAGAGAATCTCCCCAAAACTCAAGTGAAATTACAGTGAATTCCAGAAGGCAACTGTAAGATTTCCAGTCTTTTAATGTTCTCTCACAATTCTCTTACCTACTCTAAACTTAAAGTGTCTTGGCAAATTTGATTAAGAATGTAGTGGGAAAACTGAGTGACTGAACAGCTTTACTCATTGGGAACAGGGCTCATAGGTGAAGAAATGTAGCAAATTAGAAAGCAGCACTAATATATCTTCTTTTGCAAAACCTATGAGAAGTGTGACAGACCAAAACCATTTCTTCTTCTAGTAAATGCAGAATAATAATACAAGAATAATTTTCCCTGATTCAAAAATAAACAATCTATTTTGAAAGGAATTAAAAAAATCAGAGAAAAAGAGAGACAAAGATGAAGATACTGCAGAATTTGTGGTGTCTTTTTCTCTTCTCTTCATGGTATCAAAAAGCAGATTCTGGTTTCTAACCCTCCCCATAATGCAGCCAAAGATTAAAAAAATCTTGTGCCTCACTGCTCAAAATAGGACGAACCTCCTACCACTTTGAGAACTCCTCTAAAAGTAGCGAAATAAGAGGAAAGCCTGTATTTTGCATCCATCAAGGATAATTAAAAACTTAATCAATTTTTAAAATCCCATTGTCAATCATCTTGGGGAAAGATGCATCCTCATCGGTCTTTTAACAAAGTCTGACTGTGTCCTCACAACATCTTGTAAGCGTTGGTCAAAACTTTCCGAGGACCACAGCTGTAGGGCACCACTAGGTCAGTCATAGGAAGAGACTGAAACAACAGCACTGACAAGATCTTATCCTGGCATTCAGGATAAGACCACCAGCGTATCTGCACAGAAATTTGGCTCAGCTAGGGTTGAAAAAGGCAAGGGAAGAAGGGCTCCCATAATCTCTGGTAATCCTAAACTCAGGATTATACATTTATAAACAATGAGTGTGAGTATATTATTAATAGGAATAATATTACACTGAACTTTGGATAAAAATGTAACTACCATGGTTTTTATTCTGGCACACCACCAAGCACAAACAATCTAAAAAGAGAAAGATGAGGAGTTCAGTTCTGATGTAATGGATATGAGATGCACCATCCTAGTTTGACTTCAGTCAAGAGTTAGTGGCAAAATGTAGCTAAACTATTAAATTTGTGTGAATTTTTAGCTTGCTCAACTATTCACAGTTACGTAAGGCTATGCCTCCGATTTTCCATTGTATTGTACAGCATGTTCAAATATTAATTCTAGCAAAAAGCCCATATGGTTAGCAAGAACAAAACAACAAATCACTTAATTAAGATTTTATCACTTTAATTTTCAACAGAAGACATTTATACCGCTGCTTATTAGTTCTCTGTGGTTTTTAGCGAAGAACTGTGTAGGCCGAGTAAACTTGTACACGTACATGTAAATGGGTATTTCTGCATGGGCAGATCTAGCATTTGGCCAGAGTAATCTGAGGAACCTGGGGCTGTTGGAGACACTTCTGTGTGAGGATCTCACACTAGCAGGGGTTCACACGACTTCTCTCTCTTCTCTGCTGGATACGTGGAAGTTGGCCAAAAGATCTCACAGGGAAAATGCAAGGTCAAATTTGCTCCCCAGGGAGGTGCCCTTATCTCGCAGAAGGACACATCATTTTCTCAACAAACCACATGGAAGTGCAGCAACCCAGTACCAGGCTCTGCTCTGTGTGGTCGCGCAGGGAGGGAAAGATGTGCTGCACAGGGACACACAAGTGTCACAAGGCCAAATGCCCATTCCCATTAACACACCTCACATGCAGATCTCAAGCGTGCGCATTAATTTTGATGCAGGATTTTCTGTCTCTAAATCTCTCCTCTATGACCCACCTGTATCAGGAGACAGTCCCAGCACTCCTTCCCTTCCCTCCGGAGCTCACACTCTCCACCTTGTTCCCAGCCACAAAAGCCAAATGCTCACAGTAGAAATGATTTGGCAGCATGCTTAAAAAGAAATAGGAATGCATCTTCTAGTCCCAGCAACAGGAGAAAACTGCAACACACAAACTGCTTTAATACAGCAGCTTATTTACTTTTCTCTTACCCTTCCATGTGAGCAGGTCTCCCCAAGACACTACGGTTCTTTTTCCCATTTAAAATTCTTTAATTCCACCTCCCTGCCTTGAATACACACCTCACCCATCCCAAACACCAGTTTGTAATCCAAACTGTTGTAATCTCAACAGTGACAAATGCACTACTGGGAAGTGTAAGGTACGGAGAGCTGCAAAACAAAAACCTGGATTTACTACCTTTTTTTTCTTGCATACATGCTACTTGGATTACTGCTTGAATTAACCTCTTGTAGCCATTCAACAAATACTCTAGCGCAAACAAAATTTACAAAATTTACTGGTACCTACTGGCAGGTACCAGTGTTACACCAAACAGTGCAGGAGCAGGACTGTTTTATACTTCGTTAATGTTGCTTGGCTAATGACTAAGCCTCATCTCAATCAAGCATTTACATGTTTGGAACCAGGACCATCCAATTTATGATCAGCTTGTAGCCAGAAATGTCAGTGTTTTCTTACAACACAAATTTACCTATCCCCTCAGATTTTTACATATACTTTCAAAGTGACGGTCCAATCCACATAAACACATACCTTTACTTTCTTAACCCCATCCATGCAGATTGCCTGCTGAAAGGACCTGGAAGTTCACACCTTTGCCTTCTTCCCACCTGACCTTGCACTGAGGGCTGAGACCAGCAGGCACTCATGCAAAGCTGATGCCCAGTTCATATCAATTTAAGCAAAGCAGAGCCACAGTTGCAAGCAGCACTGCATCAGAACGTTTTCAAAAATCTGAAAGCAGGTTGCTTTCTGAGAACAGTGTGTATTCACCTGACAATATCATCTTTAAAAAGACAAGGATTAGAAACTTAGATGATAGCACTTCATGCATCTGCAATAGCTGTTCCAAAAACTCCTCTGAAATCTTGCGGGGTGGGGTGGGGTGGGCAGAAGGTTGATAAAATATCTTTCTGGTAAGTTAGAAGCTAAACAAAATATTTCAATTTTTTAAATTTCCACTTCTGGTAAAATAAGGAGGAGTGTGAAGAAATTAAAATGGACAGTTTTCTTGAACCTGACCTTTTAAGGCAATCTCATTTTCAACTGCTTTAAAAGATATAGAAAGCACAGCCAAAAGATTCCTGTGTAAGGTGACTCTTGCTTACTAAGAGAGATTGCATATGCAAGAGTTTAGGTAAGAAATGTTTTTCCAGGAGAAGTCCTGCTTCAGGATCATGATTCCAGAAAGCAGTAACCTTGCTGGTGTAAAGCATACAAATTATCAGTGAACAAGATAAAAAAAACCCTCAATGATCTGCACAAAATAGCACCAAAAGAAATAATCACAGGTTTCTTCATATTTCTTGATCATGCATGAAACAAGCTCAGCTATGTTACAATAGAAAAGACTCTCTAATGCCATTAGTAGAAAGTGCAAGGAATTTGAAAAACGGTCCACATTTTTGTTGGAATATTTTGGACTCAAACCATCTTCAAAGCCTTGTCAACAGCTCCTTTTTCTTCATTCATAGCAGTGTCAACAGAAAGTTAACAATTATTTAGGAGAAACATAAGAGAATATATATATAGCTTTAAAAGAAGCTGAGGTAAGCAAGGGGAGACTTGGAAACCTATGCAGAAATTGATGATATCTTCATTCATTCAAGGAACTCATGTTTAGGCATTCCAGCTCTCCCTGTCATCATTTCTATTGGCCAAACTGTGAATAAACATGAGGAAAAGATAATTAATCATACTCCCTGGAATTAAATTGTCCAAAATAAGCAGTGGCCCTAAGAATCTGAAACCCCAGTGTTTCTTGTGGCACACAGAATTTCTTGTGGGGGAAACATCAGAGAAGCAGAACCAGCTTTGCTTCCCACACTGCCCATTTGTGAATTCCTTCCTATTAATAGAGTGAAACACTACAATCAGATTGACCTACTAGAATAGACTGCGGTTAAAAGGAGGCACTGGGCTGTGAGCTCAAAATTTCTCTTTTCCGAAAAGGACACAAGGATTCCAATGCTGACCTGATGAGGGAGGCAGTCTCCGAAGTGGAACAAGCAGGGAACAAAGTTGCTCACAAATACAGACTCTTCCCAGATCTTTTGATGGCCTCCAGTGATCCTCTCTGAAACTTCATCTAGATCAGTAATGCCCACTCATGGTTTCATACACACACTTGCACAATTCGGTCACATACTGAACTCAAAACTGTAACAGAAGCCTTAGAATCATAGTTTTCTCTAAATTTGTGGAGGTTATTTTATTCAACATCATAAGTCTAGTGAACAGTTATGTGGTTTAGAAAAATTAAAAATGATTGCCAAAAGCTAAAACAGATTATTTAAATTAAAATATAATGGTATTTAAAATATAATAGTATTTAGAAAAATTGAAAAATTTTCAATGAAAGGGTGAAATGGCAGGCATAGGAATGGGCTGCCCAGGGAGGTGGTGGAGTCACCATCCCTGAAAGTGTTCAAGAAATTACTGGGCATGGCACTTAGTGCTATGGTTTAGTTGGCATAATGGTGTTCGGTCCAAAATTTGACTTGATGATCTTGGAGGTCTTTTCCAACGTTAATGATTCTATGATTAGGAGTTAAGCAGAAATCCATAAGGAAGGTAGGAGAATTTTACGCTCAAACTGTGCTATAAAGGTGCCACCTGAAAGACAAAGACCTCAACAACACTTGCAATTTGAGGAACATAACAGGAAATGCCATCATTAAAAAGAAATACTTCTAACTATTAAAAAAAATAGCACTTGCTTATTCCAGAAACCCAGAGCCATGCTCAGAGTAAGCACAAGAGACAGGATTGTTTTGCACTCTTGGCACTACCGTGCATTTACTGTGAAACCAGAAAACTGCTTTTTGATCTACCTCTACTGTACAAAAACAATTAAATGCTCTTATTTCCTAGGCAGCTACAAGTGAGGCAGCTATTTCTAGTCAACCAGAAGTCAGTCATCCCCTGTGTGAAGCCTTGGAGGAGGCTTCTTCCACCAAGACATCTGGTTCTCTACCACAGTGATCAATGAGAAAAGAACAACCCTGGGAACAGTAACTGTTAATTAGAAGCTGTTGAGGATTACTCATGGCAGGAAGAAGAAAGGAAGGTGACTGAGTGTCCTGAAAAACAGTACCTGATTTTTCTAATTTGTTGGGATTAGACTGACGGAACTAAATAACCCTTTCCAAACTGATACCAGATGACCTTGCTATTAGGCTTATTATTATTATATTATTAAGCTGCTCTTAAAATTCTTTTACTAATGAAAGCCTGAGAAAGCAAAAGTTTCAAAATACTTTAGGAGTTTTTGCTTTTCTTTGCAGCTTGATAAAGTTGTAGAGAAACAGAAAGAAGTTCACAGAAGAATGTTGGAACAACTTCTAATGGTAGAAAAAGCACACAGACAGACACTGAATGAACTAGAGGAAGAGAAGAGGAAGCACAGCAAATACATGGAAAAAAGTGATGAGTTTACAAACTTGCTGGAACAAGAATGTGAAAGGTAAGGTCACCTCTTACCGTAGTACTAAGATGTACAATTTAACATTACATCAGAAGATCTGTCTGCTTTCTTATTTTGCATCCACTAAAAATCAGAAATATCTGCAGAATTGTATTTTGAGAGTTCAGCTGTGAAAACACAGCTAATGACTTCTAGCAAACAATAGTGTCTACATCTCCATCAGCCAGCAAGGTGATGCACCCCGTGTGCTGCACCTCTCTCCTGCACATCTATCAAAGGCAGCACACACCGAGCACACAGCCGGATTTACGGCTCACAGCTACTGAGGCTGCGGAAGAAAATGCTTTGCTTCTCAGGAAAATGTCTACAGATGCAGGCAAGCATAGGCACACAGAGAAAAGCACATACTAGGAACTGTTCTTGGGAATCACCATCAATCAGGAACCTAACCCTGAGATCAAGGGAAGTTTTCATCTCTGCTGTCTTCTCAAAATCTGAGACATTCACCTCTTAGAGGCAGAGCTAGACAACTCCACTTGCTGAGTGGCAAAATGTTACATTAGACAATGTGCTCACACTGTGAAAAGCTGCACAGGAGACCAAGCATTGGAGTAATTTGGATTTTTTAAACAGGATAGAAATGTGATTAAAACCCTCTTCCCTGTCCCTCCTCTACATCACTCTATCCCTCCCCCTCTGCCTCACCTCTGTTCCCATTCCCAAGAAGACTGTAAAGCATTTACCACTATTGTCTGCTACATTTAGTCAAGCTGCCTGGAAAATGGTGGGAAGAGGGGGAATACTGAGGTGCTTTAAGAGACCTTAGAGGATATAATAATAGATTTCAGATTAAGTCTCAATTTTTTTTTTTTTACTTTTTTTTTGAGGACGTATTTTATGTGGAGAACCTTAAGGGGGTGTGATGCCACTTGCTGAGCTGATTCCAAATTGTTTGCCAAGTAATGTCACCATCAAGATCTCCACGCAGTTGCTTTCCATAACAAAAAAAAAAAAAAAAAAAAAAAAAAAAAAAAAAAAAAAAAGTTAAGACACAGCTCTTCCTCCATGAGCCTGCCTGACACGACAAAGTGACCTTTTCTTCCACTTCAAAATCCTTACTCCAATTTACATTTTCTCAGGATGTAAATTTTGCATTTGGATTAAGAACAAATAGAACTCTATGAAAAGTTTCAGACATAAAGCAATGACATGAATTTTTGCTTACCCTAACACTAATAAAAAAAAAAAAAGCAAAGAAAAAAAAGCAGGAAGTATTCACCAATGAACTTACTTTTTGTTTTCAGCCAGAAGCAATTTCCTCTTCTATGTGATGGATATATAGCGCTCCAAACAGTATTTCAGATTCAAAGCAAAATCCCTGACTTTCAGTTAGTCAAAGAAGTGCCTTGCTTTTACCAAAGAGCAAGACTACAGTATATGCTAAAGATATCCTTGGAAGGTATAGAATGTATACAAGCCAAAGAAGGTACATGAATAATATGTGACTATGTGATGAAAAGGAAAAAAATAGATGTTAAGAGACAGTGATGTTGAGATTCTGAAAACTAGTTCTTGTGGCAAGAATAAAGAAACTATTAGTTAGATCCAAGTCTTACAAACTGTTCTGGATATATTTTCAAATAAGGCAGAAAGAAAGCACTTCCTCTCTCTTGCCTATGTGCTCAGGAAGAACAGAACTGAAGAATTCTTGAATGAAAATTTTAGTGATGAATTTATCAGATGATCATATTTTACATAAACTAGACAACCCTCCATCTCAAGGGCCTTTCTATTGCCTTATGCCCTTCATCGACAACATCTCTCATTGAAAGAGTTAATATTTGGATTGTGCAAAATGTAAGTCTTCAATGACTCAGTAAAAGCTCTTCACCTTAACCATTCAAGAATTGCTTTGACTTTACAGGAAGGCAACAAGACAGTCCTCAGCAATTGTACATTGTCAGATTTGGGAGTTTAAACTCATGACAGGATGAATGAAAACTTTCTAGATATGAGAACCAGACTAGCATTCAATGTTAACCCTTTCGGCATTTTAAGCATTTTTCTTGTTGCCAGCCAAAAACTAATCCTCCACAGTCTTGCTGTAGTTCAGAGACAAAGACTGGTCTTCAAACTGAACAGTCTCATTCCTTACAACAGACATTTATCAGCAAACAAAGAATAACACTAAGCTACTGTAATTGTATTTATTCATCTTCAGTCACACTGTAAAAGCATGGAGCCACAAACAAGCCACAAGCCTGACAAACCCCTAGCATATAAGGAAAAGTTCTGTGGAAAAAAAAGAGGCCAATGGACAACCGGATAGGTCTTTCCTGCACTTCAGTATTAATCATTCTCTGTGTGTGTGCAGACCAGACAGGAACACCAAGACAAAACCTGTGCATGGTAGTGCAGCAGACAAAGCCAACTAGAGTCCAGAAGGGAAACATTTGTTGTATTGCTGGAGCTTAAAGAAACAGCAGCACCAAAGTTGAGAGGAATGTAAAAAAAACCAGTAAGAAGTCCAGAAGGTAGATACACAGACTACTAGATGCACCTGAAGGACCATAGCATAAAAGCTGCAGACCTTGTTTATAAACTCTGGCATTTCACAGGGTTGGAAGATGGAGAGCAGGATTAAGGACTACGAAGATACTTACTTTAGATTCTAATGCAGAGTCCACTGTATCTTTCCTGAGGATATACGCATTTGTCCAAAATCACTTATCCACATTCCATATTTTTGCAGCACAGTTAAATAATAAAAGCTGCTGTTTTAGAAAACATTTTACAGGGGCAAAATATGAAACGAGAAGGTTTTCCAGATACACATGTTCCTAGTTTGAAAACACATGCCATATACATACAAGTATTTATGCATTTACATAGTACTCTCCACCAAAAAAAACACACACAAAAAAACCCCAAAAGAAACCAAAAAAAAACCCAAAAAAAGAAACAAAAGAGCAAAATAATAAAATGTTTAGCACTTACACAGTCTTTTTCCACTGCAAATCTCAAGGAGCTTTAAATATTATCGAAGCACAGCTATTCCCCATTTTCCATTTACTGAAAGGAAATGAAGGTATGAGGAAAATAAATCAATCACAGGTACCTGAGGGCTAAACTGGATGAAAGGAAGAAATGTCCCAATGTATAGGTGTGTTCCATCTTCAGACTTTCTACATTCCATACAGACTCTCAACTATACAAAGGGTAAAGCTTTATTACGAAGGTACACTGGTTAATAAGTGAATGTTATTCAGTAGGACAGGGAAAAAAAGGAGTTTGCTAATAAGCAATGTAAATAGATTTTTAAAGGCAGTTATGATAAATTTTGCTCACAGAATTCAAATATTAGCACAAAACTCTGCAGTTTAGTATAGAAGGAATTAATAAGATATGAAGGTTAAGGATCATCTACTAATATGAGGGTCTTTTTCTATGAAACCTAATCTGCAGAAGTCTCACACCTGTAGTCTTTCTCACCTAACAAAACACCACAAAATACTACTTTTTGCTCCAACTGCTGCCACCATCACTGTCAGTTAATACAACAACCTGATGAGTGATACAGGTTGCAAGTGGTCTCTGGAAGTTTCCAGCATAACCTGCTGAGCGCAGGCCTAACTCCACAGTCAGAGTAGGTTGCTCAGATCCTTGTCCAGCTGATTACTGAAGGTCCCCAGGAGTCAGTGATTGTGCTGGCTGCCTGGGCTCCTGATGCAAACTTAAGCATCTTCACCAAGACTCGTTCCCTCGGTCTCATTGTAGGCATTGTTCTGGTCTGGCTTCTGCACCATATGCAACCAAAACTGCTCTCAGTAAAAGCTTAATAACATCTCTTCTGGCAAAGCTCTGAACTCAATCCATGCTCAGTTTCTCTGATAATTTGGCTGCCTTGGGCATAAATGAGCTTTAAGCACTTCCTTGCTATCTTACCCACAGGGTTTCTGTGACTCCAGCTTGGGCTCATTTCTCTGCGTGCTCCACACTGCACTCTGAGTTGGAAACTTATCACTGTCCACCTCTGTTCTGTTCATAGCACTTCATAAGTCTTATTCTTTATGTCTTTTCTTCATCCATTCACTCTCTGTGCTTCTCCTCACAGAAACTCAAAGTCAGGTATCATCTCTATGATGATGACTCAAGCGTACTCTAGCTGTTACCAAAACAACAAATCTCACCATACGAGCAACCTGTCATCGTTCCAAACTCCATGAGAACAGAAGGGAATCAGTGTTTTATCCCTCAGCCCTTGGCTTCATCCTTACAATTCTGGAGGAATACCTTCATTCTTAAAACTGGGGTAACAAAGTCATACTGCTTGTCACTCAGCTTGTTGTACCTTGACACATTTTTACATGAGCCTTTCTACATTTAAGTCCCACAAATTCTTGTTCAAAGCACCTCCAAGAAAAATAAATATGAAAAACCAGAAGAACAAACAAACCAAACACATACACATGCAAATAAGCCAAACATATCTTTCTGTACTCCCAAATAATTAAATCCTTTTCCAGGCCCTCACGTAAAAAATACTTTGTGAACATTTCCACATCAGCTATTTCAGCCTTCTCTGTATCTTCCCTGGATGCACACTCAATACTGAGTTAAGGCTATGTTTTTTCTCTCGTGTACCTTCACAGTACACTCTTACCCTCTAATACAGTGTTATTACATGGACTAAACATCATACTAAAACTGTACCAAAATTAAATGACATTACAAGACTGCTCATGTTTTAAGTTGGTAAGAAAGGTAATTTCACGAAACTGAGAGCAGTAGGCAAAGTGTTTTGGGTTTATTTTAAAGTGTCAGATGAAAGTAATTGCTACCCACAGTAGATCAAGTAAACAGTGCTTGAAATTAGGGACAGGGTGTCAAGGAAAGAAGGAACCATCTTAACTAAAAGGTGAAGTGTGTTAGTTGCCAGCATAACATTGCTATACTTTAATTCAAACACATTTACACATTGGAATAATGATATTTTGCACATCCAGCTCTGGAAAATTCAATATTCTGAAAGAGTGGGTATAATATTTGCTATTTTTCTTAATGAAGTCAATTAAATACTTTAAGAAGCAGGACCTTATCTCTACAGAGAGCTGCAGTAAAAATAAACACTGTAAACTTATTTATTCTACACGTGTTACCAGCGGTTTTTAATTTCATGCACACTGAACTATCGTCGTAGATTGCATTGTACTCAAATGCAATCATTTCCTTTTAGCTTTCTGGCAATGAGTTATATGTATTACATATGCTGGAGACTATGTTTTGCAAGTCGTGAAATGGATGCCAGATCTGTGTACATTCGACCTTTTTCATGGGTATCTTGTGTTCTGTCGGTGAATGAGAAAGACCCACCACAAGCACAGCATTAGCATTCTTATTCTACATTACACTCCAATGGGACAGTCCCACTAATAACACCACTGAGGCACAAAGAGAGACTCGAGGAAGTGATGTACACAGATTAATTACCTCATGCTCGTATGCAGAAAAACTATGTACTGTTGCACTACATAACTTTCAACAGATGTTGTGAAATCAAATCTTTGTCACAATTCAAGGATTTGAAGATGCTTACAACAGCCTTTGTGCATGATGGAAGATAAAAATACTTTATCTTAAAGCAAATAAATAGAATTTAGGGTTAAGATCCCAAAACTGTTGAACAAGGTCACATTATGTTTCTTCAATGCAAAAATTCAAGAATAAATACAAATAGAAAGAGGGCTTTCAACTCGGTGTTAATGTAACTGAGAAATTCTCTCTAGATCCATGGTGCAATTCAAAATTATTCCACCTACTGTCATTAGCAAGGAGGTGTGAGATCTAGATGATAAACATCTCTCATGCAACTCCACGGATATTGGTGGAATGACACAGACAAACAGACTCATATTTAGGGGGGTTTTTTTAATTCTGGGCACGTAATATGTCTGTTCATTGTTTCAGGCACACTATCACTATTAGCAACAAATACTATCATTGCACACTTGGAGGAAGGGGAGGGCACAATGAATAACCTTAGCCAAAGGACGTTCTCCTACACTGCTACCCTCTGTCCCCTCATGTGTGGGGAAAGAGATGCTCATTGCCCTCCCTGAAAAAGGACGTAAACTCTGGAAGAGACAACTGTGCAAGGCCACCCTTGGTGGTAGCCCTGGTCAGCATTTTTAACCCTCATGTCAGAACTCAAAGGGAAGGTTGACCTTTCTAAGCTGGCAAGTCTCAGCACATGTACGGCTCTTGTAAATCAACACCTAAGCAGTGACCAGCATGGGCGATGAAGCACTGGCCAAATATGCTCATGGGGAGGCACTGCCCTCAGTAACGGGGCACTCACTCTCGTCAGCAATTTACATTTCCAAATAAGACTGAGTGCATCACTCCATGTGTGGCACAGCATAACAAGTCTAATCCTAAGCAACAATAGAAGCAAATGACTGTACCAAGACCTGTGACCAAAAAAAGACAGGGTGCACTTCTGATTCATTGCAGGGTGGGGCTGTGAGAGAGGGAGAAATTGGCACAGGATTTTGTAACTGTAACTTTGAAAAGCAAACACACAACATCAGAGACAGAAAAATCCCTAAATTGTTCTCCAAGACAGAAAACATGACTATCATAATTTTCAAAAAAAACCCATTGCTATGGGAAAAGATACACTCCTGTTTGCATGTGGAGGAGGAGAAATCTCAATGAAGCTAACATCTTTCTCGTGGCAGAAAAATTTAAGTGACTTACATGTGCTATAATTAGTTTCATATCTTAAAAACTGGGAGGAGAAAATGGCCATGAGAACTTAGAATGCAGGTCACACATCAGTTACCAAGACTTGTGATCTAAACTCGACTGAGTTTCCCATGGCATGCTGTGAGCTTCAATGCATTTATGCCCAGCTAGAAAACCTCTGAGCATTATATACACATGTGAGAGAACCATGCATGGGAGACTGCAGCAGTTTAAGAAAAATGTCTCAGCCTCTGTCTCTGTGCCAAGACAGTAATTTCAAACAGAGAATAAATAAAAAGATCAGGAGCACTAAATCTGTTAAGAACAGAGATTACTTGAAAAAATTGTTAAAAATAAACACCAGAATCTTCTCACATGGTAATGGTTTTTTTCACATAATTACATTATTTTGTTTCTTTATCCTGAAATGCACATTTTAGAGCCTTTCAGAAAAACACCACACATTGGGATTAGATAACATGACCTATTTAGAATCTGAAGATCAAGAGTGTGAACACATTGAAAAAATATGTTCAGTATTTGACCCTTTCGATTAAGAAGATTGGAAAAGAGCCACAGAAATTATCTAAAAGTTCAGGAAGGACATATAAACTCTGTTTTTTAAAATTTGTCATTCAGACTCGTGTATGTTTCAGTGTGTGTAATGACGAGGCACAGGTCGGGTGGATAGCTCAGAGTAGCAAATGGGAGTAGACAGAAGAAAAACTACTGGACCATCTTGTCTCTCCCTTGCAACAGAGAGTTGTTCTCCGAACACAGTGTCGATAATTTTACTTCCCATTTCAGATGTCCAAAATACAGAAAGGTCTCAATCCCTCTAGAAATGTTCTATAAAAGTTGCATTGTCATAAACAAAATTATACTTTTCTATTAATTCAGTAATTCATTCTCTTTAACAGCTCAATACAGTACTTTCTTCCTCTACTGACAGATACTAAATACTTTGCTAAGGCTGAAAAAGAACCCTAAGGCACCCATTTCGGTAACAGAGAGATCCATAGTAGATAAAACCCCTAGGAGGAGAGTTTGAGTGGGCTGCAGCAAGGTCTGCTGCTTCAGGACGATTCTGAATGGAGAACCGCCCACTCCCCTTCTGTGGTAGGTCGCAGTTGCACACCCCTTGGGATAAAATCTCACACAACGGTCCCTGTGAGGCACGATTTGAAGGAACTCCAAAGACTGAGCAGGCAGAGAATTAACCAGTCCCTTCACACTCCCATGTTCCCAGAAAAGTTTATGCTGGGAAACATGGCTGGTAAAAACTGAAGCTTGTACAGACATTCTGACAAGGGAAAGCTCCAGCACTAAAGACCCTCAAACCGTAACTTGATCATCAACAACAGCAACAAGCAGATAAAAAACCCGAACCCATCAGTTGTGATGACTACTGAGAGATGTCAAGGGAAGTGTTCTGCCATAGAAAACTTTTATTCCTCTCCTCTCCCCAAAATAGGAGATTAAAAGTCCAAAGGGGACAATAACACTGAAACTACTCAGTTAAGTGATTTATGTCTTCCAGATTTGGCCTAGCTTTGGTTACCTCTTCCCAGACTCTGCCTTTGTGTTGGAGAAGGGAAACTCACTGAATCCAGAGAGATGGTTGTTTTCAAATGTGTACAAGAGCTTGATGAGACATACCTTGCACAGGTCTGCTCTCATTCTCTAACCAAGATGCACTGAGCATCTTCAGCAGAGACAGCATCCAAGTCAAGGCACGGCAAAAGCACATCACTAAAGCTGCTCTTTGCCTTATTTACTTCCTTGCCAATAACCTTCCAAGTCACACGTCTTGCTTGAAATTACAACAGCTGATTAAAAACCTGCAACTTAAAATACAGCTCTTCACTTTTAAAAGCAGTCAAGATCTTGGCTATTATATGCTACTGGGAAATTCGTTAGCCTCAGCACTTTGATTCACAGCATCCTCAAGTCACTGGGGAAAGACATGTGCCACACAAACATATCTGGTACTAATAGGTACTAAACCCTGTTTTTCTTGAACTCCCATTTCAGTACACCCATTTCAGTATACCCTCTCCCTTGCACTTCCTTACACACCATGCTAGCCTCCTTCCTCCTCATAACCTGAACAAAATCGGACAACCTTGTGGAAAATGAAATAAAACCTAGCAGAAATGGAGACTATGCACCCTCCTCTCCCTTCACTCTGATTTGTTTGCTAAAAATGCCAGGGTTATCAGGAAATTCTGAGTACTGTAGACCTTATTCTGACATACAAATTTATTAAGATGACTTTTAGGAATGTTCAGATTCTACAATTTGCTTTTAAGTCATCAGGAAATTGGGACATCATTTATTAAATGTTTAGACAAGATTTCACGTTTCTCATTTCAAAATTTCATTTGCATCCAACTGAGGAACTGAGAAGCAAGACCCACTCCCTGAAATCCTAAAATTCTCCCTTTTTTTAACAGTCTTGCCAGCTAAACTCTGGATGTCTTTGTGTTCTGTCAGACAGCAGAATGAGTCAGTCTGTCCCTAACTGGCTTTCTAAAATGGAAATTGAGAAGTTTGATGACATATTTGGATAAATACACTCACTGGATAAAGTTACTTAACTTTTTATATCTCTAAATTTGCTATTAACCTCCAAAATCCTTATAGGCTAGATTCAAGTATAGCCAATAAAAACCATAGGTTATAAATAAAGTTAATGAAAACCACTCTATTAAAACTCCAAGGATCTTGTAAACATGCTTATCAAAGCTTATCAAAGTTTCACCACTGTAATACAGCACCACATCCACAAATTCATGTTATTAATTGCTAGTCATCCACAACTCTTATTGAAATATCAACCCTATATAGATTGTCTTTCGTTCAGAACCCAGTTTTCTCGTGGTCTACGAACACAATGTAGCAGCCAACACTGTAGCTCTGACTGAAGAAGCAGTGAGTAAATTCTGAGCTTACACAGTTCAATTCTCCTGAAATGACAGCGAAAACTACTGTGATCATCTGCATGTGCTTTAGGTCACCCTGAGTGTACCACTTGGCCTAGAAATAAAGGATGACTGAAATACACAGAACTGAACCTACAGAAGGGCACAAATGCTGAGCTAATGTAGCTTCTTAAGCCCTGAGTTTACCAGAGGGTAAGGAGGTCTGTAATACCACTTTGGAAAGCATCATTTCTTGCAATAGCAAATATCCAACAGCATGGTGTGTAAATCAATAGTTTTATCAAAGGAATGGATCTTACAGATTCAAGATCCTGAGCTCTATGAATTCCCATCTTCTTCAGCTTTGTATTAACTTCAGATGCAAAGTAAGAAAAGCTGGCATTCCAATACAAAGAATGAAAAGAAGGCATTCCAAACACAGCTTTTACTAGTTGCATAACATAAAATGTTCATTTTACATGAATTATATATCAGCCTGTTTTCCACATATGCTTATAAATATTATCAAATTTTAAGATTAGTTTGGTCTAAATTTCTTGTCTACAACTAATCTTAAAATGCAGCTAACTCCATATAATATCAGATTTCACTACCAGCATTTCATTAAAGTGTGCAGTTTAACGGTTACATATGCAAAGATCTGAGTCTCAAAACAGTACACACAACCTTGCCCTTGGGTATTCTGATTACCAAATGCAAAGACAGGTAGTTTTACGATACACAGCAGATATCCAGAGAATTTCTCAGAGAAAACTGAGAAGGAGCTGTTCATGATAAAAATAACATCACATAAAAGAATTTTCAAAGTGCTAGGAGAGAAAAATTAGCTTTTTAGTCACCTTACAACAAGACTGTCTCCATGGCTACATCTTTGAAATAGTTCTAGTACCAAAGCACAGGTTCTGGCATTACAGTCATATTTCATAAAGTAGTTGAGAAAATGATGCAGAAAGAAAGAATTCCATTTTATTAGACTGTGGAAGACTTTTGGAATAGGATGCACAACTTCACCTTAAATAAAACAAAAATAGGCTACTGGTATTTAAGCTTAAAATCAAGACGAAGACTATTTAAACTTAACAGAAAGTTGGCAGGTGCAGATGCAAGCACGGTTCAGGATGACACACCAGTTACGGATGCAATCATTAAAACTCTGTATTCTTGGAAATAAAGCATTTAAGTAGCTAATGAAGTTTGACAGGAAATAGCAAAGCTCTGTCTAACCAAAGAGCATTTCAAACAAGCAGAATTAAAAAAAACCACCCCAACTACAAACCAAACAGCCAAAGAACAAGGATGCAAGGACTCCTATACAGTTTCAAGAATCCAATATAAAAATTAGTCTGTCCAGTTCCAAATGTGGCCACAGATAAAATGTGATTTTATACTTCCAAACTATGTGAGAAGAACATCCAGAGAAATATGATTATACTATCGATAAGTATTTAAATCAAAATTAAAGAACAGATTATACTGATGTCGGAGCTGTGCAGGTGCAAAAAAAAAGATAAGCAGAAAAGTGGAGCAAAACAAGAGAAATGTATTTAACTGTGTAAAAGCATAGCCAGACTTTCTGTGAGTTGAAGTACATATATAAACAGATAATCATATAAATGCTAGACTACTGATCATCAATCCAAAATAATGACAACAGCTGAAATCAGAATCTGGAGACCATCCTCCTCTGAACCATGAAGTATGAAATTAACTTGGTTCATTTGTCAGAACCTCTTTTTTATTTGTATTTGTCCCTGACTGACGGCATTAGAGTCCAACGTTTTGGAAGTCAAGGAGGTTTTCACATTAGACTCTTTATTGAGAAAGAGTCTGTGAAGCCTGTAGAACTGAATAACAGTTCTACTAGCAAGTAGAAAAAGCTTTAAATCAAATTTGTACAACACAGAGCAACAAGCTTACTACCACTTTACCAAGGACTTAATAATGTTGAAGTATTCTAAAAGAACTTGCATGAGAAACTGATGAACGATTTTAAAGCTGACTGGGAAATGGGAGGTAGCAGCAGTTTTTAATAAGAGAAGAACCTATAGTAAAGAAGAGAACTGTCATATATCTGGTGAACATAAAAATCTCCAGCCAGCTAAGGGGAAAGCAGAATGATGTGCCAATGCTCTCCGTCCCCACCTGTCCTCAAGTAATGCTCTGCTGTTTTATTCTGTTAATCCTGGTATCTGAACTGAAGCAAGACTAACTGAGCTTAGAGCAGTTCATTTACCCCCCTCTCCGCATGGATATGTTTCTCTTTAATGTGCATTTAAAAACCCTTGAGGGTTTGACTATTTACATACAACAGTTTGAAACAGCTATTTACAAAGGCCAATTTCTAACTGAGTTTCTTAGCCTGTGCGCCTATCCATCATCATCCCATTTTTTTCATCCCTAAGCTAATTTCAACTAAAATGCAAGAAAGAATCGAAGACTTCTGAATTATTCAGTGCCTACTGGGCTCTTGAAAACAGGTATCTTTTAGTGTCCAGGATATTAAGCAAGAGTGCAGTATGACCCCGATAAGAGTACATTGCAGAAAACCTTTGTGTTCCTCCCAGCAGGGTGGAAAGCCTGGTAGCTTGCACATTATTGGACAATAAAACAAATCCAGTCATAAGCCAAACTTCCATAGCTCATTTTGTTTCACTACACAAACAGCCAGGTTTTTTCTACAGCAAATAATGCTGTTTTTACAAACAGCTACCTATCCTTACTGCACCCAAATGAAGAAGCAATATTAGAAGTTTGATTTGCCATTGCAGAAGCTGAATATTTGGATAGCTGCAGAATATCACAACCTTCACTTTTTCCTTCTTTTCTTTGTAAAAATCAAAGAATGAGATCATAGGAACCCATGCATAAGTCTCTTGAAAATATCTATAATGAAATATTTAGTCAAATTTTAAAGAAATAAGTACTAGCATGTGGCGTCATAGTTTCAAAAGAGCTCAGGCATGCAGCCTTCATCCTCCTAAAGAGCCGCAGCGAGACTTCCCAATGAAAAAAGGCATGCAGCAGTTCATAAAAATTATGGGGAGAAGAATAAAGATGCTGAGCTCATGGGAACAATTAGGCTTCTAAAAAATATTCCAAATAAAGTAGAGCTCTCCTACCTCCAAGAAGAAAAGGAGAGGCTGTTTGTTTTAAAAAGAAAAATACTAAAAGTAGCTTCAATTACATTTATCTCAAAAAATGCTAGAGAGAACATATCACAAATCCTCTTCAAATGAATGCACACAAATAAAAGAGCAATTAGACAAAATGTATATGATGAATATTTAAGACATTGAAATATCTTCAAGAACCAGGACACAGGAATATTTGGATCCCAACACAAGATGACACTAAGACCAGGAATGCAGAAAAAATCTGTCCTGAACCATTTTAACACCATTCCACTTCCTCGTAGCATCCAGACTTCTACCTTAATCATTTAAGAAACTTCTCATGTTATTTTGGTTGTTCAGCTGTTATAATTGCAGTGGGAAAGAAACAGCTGATGATTTGCTGTATTACACTCAAGAAGTCCTTCCTTATTTGACACAAACTCCTCGCTTTCCTGCATAAAATGGAATGATGAGGCTGTAAGTCATTACAGGTGCCAAGCCTTACTCACTGTCATTGCATTCAGAACAAACACATAAAACAAGAGAGTACAAACAACTACATGTTAGAGGAATTTGTAAATACTCCATAAAGTATATACTAAGCAGATATTCATATTCAAGTTTTGTGCATTGGTTTTTGGGTTTTTTTCATGTGTTTATTCTATTTGATCCATCTGTTCTCAGATACTTCAGTCCTTAGTATTAAAATCATTCAATTTAGTTTCCTTTTCTGTTCTTGTCATCAGCTCTATTTGGAGTACATATTTTTGCAGTCATTATGGCAAAACATGCAGTTTTGGTTGCAGCTCAAAAAGAATCCCAACCTTCGCTTCCTATTCAGATTACACTTCTGTTTCTCCATTCTTACACGAGGTATCCAGATGATCTTACAGCAGGTATATCACAGCACCTTCCAGTAAGCCTATGGAGCAGGTTCTGTCCTCCTACTGCTCATGTCCCCGCCTCTGCTTTGGACTGTAGCTGTAAGTTATGTTCAGAAATGAAAGATAAACTGTTCCATGTTTGGCATTAAAGGCAAGATTCAACTTATAGATCTGAAGTGGGGGACTTTGTTTCAATGCCTCCATTTTGGGGCTGGTGCCCAAGATCCCAGTGCTGTCCATGGAAGTATACTCACGACAGCTCCATTCAAGTGACTGAAGACAGGCATCTTTACACAAATTAAAATCCCACTCCAGAAGTGATAACTTGTAGATAACGTAGCTAGGTCACTACGCCTTTCAATAACCTTTGATTAGGCAATTTGCAGGATAAATCTGTACTGGGCTCTTTATTTATAGGACAGTTACTTGCAGCACAGTTTCCTGTACTTCTTCTTCATGTGCAGGTATTGACCAATGGCTCTGATGCAGCTTATCTGTTTCACATCTACAGCATCTGCCCATTCAGATTTCTTACCATTCAATTTCTGCTGACACATTTAGACTTCACATTTCAGTTTTAAGGAAACACTCTTTTCAAAGAAAATGAATTAATCAAATTGGGGGAATTAAAAAAAAAAAGGCAAACAGCAAAATCACAGAAATATCTGAAAATTATACATTTCATAGAAGTCCACCAAGGTGCATTTTGCATTCTGAATTTGGACCAAGTGGAATGTGGTAAACAGATACGCCATGTATGGTGGAATTTGTGTCAGTCCTCACTAGGATACACTTGGTAGGGAAAAAAAAATGTTAGGAAAATGGTGCTAAAGGCACATGGTTAAAAAAAAAAGAAATGTGAGAAAGAGAAAAAGTTCTGTGATTACTGCTGTCTTTTCCCATTACTCATGTAGAGATATCCCTATTTATCAGCAAAGGAAAGGAAAAACATATAGTGACATTTTCATGAGAAGGGGAAAAAATACAGCCCCTATTTGACTCTTAACTGTTCGGCCAAGTTTAGAGTTACAAAATGTGTTTACGTTAAGAACCTGAGGTTTGTTTGAATGTTTACTTTATAAAAGTTCTGAGTTGAGAAGCTTGCAGAGTGAACTGCATGATGCTGTCAGTGTAAATTACAGGTTTTGTTTGCCACAGCCCTGTGCAATGAGCAGCTGGCCAAGAGCCAGATGAAAGGGCATAATTTAAAACACTCAATCACTTATACTCTGAGACATTTTGTTTAGTGTTTAATAAGCTCTCCAGGGATGGAGAAACTACTAAAGCATATTGTCCTGACATGAGCTAAAACGGTCCTCTCTCGTCACCACATTTCTGGGAATTTGACATTAATGCATTAGATGAACGTAAGTCCATATATATACATATACACACATATATACATGCTCATATTTTTGCACACATGTGTGTTAACATACATTTTATTTTACATATTTGCACATCTGATGTTCTTTATTGCATTCCCCCTTTCAACTGAAACATCCATAGTCAGTGAAATTTCCATACCCATTTATACATTCACTCATCTACTCTCTCTGCACAATTTCTTGTTTCATATATTAAGAGAGGACACAATCAAAAGCATCACACACAAAGCATCATGAATGGAGAGTGAAGGCTGTTCAGGAGCTGTTCTTTAGTTTACCTCACATTATCAAGAAAAACTCTCTTAACATAAAAACAGGGTAACTCCAAAACCAAAAGTACATCAAAAAGCTTGTTTCTTTTATTGACGGAGAGATTATGACATTTCAACCAGAAATTCCAAAGCCCAAAAATTCAGGAAATTCTGCTGAGTCTTTAGATGAAAAACAAAGGCACTGAAACAGTTAATACTTATTTCCAAGGATGCATCAGCATGCGCAAAAAAGAAGAGAAAAATATTATTTTGAAATCAAATGTATCTCTGATTAGAAATCAAAATGAGACATTATTACAGAACAAATTATTCTGTCCGTGCTTACCTTACAGTTTGCCTCCTACACTTCTGTTAGGCATCCTGTGCCAAGAGTCCTGATATTATGCTAGAACAAGTGTCCTAACATGCTTTACACAATCTTTTTATTCTCTACTTCCAAGGCACTACGAAATAGCAATGGCTGTTGTTGGTGCCCTAAATACATGTAAATCAATATGAAAAAAATTAAGGTGTTTTGAATTCCTGGAAGGAAGCAAAGAGAAAGGAGTTTGTAATGCCTATTCCCAGATGGGGAGGAATCAATCAGAAATGTAAAATTCCTGTCCTGGTGACCATAATCTCAAGTGCATTTAGGTCTCAGTTACTGTCATCTATTTACATTCTTGAAATACTTATTTCATTAGTATACAGGTAAGATATTTTTGCACACTTTAATTTCTCCACACTAATAAGCTAACATCCTAAGAGTTTACATCTTTTAAAAACATACAAACATTCTGCTTAAAAGGAAATGGTATAAAACAACATCAGAAGACATTCTAGACTTTAAAACCCAAATATTTACATAGGATCTTTACTCTAATCATGTTGCATCCTCCTCTTGGAATATTTACAAACTTCAGATTATAATTTGCAATTAACTCCCAAAGCATTAGGTTTGTTGTCTCTAGTTTACTCAGAGAGCTCTCCAGAGCATGCAATTCTTAATCATCTCTAGGCAGAATTTCAACACAGAAAACAATCTACAACAGCATCAGCAATCCAGACAGGATGGGGAAGTAAACAAGAATACTGATCCCCAAGACCCATAGAAGAAACTCATCCCAGTACAGTAAACCAACACAGCTTATATTTGAGCCTGAAAAAACAACTCCAAATGACACTGGATAAAAGGATTTAAAGAATTTTGAAGAAGCTCAAACCTACTCCTATTAGAAGTAGCAGCTGAGAGAAGATCTCATCTTCTGAGCATTAGAAAAGGCAGATTGAACCCCACCATGACTGTGATATCCAAATCCAACTCAATTTGTAACTATACCCAAAACAGTTCATACCCACTGCTGTGCACCAGCACAGGTCAGATACGCAAAAGAAGTCAGAGCTACACATCTGCACAAAGCTTTTTTCAAATATCCAAAGCTGTACTTTAAGAAGCTAATAGTTAATTAAAAACAGGAGTGATTTTTTACAGTGCAACTAATTGCCAGTACTCTTGGTAAGAACAGGATCCTAAAGCTCAGCCGATCTAGAAAAGGATGTATCATTTTATCTGGAAAAGACAAGATCCTGGTGGAACTTATCTACAGATAGGTGGCATAAAAGCACAGATTTCAACCTTCAGTCAGGGAGGGATGACACAGCAGTGGCTGTCTCTCCTCCAGCATTTGCTATATGGCAATTGAAGGAAAACGGAGCAGTAGAGCTACTGTTCAACTCGAGAAAAGAAAAGCAAAAAAGGATGAATTCACTGCTAGCGTTCCACAAGAAATAACTACTCGTGCACGTCTGTTCCATACCCAGCAGGCAGCCCATACATGCCCCTTTGAAATCTGCCTTTCTACTGGATGATTGCCATTCATGTGCTACTCATGTTGTAGCCACAGACAGGCTACAACCCTGTTGCTTTACAAAGCTGTACAAACCATTTGGAGTTTCCCACACCTTAAAGATGTCACATCTTGAGACTACAGTTACATGGTGGTGGAGTACAATGGCATAAGAGCCATGCACCGATCCCCTTCTGATACCCAACAGTGGGTCATAGTTTGTTTAACCAATGTACTGAAGGAAAAAGCTCTACCTCAAACACGACAAGTCCTCAAACCATTTCATGCTGGTGCGGGAATCCAAGGGAAATCTCCAATCAGCTGAAGTGTTTATGATAAAAAATGTAGTTCTCTCCTTAACCATTAGTTGCTCAGAAACCAAAACATGACCAGAACAACAAAAAGACCAAACGTCTTTAAACGGACTCTTCAAACTGATGCATAATTAGGAGGCAGGGCCTTATAGAAAGGATACATGTCCTTGTCCCTTCTGACCTGCATCACTGTAGTCCACACATTTGCAGGATTCTGCTTGCATGGAAGTAATTCCACCAAAGTCAATTTACTAAACTAAAAAAACAACAATCAAACAAAATAACCCAAACAAATTACAGGGCAATTGAATGCATTTACATGTAAGTAAAATAAGACATACAGAAGTTACCAAATAGAGAATATTTAATAATTTTCCTGAAATTTCTTTAACACATCTCCTCTTTCCTCCCAAACAAGCAGTACATTAATAATTTTTGTTGTACAGGTTCCTCTCTCCACATAGTTAGAAATTCTTTTCTTCCTTTTCAACTCCAAAGATTTCTACAAATTTCAGATGCATTTTCCTGGCTTTTTGCTAACATCGGTGACAACCAGAATAAACCATAAATAGGTTTCCTTTCAAAACATTTGTTTCAATTCATTTTGCTGACAGTGTTTGTGATGTCATTTACTCTGGTGGAGATACTAGCTCAGATTTATCAAGTTTTCAGTGTTACTTGTTAACACAATACTAATTATGGAGGCTGTTCTCATTGTTTTAGTTTTTTTTCTTTAAAAAGCTAGAACTGGCTTTTTATCTATTTTTAAAAGTTTAACACAGCGTACTTTCTGAATTTAAACAACTTTGGTAAGGCATCTGTCCTTCACCTCCCCAGAACAAGCTACATTTGCTGGCATAATGCAATCAATTTACCAGTATTTATAATCTCACATAAGACTTAGCATGTCAAAATTAAATCACTAGACCATAAAATCCCAGAGCCAAAAGAGGCCAGAGAGAAGAGCGAACAAAATTAAAATGTCATTTAGTCAATTTTCCTTTTCCATGCAAGGACTGAGATCCCCGTGGAATAAGGGCCATAACACGGCCAATCAGTTGCCAAGTTATGGTTCTCCAAGGGCCTCACCACTCTTCAGAGAAGAGGCCACATTTCTGAAGGCAAATGTGGTGGGAGACATTCTCCCAGGGTTTTGATTAATCATTTTTCAATACAAAGAAAACAGACTGATTTCCTCCTAAGCATTTCTGAGAATATATTATTCAGATTGTAGAGTTTTCAGCTTCAGGCCAAAGTGCGTTCCTAAACACACATTTTGCATGTCATCAGAAGCTCTACAAGACCAGGTTTGACCTTGACCTTCCCAACAACACTCTCCCTTGAAATTAATTATTCAACTCAGGGCACAAAATTAACTGAGGAAACAGAAAGAGGTACCCACATTCTCTCCATATCACATACAGTTTGAGATACTACATTTTGCTTACAATTGTGCACAGACTTATGTGTGGGTAAAAACCCTTCTTTGACTAAAGTCAGCAGGTTACCTCAGCATGTACTTCACACTGGAAACACTATTTTGGATGATACCTGTTTCCAGGACAGCTATTCTATTCATTAAGCAGTACATCTTATGTTGCATTAAGCCATAAACATTCTTACTAACTCAATATGGTAAAAAAACCCAAAAACCAACAAGCACAAAACTGAATATTAAAATAAAGGAGGTTTTCAATCCTTCCTGTTTTAAAATGAGACTATGAATGAAGGTTGGTTTGTCTATTTGCATCCAGATTTCCCCTTCTATTCCTTGGCTGAGGCTCTGAACCTCCCCTATCACCTTCCACTCCCTCAGAGAGCAAAGAAATTATGAAGGCACTATAAGATGAAGGTCACGTATAGAAAACCTGAATAAATGGAGCATACACTTTTGTCTTTAAATAAATCAGTCCCTCAGAAGTTAAGTGTACCAATTATGTGGCTAACGTTAGGGCAACAAATTTTTCCTTGCCTTCCTATTGCCATATGCCTGTCATTTTTTTCCTACATTTTCCACTCACTGTTTCAAACATATGTTGCCACTTATATGCCAAGAAAGGAATCTCTGAATTACCCCCTTCAAGTATGATGAAATGGCAGACTGAATGGAGCCAGAGAGAGCACCATTACCAGTTGTTCACACTTCTGTTTTCTCTTAACTTCCTCTTCTCCACAGTTTATTCCTCCTATGCAAGGAGATGCAGAACTATAAAGCCATCTATGACTCATGCTGCAAAATATATAGGTGCAGCCATGTACTGGAGAAGCAATTTTTTACCTTTTTTTTTTTAAAGGCCACCTTAAATAAACTTCTTTCAGTTTCCAGATGGAAGATTCCTTTGTGAATTGCTTACCCAAGCATCAACACTGGTGATCCAACATTCTTTTCCTGTAAACTCACTGCTCAGTTTACCAGTGGTTTGCAGACTCTCTCCCTTCAACTCCTGCTTCCCAGGGTCATCCTGGGCACACACTTCACAGTTCCAGAGCAGTGAACCTCAAAGAACATTTATAGATGTTGCTGGCATAATGCAATCTTAAGATGCCCTTGTTTTTGTTGTCAAGAGAAGACCATGAAAAGCTAAAATTGTGCAGATAGTTCTTCCAAATGGTGGGCAGAAAAAAAAAGATGAATGGAGGGGGAAAAAAATGGATGTTATCCACTAAAAGAGAAGTGAGCAGCTACCTTGGTACCAATGAACAGAAGTAATTAGTCCATCGAGAAATAATTTTTTTTAAACAGGTTTAAAATAACCAAGTGTTTCCAAAAGGAGTCACTCAATGACAAACAGCAGAGAAGTAGACACATTGGCCAGCTTCAAGAGAAGCCTGATGGAATAAAAAGTGTTACTAAACTAAACTGAATTCAAATAAAACTTCACTATTCTTCTCTGATGCTCTTGCACTGATTATCAGCATCATAATTGCCATGTGGCAACACCAGATCTTTTCCTGTTCTGGTTTTGTTTTTCATTTCTTTGGTTGGTTGATTTCAGATTTTTGGGTTCTTTTTTTTCTTGTTTTTTCTTAGGGTTTTTTGATTGTTGGTTGGTTTTTAATGTGAGGAGATGGAGACAGAGGTTTCCAGAGGGAAAAAGGGAACCATACATTCAATGTCAGAAAATTACCTAAACTGCATACATAATCAGAGACTAAAGAACTACCTTTTGCCTCCATTTAAATTTTCAAGAGCATAATGAAACCAACAGAGATGCACAGCCTGAAACCTGGTATTTTCTTAACTTTGCAAGACTGCTAATTATTTAAAGACATGAGTTTATGCTAAGAATGGAAACCATCCAGCACATATTACTTTTATTTACAGTGTTTTGTTATTGAGTGACTCATCTCGGACATGCTGGCTTACTTTTACCTGGTTTTTAAACCTAATTTTCATCCCAGGGTTTGATGCTTGTTACTTCCAAGGTGTCCTATGAAACTGACATCCATATAGAATTACATTTTTCCTTATGTCTCTGAGCAGTATTCAGGATTAATTCAGAGAGACCAAAAAGCAGAAAGGTCATGTGGCAAGCTCCACTGTCAAAGAGAGAAATCCTACAGGTTTGATGCTTCCCTACCAAAACCTGGAGGGGGTTTGTGGTGGCATTTTCCTTAACACATCGGTCACATGTATATTTAGCTCTCCAAATTAACTAGTAATCCTTTGTCCCAATGTCTGCTCCACAACTGGTATAAATATCACTGGGAGACTGAAACAGAAAGATGTCTACATGAATGACTATCAGGGAGAAAATGTCACACAGGCTCATCCCCCACCCAACCCTCCCCTCTCCACTTCTCTAAACAGAACTGCTAATAAGTAAAAGGAAAGCAAGTTGTAGAATGCTAAACATCACCTATTGCCCATCCAATGGATAACAGCTGGAACTCACATTCATCAAAAATTTGCATATTAGTTTCATTAAGTCTACTGAGTGCTCATCTATGCTCTGTCCTAGATATGCATTTCCAAAAAAAAAGGTAAAGAATTACACTGTCTGCTGTGACTGGATAAAAATACAAGGGAGTTTTAAATTCTGCTGTACATGCCTTGCTTTTCACTTGAGGGTCTTCAGTACTACATACACTTCTGTCCCAGTGGTCCTTGAAGGATCAAGTAGAGTATTTTGAGGCCAACACTTCCAAAATCAGTATCTTGTTTCAAGATTTTTATGGGAGCACTGTCCATCCAAAACCGATCTGGTGAAGAACCAGGGGGATTCTGCGAAATGACCAAATCAAATTTTTTATTTCTAAGGATATGCTGGGACAGGTACAATAACAAAAAGAACTTGTCAACAAGTTCCCACTCTTCAACAAATATACCTCAAAAGCAAAGTCAATATTGATGGATTACTCATATGGGAGCCTAATTTAGTCTGGGAGCAGCACAAGAGGGAAGAGAGGAACAAAACCCATGGCCTTGGGTTCAGTCAGCATTTTCCCTTAGACCTTCCTTTAGACCTTCCAGTCTAAAGGTACACATACCCAAAGGCTGACTAGCAGTTTTAATTCGAAAGTTAGGCACAATTTTACCCTGAAGCCACATATAAAAACTGCATTAAGACAACACAGGAAATCACATGTAGATCATCATAACATAAAGCTCAGATTTTTTAATGTGGGGGTTTTGTTTGGGTTTTGTTTTTGTTTTTTTAATGTGGTCTCATTTCCCACACAGTAAGGACTTACCTGTTTATTTAATTTTTTAATGAGGTTTATGAAATCCAGGTTCATTAAAACTAGACTGAGAGCACAAAAAATCATGACAATCAATAAAAGACCAAACTTTGGTATCACTTTCATGTAGCTTGAGAATTATAAGCTCCATATTATAACCTTCACAAAAAAAGGTCTTATTAAAAACCAGATCAGTTCTAAACTGGACCAATTAAAATCACCAGACACATATTTTGCACATATGGTCCTTAACAAGTGAATAACTCTAAAAAGTGCTTAAATTAGCTTAGAAAGAGGAATTTAATATTCCATAACCAAAAAAATTTTTTTCCGGTATTTTTAAGTGGATCATTTTCCAATAAATTAAAACCACGGATTGAGTGGAAATTGGTCTACCTCCTTTGAATTCATTAACAACAGGAATTACACCACATGAAAGTTCAGCAAATCAGTCTATAAATAAATCCATAAAACTCTTCCGGTTCTTTCTGTTTCAATACATTTAAATGCATTTACAGAAAGATGATGAACTCATTAAACCAATTTAAAATCTTATTTTCTTTAGCTACACCCGTCCCAAGTGAATCCTCTCCCCAGGCTATTATTTCACTTCATAGCTGCTGATAAGATGGTTAGGAAATGGTTAATTCTGCAAGATTATGTCTTCCATATGCAACTACCATTCGGCATCCCACCTTAAGGGTACAATCAACCAATAAAGGCTTTGTTCTGATTATGTAATGCATGTATTTGGTATCCCACTTGAGAACTTTGTTGGATGTAAAGACAGCTATAGCCTAGTGACTTTACAAATAAGATGATGTCATATTTCTTTGGAAGTAACAAAACATCTGAGCATGCTCACTGTGAACCACAGAATTCAGAAGCCCAAGCACTTTTCAGTCTGAACCACTCAGCTGCTTGAGAGCTATGTCCCCCTTTATGGTTTCCTTGCTCTGTAGCACTTACAAACTTTCTGACACCAAGAAGAGAATCACAGTTTTCTTCCAAACTAGTCACACAAAAAACCACACAGAACAACTCAACTTCATTGGAATATACAGGTTCTCAAAAAATGGAATAAAATTCTCTCCCAAATTGCATCTATGAACAAGAAAGAAAAAATGTTTTCTTTAAGTAACTTTAAGAAATGCGTATGCCCAAAAGGCAGCAGCCAAAAGAACACCTAAGAGATCTGTGCAATTCCTAAGAGAGAAATTATACGTGGAATTCCAACTTGTATCAATATACCCATGGCTTAAGAGTTATGAAGGTGTTTAACTTAGGATTTGCATTCAAATGTTGCACATGAACACATTCCCAGTACATCCACTGTTCATCAAAGTAGAAACAGTAATAGCCTAAAAATGTCATAAAACCATGCACACAAACATACACTTTAAAAGGATTGTCACCTGATGGGGTTTTAGATGTAGCAGCTTTCATAGTTCAGGTCAATGAAGAAGTGTTTTTTAAAGGAGAAGAAAAGTTTAATGAAAGTAAAATACTCAAATATTCACCAGAAAAATGACAACACAATAACGTTCTATTATCAGCTGAGTAAAATCACTCTCACTTAAGAAATTATTATGAATAGCGAGAGAGATAGAACAATGTCAGGGTTAGAAGAATGAAGACAGATAAAAAAATCAAACCTAAAGCTCAACTAGAAAACCAAGTGAACATTTTTCTTCATTATGAAAGACCGTTTTCAGTGTCCTCTATGCCATGCAATTGACAGTAACAAGTTGCCCCTATTTGAAACATGAGATTTCTAAGATAAGTCCAAGCAGAAATGCAACACCCAGGCATTTTCCTTTCTAAACTCATGTTAATGTCAAAGTGAAAAGCATGCATTTGCGATTCTTTGTGGATTACTTCCTGATTCTGGACCTCTTCCCTTTCCCATTGACCTCCCTCAGGGAACAAAAGTGCAATCAATAAGCCTCCCCGCATTCCAGTACAAATGCTAAAAATACCTCTAACCATTCCTTCCCAGACACTCCATTGGACACTGGCATCTTCACATGATCCTCCCTCCACTTTCCAATAATCCACTAATGTATTTTCTTTTTCCAACATGACAAACTGGAACCTCACCTGACAAATGTTAGCCTCTTTTATTGCTTTTGGCTCCTAGATGCACATAAAAAACAGAGAGAAGCACAGATTAGCACAAGAGGAGAAGAGAAAAAACTTGTTAATAACTGGTGCAGTAGTTAAAGAAAAAAAGATCCCAATTAACTTCACAAGGTGATTTGGTCTCTCTATTATACTGCAGTAACGAAAAAAACCAAATTATTATACTTGCAAAAGGATCTACAAACATGACTCCCCATTTCTTTTTGTATTACTTATATTAATGCTATTTCCTGAAGCCTATAGGAATCCACTACCAAAAACGGGCAGCTTTGCTGCTTTTGCTAAGTACCTAAAACAGAGAATATACTTCCAAGAAAGCCCAATATTGAAGCAAAAGTAGTGAGTCCAAGTTTGGCTAAACGACCCAAATTCTATGATATCAATACATGTGGAACACAGACCAGGACATCATTTACAGCTAAGGTATCACAAACAGCCCTCAGTCACTTGTTCTAAAAATTAACTAGCTGAAAGAAATCAAAATCCATTGGAACCATCGTTCATTGAAGTTCAGACACATCCAGAACTCCTTTGTGGAAAACTGCACATACAAACTTTTCAGAGTGATTCCAAACAGATCTGGAGGCACTTCAGAATTCCCTCTGACTCAGACCCTGCTCTCCATGGGCAAAGCCACCAATAAGGGTTTCCACAAGCCTCTGAGCTATGCGTGTGTGTCTGCTCCAGGGATACCTATGTGTACTACAACTGCTCCAAGAACTGCAACCATCCATCACACTGACCACTGAAAAAAATACACTTAGCAACATTTTTGGGCATGACTTGCTTTGACTTACATACACACAGATAGCTAAAAGTTAAGGCTCCACTTAGGTTCCCAAGCCCCAAGGTCAAAGGAATTTTATAGCTCTCAAAGTGTTTATTCTTGTCAAGCTCTGTATAACCTTATGTCACTCTGGACACATCTTAGGCTTCTAGCAAAATAACTCCTCCTATTTTGGTAGTGTTGGATTCATGTATGCTCCACTTTACTCAGCAGCAATATCAAGTACTGATTTGTTTTATGTGAGAATAGCCTCTGGCCATCTGCTAAGTAAATTTGAAATAAAAACAATTAAAATCAGAAAAATAGAGTAAACAGAAAAGAACTAACAAACTTCATGTGTCCCAAACTTGATTCAAACTAAGAGGTCATGCACAACTGGATTTCATTTAACCAATACAACATACATTTGGAATTCACAAATATACTTGTTCTTTTGCAGCTTTCTAGTTCTAGGCCTCTGTTTATTAGAAATGGAATCGAGACATTTATGGATAATTTTAAAAGTTAAATACAAAAAGGCTGCAAGCACTATCATAAGTACTGCATTAGAATAACTAGAACCACTTTTCTTCCTCTGTCCTTGCTACTGGCTAGAGTTATGCCCAAGTATTTACCTACACATACAGTTCCATATTTATTGGAGAGGGGGCAGGGGGGTAAACAACCCAAAGATCAACAAATTTACAGTGCTTAAATCTTTGTTCTGTAGACCTTAGTACTTTAAGATGAATCTATGTTCTTTTGTTGAATCAATTTAAGAAATTAGCTTGTTTATTTTTTCTTGAGTAATAGTGCAGTCTCCTTATGAGATAAATTATTAGCAATTATCAAATGTACTATGAGATTTCGTAGTAGAATATGCCACTTCAGATCTCACTTATATGAAACTATATCACTACAAGAAAGAACCCAATACATTGCTCTCTTTAATCAATTCTACACAGTTCATCTTGATCACATGCTTTATAAATGCAATTTGTATGGACTGTAACTATCTTTCATCTAATTAATATTAATCTTTGTATTAGAAGCTCCTGAGTTCACTGGCCAGAGCAAATAGAAGCCAGAAGTTATGCTCTGTCAAAATGCTTATAATCAAGTTACCCAGGGGAAACAATGTTAAAAGGTACAGAAGCTTCATCCTTACAACTAAAAATAGGTAACTGAACAAAACGGGTTAAAAATAAAGCACTCAACAACCAAAAAACTCCACAAAATAAAGCAGACTATAAAGCAGTGGGAAAGGTTGAAGGGAAGACTGTTTAAAGAACATAGGATTTTAGGGACTAAAAGAAAATTTTCCCTTTCCTTCAGGTGCTGGAAGAGAATTTCCTTAAACCACTTTTTTAGGTGCTTTAGTTCAGTTTTCAAGCATGAAGCAAGCTGTAGGCTATTTAAGCATTTAGTTCATCTCCTAAAAGACTTTCTTAGTAATAGTCCATCCTGTTGACATAACACCCGGAGACATGAGATCAATAAAAGTGTTCCCAGATAATGACACAACTTCAGTATTGCTGAGTTGAAAATAATGGTTCTTAAGGCTGATATGTCTCATGCCAGATGCTGTAAAAAAGCCAAATTAATACCCTTTTGTATTTGTTCCCCTTCCTCACTCAAGGGCTTTATAAAATTTTTGTTGCAGACTCTGGAGCTGTGGAGTGTCTGAGTCTGCCAAATACACTTCCCCAAGCCCAAGAGACTCCTTGAACAGTACCTGCTGTGGGAAAGACTAACACAAAGAGCTACACGTGACTACATCCTAGGAGATCAAGAAATTCTGTACTTTTCCAGACCAGAGAACTGAACCACACAACTAAGTCACATTTCTAAACTATGAATCCATCAGATAGCTCAGCAATTCTGAATCCCAGAGGGATCAAAGTTTTATGAGTTACATTACATCCCTAGGAATCTGCAATCTACAACAGCCTGTATAGGATACATTTGCCTCTGCATTATTTCAACACATATTCCTTGAACAGGTACCAAAATCATCAATAACTTGAAGCACTGTGCTTTAAACAGGAACTATTGTATAGCTACTGAAATTACAGAGAATAAGAAAAGCCTTTTTGAATATATTTCTTACCAGGAATCCTAAGGGGGGGATTTATCAAGACAGAAAAGATGTCTGTTATTACACAGATTTTGTATCATAAATGCAGCATCTAGAGACCCAAAGAAGGGCCTCTGGGCCCAAGAGCATGTTTGTGTTTTACTCTGCTAATGCAGGCAGCCCTACAAAAAAATACTTTCTCTCCTTGCAAATTTTGCCTTCCTTAGCATCCATACTCATTCTTCTACAACCTTACTCCCTTTCAGAAAAGCTCTTTAACAGCTCTATTTTCACTGGGTTAATCAGTAGGAGGCAAGAGAAGCCTGTTCAACAGAATTATAACAATGAAATGTAGGCTTCATGATACATTTTAATTCTGGATTCTCTCTACTTAACCACAAAAAAAGAAAAAAAAGCACAACAACTTTGTACTCCTCTTTGCACAATACCAATGGCACCAATGAGCCTTCTTCCAGTTCTGATGCTGCATTCAAGTCCGCATTCACCTAAGCGTGTGCCTGACAAGCGTGTGCTCCCAAAGTAGTCAGTGGCCTCAGGAGGCTCCTGTAAACCTGCAACCTGCAAGAAATGCACTGAATGGCAAATCCCTTCTACCTGTGTGCTGGGCTTCGCACTCCAAGCCATTGGTGGAATGGCATCACCCAGCAACAAGTGCAGGTACAACAGACATGAAGGGAAAAGCATAATGGAAGAGATGGTGAATGATATGGAGGAGCTGAAAGAGCCTACAATAACTTAATCTACTTTTTCACCTCATATCATCAAAGCTTTGAAAGAAACATTCTCCACTGCCTCCATGTTCAATTCATGGCAGTGTGAAAAGCTGAGTCAACAAACCTGTGCAGTTTTGATTCAAACAAGAATTATACTGCTCTGAAAGGGAGTTCATCACTTCGAATAAAATGACTGAATTCACAGTTTAGATTAATACATAAAAAAGAGACAGGGATTCATGTGGAGTCAGACTTGAAGATCAAAATGCTTCAGTCACACCACTTTCCTAAAGTTCTACAAAAAGAATCTTGTTTTGACTAAATTCAAAGGAAATGGATGAAGAAAAGTAGTACATAGTGTCACATTTTTTCTCATTTTCTAATGACTAAAGAAAGACATTTAAAATATGCTCTACTTCCAAGCATGTTCACAGACATGAAACCTAGCACCTTCCAAGGTCCTAAGTCTTCACAGGATTATAGCTCACTTTTGCTATTGCATTAATACTGAAATGGCTGTCATGCCTCCAGAAATAGCCCAGCTAGACAGGCATACTTGTGGATGGGGGGAGGTTTATAAAAAAAATCTCATTGCAGAACCCATCACAGACAAAACAAACCTCCAATCCCAAACTTCTTCCTAAAATACACTCTTATAGAGAGCTTTCATGAACTTAAGAACATTATCTCATTTCATCATGGAGAAAAGATTACTTGGATAGAAATGGTTTATGTACAGTAGGGGAAGGCATACAATTTAAATTCTATTCATCTTTGTTCAGGGTAAACTCTGCCATGCAAAAAAAAAGTCTTTTTCATAAAAAATTACCTCCGTCCCATATACAAACTGAAACCACCTCACAAGCAGATACGAAGCATTTGAAAGTTCTCCTTAGAAGCCATTAGTAGTTGACAGGTGCAGTCATCAACTTACCAATACAGTGCCCAACATAAAGGAATCTAATTATCCTTAATATTTGGCTAGGAATTTTATTTGTATCTGCCAAAAAAAAGGGAGAATAATGGAATCTGCAAACAATAGGAAAGTTTGAAAAAATATTTCCTCCTGCTGCCAAAAAAAATTAAAAATACAGAGTAATGAAGATATGAATCTCTTTCTGCCCATGGTCCATAGTAAAAGACACATGAATCTGAAGAATGTTGTCTTTAGAACTTCCCCCTCCTTCTGCCCCTTGCTTTCCGCATGCATTTATCAGTTGTCAGTACATTTCAGACAGCAAACAAGCCATAATAGCCTCCATATTTCTCTTTGCAATATTGAGAAAATAATCTATACATTTGGATATAAAACCCTACAACACTTTACTGATGAAATCAAAGAGATCATCAAGCACAGTGCTAGGAGAAATAATAACGATAAATTAGAAAAATTTTGAAGGATGCTATTAATCTAAGAAATAATTCGCGTGAGTTTTTGCCCGCTGAGTAATGTCCCAACTCCCACAGATTTCAGAGACAAGGCTGAGCACACAGTGGAGAAAAATCCTTGAAGTCACATGAGTTATTAAAACATTAAATATCAGATCCGATTTATGAAAGGCAATAAAATTCAACTTGTCAATTCTGCATTTGCTTCAGTTCTCCAGGTATCACGTGCAAAACTTAAGCAGACCATCTCCAGAAAAAACAAACAGTTTTAAGTAATGTAAAATACTAATAAAATCTTTGACAGTATTTGTACTTCAGTAGATGTTTATTTCTGGAATATGAAAGTAACCTAAAGATTTAGACCCCAGGGAGAATTTCAAAAGCCCAAGCTTCAACAATATCTACATGAAGTAAATGTGACCAAGAGCCTGATTCAGCCAAGCATTTCAACATATCATTAAAATCAGACTTCTGCTTAAGTCCTTTCCTTTTTCAGCAAAAATACACAGGGCTATGTTTTAAGTGCTTTGTTGAACTGAGGCCCAAGTTCTAATTTCCTTTATTTATCGTAGATACAAAATGGCCAAAGGAAGGGGTCAAATGCTGCAATAGATAGGTTATGGGTTTAAGGACACTGGAACTGCTGCTATGAAATGCCATGGGAAGAAAAAGGAAAGAGAAGTAGTTTGATGACAGAAGGAATTGGGAGGAATTCAGATAGTTTAAGATAAAGTCTAAACAACCGCCTCAAAGTCTTTCAGCTTATTTGCACCATCTTCTCCTTGCCTCATATAATCTTCCATCCTTCCAGCTTATTTTTTTTAAAGTAAAATCCTGAGAGAATGTGGCACAATTAACAATACCAAATGATAAGCAGAGACTAGACAAAAATCACAGCTGCACAGACCAGCCCCGCACTGACAGGAGATGCAGCAAATGATTTAGCAAGATTTTCTTTTGATCTCCAATTTCTACAAATCCACAGTTCCTTTTGCTGTCCCAATACTTGCAAATGCACCAATTCTGTTCAAAATTATGTGTAGTAACTAAGGAAACAGAATTCATTTTCAGGGAGGAATGAAGAATAAGACAAGCATAGCTGCCTACCCAAAGGCTTTTTTTTTCTCTTTGGTGTAGTTCATCAGTGCCAGGATTCCACCTAGAGATACTGAAAGAAACAGTAAAAAAGCAGTAAAGGAAGGCTTCTTTGCAACTCAATTCATTGCCTCAGATAAAAATAAGCTTTTCATGTCATAGTAGTCCAGAACTTGGAATTTTTAATAATATAGTTCCTTAACAGGGCTTGGAATAGCACTGTACTCCGTGATTTAAGTCATGACAGTATGAGAGAAGGAAGTCAGGTCATTACACATTCAGCTGATGCTCTTTGATAAAGCTGGTTTGCAGAAAGTCACAGATGTATACTTCTGTATTGCAGAGAAGAATTAATTAAGAAACTAGAAGTTCGTATTTTGGCCAACCCCAGATGTAAACACAGATTTATAAACAGAAGGACTTGCATTCCCTATTCCCTGCTCCCAGACTACCAATAAACTTATCATCAGCACTATCTGAGCTGTGTTCCTTGCAACTCCAGAACAGAACTAGATTGCGAGGATGATTTTCTGATTACCAGCTTTCGATAAGTCCTCTTCTTCAAAGCTGCTTATGGCCTAAAACAACTGTTTCATGTGGGAGAACAAAAATGCAGGCAATTTTCATATAGACTACAGAAACAGGGTGTGTGCAGGTGAAGGGAAAGTTGTAGAAAAACAAAACAATTGCAAAGGGAAGGAAAGAAAAAAAAACAAAGGCAGGACAGAAACAGTAGTTCTCCCCCCCTAAGGATTTATATGCTTGCATACACACATGCATATGTAAAAAAAGAATGCATTCACATTTAACTCCTACCTACCTTCCAGTGAATAACTTCCCTGACTCCCCCTGCAAATCAGAACTGGATACAGCAGTACCTCCACAGCCTGCTCTAAGACAGTACCTTGCACCTGCAGTTGTCCTGTCATTTTAAACAGAGTCACAGCAGAAAGGCTGACTTTGTAGCTGAAGATTTTCCCCATACCAAGGTCACCTGGATGAGCTTGTGTTTCAAATGATCCATATTGGCATAATACTTTTGAGAAAAACTAGACAAACTGTTAGATTCTAAAAGCATTAGCCAAGCAACTGAATAGGTCAATCTCAGCTAAAGAACAGGTTATTTTGTTTCTGTTTGGATTTGATTATTAAGTCTCCTTAGAATAGCAAATGAAATATTATCCTGGTCTGTCCATTGGTATATTCAAATATTATGTTTTCTATCTCCAAAACCATTTGGGAAGGGTTAGTATTAAATATTTGTATGTTTTCTGATGAGGCACCCAAATCTAAATTTTCTCAGAAACTTACAAAGAGGACACAGCAGGATCACCCATACAAATAAGCAGCACCGTTCTGAGGAAGTCTTCACTCAGTAACAATGCAAGGGGTTGCCTAGAATTTTCCAACTAAAGAATAAGTACCTTTTTCAGGCTACACTCAGGATAAATATATGCAAGATAGCTAGAAGATGTCTGTCTTGTTAATGAAATGCAAACATCTTAATCACCATTTGTCTTCTTACCTACAGATAACACCCCCAAATAAGTAACTTGCCTTATGTTAGCATGATGTTCAATATGACAAAACACACTAAAAGCAGGCAGAGAACAGCTTAAGCTATAGAGATGAAGACTAAAATTCAAATGCTGCAAATAAATTAATTGCAGATGACCCTACTTTAACACTCTACATTTTAATAGTGAGGAATGACTTTCAATGGTCTAATTTACCCATCAACATAAAAGGAGTTTATTTCACTGACTCCCGTTAACCCTTAATGGATTTTCAGTAACAAATTTTGTGCCTATTTCCAGTATTTCTTCCTTCTGTCCTCAATGTTTATTCAGAGTGTACACTAAAGAATGGGGAATACAAGAGATACATTTTAAGTTCTTCAATCTAAATCCTACCTTTTGGCTTTCTGCCTCTTTCCTAAATGTTAAAACAAACGACTCATTTCTTCAAGACCTTCTTACTAAAAATAGTTGGTTGGACTGCCTAATTGTGTTAGCTGAAACACAAACATACGAAAAAGGAAAGGGGCTTGTAGAAAAAACATTGAAGAAAAAAAAAATCAGATTTCATCTGGCCTTCCCATCATCACTTAAGAGAATTGTTTTGTAGTTACATCATCAGGAAATAAAATACTATCCTCCAAGGACCCTGACTCTTTACAGAAGGAAAAAAAAAAAGGAAGGCTCAAAGTTCATATCCCCCTCAGAGGAGTTCGGCTAAAGTCACATTTTCTGTAATACTGGAAAAAAAAAAAAAAACAAAACCAAAAAAACCCCCAGAAAAGCTCCCTTAGAATACCTAATTAAATAAGATGACTCGGAATTTAGTTTTTCCATTTTCAAACTCTAGGCTGCGGGACTAAGTGGAAAACATTGTACCTAATCAGTAACAACTTCTAACGACTTTATTATCAGCGCTAAAAGGGAACTGCCTTAACCCAAACCTTCCTCATATTCTTCTTGGCCCTGAGCTGGTGGACAAACGCAGCGTTTCACACAGTGCTGGGCTCAGCCGGAGCCAGCACAGGGGGCCGAGCTGCCCAGAGGGGGCCGAACTGTCCAGACAGAGCCGAGCTGCCCGGAGGGAGCCGAGCCGCCCAAGCTGCGGCCGCCGGCGGAGAGCACCGGGCAGCACGGCGGGGCTGCACCGCGCCTTATATGGCAAGGCGCTGACGTAATGCTGCATAGGCTCGGGCCGGCCGCGCGCCCATCCCTCATTGTTTAGCGGGAGCGCTGGAATGTTCGCAGCCCCGATGCCACCGCGCAGCGCCCGCGCCGTGCAGCACCAGCTCAGCCGGGAGTGCTATAGCCCGCCAGCGCAAGGTAAGGCAGAGGGTGGGAAGCAAGCTTCTTCTGGCAAGCACTGGCGCCTCTGGCTTTTTCCTATTGAAATGCTTTTTCTTTTAAAAAGTCACTTCCAAAAAAAAAAAAAAAAAAAAAAAAAAAAAAAAAAAGAGGGGTGAGGACTGAGAAACAATGAAATACCCCAAAACAGCACCAGGAGATCTAGAAGATGTCTCGTTAGTCATATATAGGGTGACTATTTCAAGCGCTAAAAACTGTCTTTAAAGCAATTCCTACAGAGGCAACAGATGAGGAATTAACGGAACATTAAAGAAGGAGAGAGTTATGAATTACACACACTTTCCAAATGGTCGGATAAAATCATGACTGCATTTAAAGCTGTGGAAGGAGTCCAACAGTATTGTAATATATTAGGTAGAGCTACTGCCTCTCTTTCTGCTGCATTTACATGCATATGCTATATATTAGTCGACATGTACGCACACATGTCTCTAAGCATTTACTATACTTTTGAACAACTTCTATGGTAGTTTACAGAGTGATGTATAAATTGCCACAAACATTACTTTGCAATAAGATTATGCTATGTCTAAAAGAAAGAATTGCAGCTAGTTTAATTACTAACTTTTCAACTCCTACACACTGCTTCCCTCTTCTGTGTCTTGCGTGCAAGTGTCAAATCACAAGAGGGCAGAACTGTCAGATTTTGATTAAGAAAACCTTTAAATCCTGGTCAAACACATAATGAGTATGACAATCAGAAAACACACTGCTCTCTTCAAGGCTTATTCTGCAAGATGCTCAACAGTATTGCAGTTATTAACTCCAGAAAACAGAGAATGAAAAACAGCCCTGATGAGGCACAAAGCCCCTTGAAAGAGTAGACTTCAGAGTGTTTATAACTCACACCTGCATAGTATGCAAAATTACACTGTCCTCTCTGTTAATTAAGGGCCAAACCCTGTCAAATCCTTGTTTATAGGAACAACTGCAGTTAAGCCAATTGCACTGTCCTACTTGCAAACTCGAATTACTGAGCACTGCTCTTCAGAGTCCTATGTGTGATTTAAAATGTTAGAAAAGTTAGACCTTAACACCTTTAAATTCAAACTCTTCTTACAGGTAAAACACATTTTTGTGGTATGTCTTCCTTTTCCTTAATACTAAATTAAATCAGCATGAAATTTTAGGAGAGAAGTAAGGGGTCTTCTTCCCTTTATTTGATGTTTCAAATCCTGCAAAATCCTTATTCAAGTATATATTTAGGAAAAAGCAAAGCTGATTAAAAATATGCATTGCTGTAGTATCATGCATATATGGATTTAGAGGCTGAGCCAAAATATCATGTGTGAACTTTTTTGTAACTTCTTTTGGCTTTAAACATGGAGAAAATATGAAGCAGTTATTTTCACCATGCTTCTAAAAATATAAATATAAAGAGACATTTCAAAGATAATTCACGTATTTGTGTATCATGAACCTCAGCAATTAGATAAAAGTCACATCCATGTTTCCAACATAATCTTTTTTGTAACAAGCAAAGTTTATACCTCTGTTGATGAGAGAATCAGGGAAGAGGACACTGTATAGTGTATATACAGAATGAAAAGAATCCTAGCAACCAGGACAAATGTAATTTCATAGTAGAAAAACAATACCCCATATCAGTATCCTGAGCCCCTTCTGCTCGCTATTCTGTCATATCTGCAGAGTCCTGGCAGTTTTAAAATGATTACTTAGTTTTCTAAATATCCAGTGTCAAGTTATAAAGTAAAAAATACAGCTACATTATGAACAGATGTGTTAGGAACCAAAGTTAAGTAACAGTCCTCAAAAAGTGTCTAAGTAAAAAGGATAAACTGATGAAGCCAAAAGACTACAATATCACAAAGAAAAAATACTAACAGGAATGCTACATATGAAGTAATTTTGGTAAAAGCAGTAAGCAGAAAAAAGTCTCCCCACAGGTAAGAGACAATTTCAGCTGCTCCAAATCCAACAAAGAAGGGTAACTTCTATCACTAATTACTGCTTTAGCAGTATCTGAAGTACCATCTGTACTGTTAATACTGCTAGCCTAATACAAATCATAACATCTACCAAAAGCCAGAACTCTACTTCCCATAGTCAGTCTTCCTTAGATTAAAAGGGAAAAAACCCCATTCTTCACTTAATACTTACAGGACCAATTTTGCTCTCATTTACACTGGTAAAACTCCAAGATAATTAGACAGAGGTGAAACGATTAAACTCTCTCACTGCTGTTCCCACCCCCCCNCCCCCCCCCCCGTATTATACTCCTTTGTTATATCAGATTTCTTAACATTTATTGGGTATTGGGTATTAATTGATCAATGTTCTTAATTTTAAGTGATTAAAACACTAGCTTCCGTTAATTAAAAGGAGACAGTAAAAGAAAATAATCATCACGTAACTCAGTCTTAAACAATTGTTTTTCTTCATCTAAATTTATTTTTATAGTAATTTTTCGCAACATCTAATGTGAAAACATTTTAAGAACAAATATATCCTCCAGAAATGAAAGTCAACTTCCTATCAAACTGCATTGACCCTTTGTTCCTTTCCCGTCACTTCCCTTTCCTCCACTGACAAACATCTGCTGACAGCAGAATTTTTAGAGATTTGATCTTCTTTTTAGAAGACAAGGGATCTAACTTAAATTTAGTTTCTATTCCTCATCACTATTAGTAAAATCGAATTATTTCTTGATTCGTGCCGAGCAACAGCATTTTCATAGTATTTACCTAATACTATGATGAATTACCAAATTTGCCCTTGTCATGGGATTAAAAAAAAAAGCCTGGTTTTACTCCCAGTGAGTTTCCCCTCTGTGGCAGATCTTAAAAGGCTGAGTTTTCTTCAGGAAAAATTCTTTACCACACGTAGTTTGGGATGGGCAAGTAAACAACTACAGCTCCTCTGGACCTTCCCTACAAGCAGCTGTTCTCAGATCCTGGGTGTGATACTACCTGAATACAGTTCATTTAAAAAAGCAATTAAAATATCTAAGTCAGGGAATCCTAAGTTTACAATGTAGGAAGACATATCTTTAAAAACCATTGTATAAAACTGTAGTTCTGTCTCATTAATAGTTTCCCTCAACACTTTTACCTTGTCACCAAGTTGATTTGAACTTAGAAACTATGTCTTACCAGTAATTTTTAATTGCTATGGGTTTTTCTTTCATACTGAATGGATTCTGCCATGGCATCCTTAGGGTTTAGGTTGAGCTTTCTGATGTAGCTGAAAGCTTGATTAGTTCAACCATTCACTAAACTGTATTACTCGGCTCCAAGAAGGTAAAAATCACTGCTGAAAAATTCTAAATATAGTGCCCAGTCTTGTGATTTAAATGAAGTAATGGACAGTTTGACTCCTAACACCTCTCAGTACAGTATGCTGATTTTGAGGTTTGCTGTGTTTTCTGGCAGCAGGACAAAAATCACTTTGATTGCATCTCCAGTGCACCATGTGGTTCCTGAAGTTCAGTAGCTGCACTCACACCGATGCACCAGTGGAGCACTCTCAGGCAGTTTCAGCTCACTTCTCCAGAGTGTTCACAATTTCTAGCAGAATGTATTTGAAGATTTTCTGAGGCAGTCTGTGGCCACCAATTAAAAACAGTACAAAAAACACCTCCCAAAGCAATTGTTCCTCACCAGAGCTGATGTTGACTGTGAAGAGGTGAATGTTCATGCAAACAGTGAATGCTGGCTGAACACCCAGCAACATCATTGTATAGGAACCCTCCTTTAATAGCAATACGGAAATATTGGGGGTGAAAGTTCAACCCAACCTTGCTAGGTAACATTTCCACACAACTCAAAACCATAACCTTGGACATTCAAGCTGATAAATGCATGTACTTTCTGCCTGTTGCAAAAGTCACCCCTGCTGCTGCAGCGCATCGTGCACATGACGATGATGTAACACAGCTGCTTGACTTCAGCCTCAGGCTGGACAGGTGACCACCAGAGACTGGTTGCTGAGGCAGAGCAGCAGAACTTGAGCCATTCTGCTTCACACTGCATGCTCAAAGAAGCTGAGTAACCAGAGCCCACAACCACTTAACTGCTCATGCCCGAACTTCCCAAACCTTTGTAGACGTATATCAGGTAGGGTACACAAAGTTCTAGTGAACGTGACTAAAAATGTGGATGGGGAAAAAACCCACTCTTGGCAAGAAAGACAATCATTTGCATACATGTCAGGGATGTGAAACAATACATCAGACTTTATTATCCTTTATAGATTTCCAAAGGCCTGGGAAGGAACACAATTGCACCTAAATGATGGATAGAGTTCTTAAAAGCTTCCTTAAACCTAATAGTCAAAGCATTTTCTTTCAAATTCATTGCAGACAGCTGATTTAAAACTTTGTCTTTTTTTTATTAGAGACCCAAAGCTTATCTAGTGCTTGCATAGCAACTATAGCAATGACAGAGTAAGAGAATGAGGAAAAATTTTTAAAACTGAAATGAAGCAGCATGATGCTACTACCATAAAAAACCACATAAAACTGGCTGTTTAAAAATGGAAAGTAATGCACTCATAAAACTCACATTTTAATTACACATTGAATTTTAGCACAAGGACAAAACTATCTAAGAGTTAAGTTTAAGTTGACTGAATTCTGTCAACTTTCAATGGATTTAATTTTTTTTTGTACAATTTATACAGCTTTCAGTCATTAAGTCTAATTATGAAGAAAATTAGGAAATTTTATCACATGTAAGTTTGGACTACCTGAAACTAACGTCATCCATCACATTCCTAAACCTGATTCTATTCTACTTAGCCACAAAGAGGTTTCTCAGAAGAAGCCTAATAAATGCCACAGTTGTTTTTGTTTTCTACTTCAAAATGCTACCCCTTGGTCAAGCACATTCTACATCTCAGTTGAGCCATTCTGTTACAGATCCATACCAAAAAAAAGGAAAGTGATTTATATTGGTCACTTGAACTTGAGGGTGTAACAACTCCACATTTGGGGCAGCCAATCCTAATCTAAATATTTGAAATCCAATATTGAACACACTAACTTGAATGTAGGGAGGCGTGAAAAAAAAGCAATGCTCAAGTGTTAATGCTTAAAGCTGAAACATTTTTCTTAACTTGCAAAATACTACTATATACTCTTTCATGTAAAGAGAAAAGTCTTTGAACTAGCAGCCCATTATCGTTCCCAAACTAAATACTGAACCTTCAATGAAAAGGCCACCATGAACCTTGGCAGCCCTAAAACCTCTAAAATCTGTGTTTCTAAGGAGTTATCTAACATATAAATGGGCATGTTCATTTGTATCCATATNGGGGGGCGGATAAAAGCCTCTGCAGCGAAGTCAGCAAGTCCAGCTTCACTATAGGCCAATTCCAGATGACAAATAGCTGCCTACGAGGGTGGTGCGGGGACGACACCAACCGGTGGAGGACGACACCAACCGGTGGAGAACGCTTAGGCTTGTGCTGGGAGATGCACACATTAGTTCCCTTTTGGGAAAGCAGCAGACAACAGCTGACAAGAATAGTCAAGCTAACATACTTTGCTAACCCATATGAAGGAGGAGGGAGGAAAACGTAACCTGGTATACAAAGGAGCAGCCACTTTGGAAAGGGTCTACTTGTCCCTGCTTTGTTCCCACCCGCCACTTTGAGCTCTATAGGATTACTGTCATCTCCGTAGATAGTAAAGTTTCCGTATTTCAATCAGGATTAACTGGGTGTGAGGAATCAGAAACTGACACTGGTAGCATTTTATAACTTAAAAGTGACCCTCTCATATATCTAGATTAAAGTAGTTAACAACTTGCAAGTTTTGTCTAGAGATAACTCTTTTATTTTCAGCATTCATTATTATAAATTAATGATAAAAGCTAAAATGTATTACATCAGAAACATACTGTACAAGAAAGCATGCTACAGCTCCTTCATTTTCAGTGACATCTGAAACAAGAAACTATAACCTGAATATCACAGACCGTCAGCCAAGAGGCAAGAAAAGAGATCAAGCAGGGCATGTAGCCAAATGTCACATAGTGATACTGAGTTATAAATCAATATGGGGTACACTAACAAGGCACAGAATGTCCAACTGAATTCACAGTTCCTTAAAGAACAAGGAACACAAAGTCTTCATATGAAGGGACAAGGGAAGCATACAGGCATGTGACCCTCCTCTTTCCTAAAAAAGCCTTTTCCTATGACAGTTTTTGAAAGGCAAAGAACATTGAAAAACAACTAAAGACAGAAAAAGTAAGTATCTCTCTTGGCTTTAGGAAGACTGCTCAACCAATTTTAAAAGAGTTTAAGAAATCATTGATCACAGAAATGCTAGAACTAGTTAAATCCACTTTTTTCATCCCAACAATTTAAGGTTTTTTCCCTAGGAAACAAAGAAACATTTATTTTACAAGGCAAGCAAGTTACTCCAGCTGCTGAACACACATGCAAGTAGCTAAAAAAACCGAAACACCACAACCACCGCAAACACTGTTATTGGCACTCTGAATGGACATACGACAAAAGTATCCAATTTCTCTTACTCTTAAGCAGGGTATTTGATCTTTAACACAGTGAACAACCAAGGCTGCACAAAAATGGAAAAATTTTACTTCAACACATCATAATCAATAGACCTGAGAGTAAAAGATGTTCTTCAGTTAAACAGTTCATCACAGGTGAAGAAGCCACTTACACTATCATTTGCTGTTGAACTATGTGAATTAAATCTGTGAAGTAAACCTTGATTAGAAGTATAACCATTAAAAAAATTCTTAAACTATCATCTTTAGGTCTCCAATATAGCTTCCTGTCCTCTAGTCTAAAACAATTGTGTTAGTCCTCTTTGAAGAGGATCAGTTTGGAGAAACCATGTAAACTCAAATGCTGAACAAGAGCACATTTGCTCAGGATTAATATGCTTTAGACAAAACATGCTTTGACTTTGCACTTTAGATAATTCACCAAGTGCTCCCAGGTCTATGTGGCCAGAGGCCTACAGGGAGAAGAGAAAATAAAACTTCCAAGCACTGAGCAGGTTTAGAACAGATAGCAAGAAAATGAATTATCTCCCAGGTCGCTAAGTCACCAGAGCTATAGAAGTTCGATACCTAGAACTGTACCCAGAAGCAATTTGTAATGTATCAGAAAGAGTTCCCATACAATTTCCAAAGGTCACAGAGTGCAAACCAGGAAACTAGTAGGAGTCTTCATCACTTGTAGCTTCAAAGCCAAGTTTAGCTAGTTAACCCTGCCACAATGCATTGCTACCATCTCTCTCACCTGTATCTCCAAAATGAAGTGCTGGCCAAGTCTTAGAGAAAATGGACACCTTCACATTATCAGATCTATGGGGAAAAGATGCATACTGAGCTTCAAAATGAAACTTCTGTTTGATATTAACACTATTGCTGTTAACATTATTACTTACAGTCTTGGCTACCAGAAAAAGTTGCAGCTTTTTAGCAAACCTGATAAAAGCCTCAACTGCACTACTTCATGCAACCTAGCATCAAGGAGAACTTAAATACCTCAAGCTAAATTTGCAGTAACAATTAAGATTTATGTTTTCTGACAAAAAAGAAGGAATGAGGTGCCACCCAAGCCCAGTTTCAAACACTCAGAGTTTATTAAACATATACAAGGAGCTACTTCAGGAAATAAGCACACCAGAAAAATGGCTTACTTTTGTCTTAGGTTGTATGTATATAATAAAGATTTTATGGGTATGAACAGAACAGAACCCTCATAAAGTCATGGAATTTGAATCCTCCTGCAAAGCAGTGACACCACCTATATAATTTCTGAGGAATGTTTGTCTAATTGTTTATAGCCAGCCTCATTCCTCCAAATAATGGCAAACTCTCAGTCTTCCCTGACAGTCCCATTCAGCACCAAAGTATATTTATTTAACTTCCCATGTTTAATCTATGTGGTTTAAATCACAATTTCAGCACATAAATTCTTGTCTTGTACACGGAGCATGAAGAGTGCATAATAAAGTTTGCAGACAAGTTCCACCTGTCTATAAGCAAGTGGCCACTGAGGAGCTTATCCAGGGCTGGCAGCATGAGTAGGATGCCTTCAGTTCAAAAGACAAAAGTGTGCATGGCAGTATGGAAAGTTCTAAATTTTACCACCGCTGATGACTGATAATATAAGGCCATGGTTAGCATAAGAGATAGGCACTGTGCCTACTCTGCCCATGGATAAAAATGCAGCCCCAGACATTTATTTTTATATAAAATGTGTGTTAAAATTGTTTTAGAGAACATCCAGTTCCTGTAAATGTTATGGGAAAATGACATTTATGACTAACCAGTCTCCTCTGAGTAACATGATGTGTTATTGTTGGGTGAGTGCCATTTTCTGTCATACCAAAAATATTAACTAAATTAAGGTAAAAAAAAATTCTATAAATTGGATCCTTGCACAGGTATGCCAAATTCTGGTCAAGACAGCAGCACCAGCACTGCATCAGGTGAACCAGAACAGCACCTATTTTTCCACCGGTGCCCCCCCTAAAAAAATTCCATAAAAGGGGAATGAACCACCTTGAACCTACACACTATGAATAATACACACACTACACACATATAGAATAAATTTTTAAAAATCACAGGATTTATCTATAGAAATTGCTTAAAGAAAACTCAGACTGTTCTCTTAATATAAAACAGTATCATTAAATTGAAGTGTAAAAATATAAGGGTAATAAGGGTTACAAACTTACACTGAGCTCAAGCAACTGACTTGTTCAGAGAATCAGAACTTCTGCAAACTCCTCAATCAACTGAAGGATGCAGAGTAAATAGCCAAGACAAAAACTCAGACCTCCAAATATTACTCTTCCATCAATAGTAAACCCAGCATGGCAGTGATAGCAAAGTAGTATTTGCCTTACACAAACCAAACACACATGGCTGGGATCATCAGTGCCAGAAGCAGCCTGACCAGAACTATCCACTACTTGGGCAAGCTGCACTCCCTTGTTTGTGCCTAATTTTTCCATGGGGAGTGAGGGTGAAGACAGGCAGGGCTCCAAAAGACAGTCTTCAGGAGCTAAGTTAACTCCTGTAAGAGTTTTTCACTTGGTAAATCCTAGCAGGAGGCTGCAATGGTATCGATTCCTAGTACTGACATTCCGAACAGAAAATGCAAACCCATCCATCTGCCCACAGGGTGGATTAAACGCTGTCCTGTTTATCTCTGCAGTACTGAGTGTTTTATAACACTGGTGATTTTTAAAACAGCTCAGTAACTGTGGTCAAGCAATAATGTTCTATCAGGAATAATGCTTAAAGTATACACTAAAAACAAAATTCAGGTTCACAAAGACACATGATTCCCTCCCATCAATTTAACTTGTTAGCATATAACATCAAATATCAAATGCAATCCTAACCCTAACCCTAACCCTTCAATCACACTATTGTTTAATAATCATGAATTATAAAAAGCAGTAGCTGTCTTGATTTATTTCGTGTAATTACTGCACTTAAAACCTATTTAGATTAATAATAATTCTCAACATTTGTTACAGTAAGTTAACACTGCTTTTCCATTTTAATAAATCTGAGGATCAGGCACAAAATTTCACTTGTTAAAGATGAAGACGACAGAAGCAGGACCTGGATTAGTAACTGAAAAGCTCTGCCTTGTTGCTTTGACCCCTATACCACATCTCTTGTGGTTCACCTTTCCATTTCCTTCAGAAACCTTTCCATCTGCAGAACTATAATTTGCTGGCTGATGTAGATTTGAAGAGTTCCAAATTCTGGTGTTGCATCTGAAATTACTGGCTTTATTTCTGATTTTACAGGCAGTGGGAGACATCGAGAGAGATAGGGGAGGAAGGGGAAGGTGGTGAATATGCACTATGGTACCATAAAAGAAAATCCTGAATTACTAACTAACAAAACTCAAGTGCTGTTCCTGTGAGCTGGTTACCTTATTGAAGTATTTAGATTCAGAACAGAAGAGGATTAAGTCATGCTGCATTCACAATCATATGGCATTGAGATGCCAACAATAGATACTGACTTCAAAGAATACCTGTTAAATCTAGAAAGAGAGAAGAAGAAAGCAGAGTGCATCTCAAAAGCAGTGTCATATCAGAGTCCAGCTCACAATTCATTGTGCCATGTTTTCTAATAAGCTGAATGCTGGGACCCAGAGTTTTTAAGGCTAACTTCAAGTAAAGCTCATTAATATTGTGGTCTTCTCAGGCTCATGTTCATTTAAAATTTAAAAGGATAAGCAGTCAAGTCAAAAAACAAACCAAACCAAAAACCTGCCAACAATTTAATAGGATAGCATCTTCTTCATTCCCACCTAAAAATCCCACTCTCACCTCCCGATCATAATCTCAGACTCTGCAGATGGCTGCCAGTAGAAGATTAGAAATGAACATCAGAATTAACATTTCTCACATTGACATTCAAATCCTTACTGCCACAGAAAGCATTAATGCTTTTTACACAAGACTGATGTTTTGATGGGTGACTTCCAAGAGCATCTAGATACAGAAAGAATGTAATTCAAGATAGAATTTTTTTTTCTTAAACTGAGGTTTCATAATAAAACAAAACTGAATTTTAGTGCTGAAGTAAAATTACTCAAACTGGAAGTTAATCCGGTCTTAAATCTTAAATTAACCAATATAAATTTGCTAGAAGTTTCTCACACCATTTACTGTCACCAGATTTATCCAGGATTTCATAACATTTATGAGTGCAAATATCCCTATATCACCAGTAAGAATTTTCAGCAGCTTAGTAGTTGTGAAATCATGGTCACAAACATTAGTGTTCTAGAATAATTAATTTTTAAAAGCATATACTATCTGCATATGTTTACTCAGCATCACAGCTAAATACATCTGGTTATCCATGCGAAATTTTGCCCATTAACCCAGAACTGGCAATACCATTCATCTTCTATGACTTTTATTAAGACTTGTAAAGCAAGCCAGCATTTTAAGCATCAGATAAAACTGTAATTACTTTGTGATAGTCTATGGAGTAATAAGAACTCACACCCCCTCATTAAAAGTTCTCATTTTATAAAATAAATTTCCTTTTTGGGAAATTTGCCTTACACAGTCTCTCACAGTTGAGACACTCTTTGTGGAGGTTTGCATCCTAGCATAAACTAATTCTTTGAAATTTACAGATGTAAATTAATGTAATGGAAAACAAATTTTAAAATAAGTATTCACGTTCTGTTGGGAAGTGCTGACTGATTCAGATAAAGCCAGCAGATTACACAATGGCTATGGTATGTTGTTGCTGCTGTAATTTCAAAGGCTTTTGACTTTCTTTATAACAGGGGTAAAAGAAGCATTAATAAAGATAACAGAGAGCCATAAAAAAAGCTGTAATATATGTCTTCATAAAAACTGCACATCAATAAATAGAACCGTAGGCAAAGGAAAAGAAAAAATTTAAAAAGTGCATAGCCACCCCAAGACCAGAAATACTTTAACAAACTCAAATTTTGTTTCAATGAACTGTGGAAGGCACAGACTGGCTTTCTTACAAAAATAAATATTTAACTGTGCTGGTGTCAAAAAATTACAGCAACTTGTAAGATTTACCAGAAATGATGAAGCATGTTTCTTCTCTTATTAAAGGCCAGACCATGTCTTATTGCTAACTGGGAAGAGTGCCTCAAAGGAAGAGGCATGACTTCATCCACATTTAAAAGCTTTCAGCTTAAAGCTTTTATTTGCTTTGTACCAGGGGAAATTCAAGCATATGTCCAAAAACTTTAGAAGCAAGTCTCCCTTATGTAATAACCTGCAGAACCTCTCGTATGCCATGTCTTTCATCTGTGGAAGGGGGAAGAGCATGACCCAGTTAAAAATATGTATCTTTATGATTAAAAAAAAAAAAACCTCACAGAAATTAAAAATCAAAGTCATTTCCGCAGAATGGTCTGATACAGATATTGACCATATGTACATTAAAAACTCCACAACACTTCAGTGAGAGGAAAGACAAAAGCTGAGCTTTACAAATCGTCATCTATTTCACTTGCATCCTTAGAAGACAGCCTTTTCTAAAGTTACCACTATAACACTGCTTAAACAAACAAACATAAAATCATCATTTTTATTCTTATTATTCAAAGAATAACGATTCATTCCAGAACAAAATTTTAAAAAATTAAAAAACAAGAGTGTTGCAATCTCAGCCTCCCATACTTTCCTTGCTTTTTGTGAAACTCAAAGAAAAAGTCGCCCCCTTAGAATCCTGTAAAAACATAAATTAAACAATATCCATGTAATAGAGGTCACCCCAGGAAAACGGAAATTCCCTCTTAAAAGACAAAATGTTATGACATGACACCAGGACAGTGAACTGTTATGGAAGTCTCCATATCTTGTAGAGAATACAGTCATTATGTCGCCAAATACAATGTTGTGTAGCTGAAGCTATATGCACTTGGAAAAAATGAGGAAAACAAGACAACACAATTGAGTGCACGGCATTAATACCAAGAAGCTGTAGCCTGCATACTGAGAGAAACAACTACAATGAAAAGAGGAAAGCTGAGAAATACAATTTCTTCCAGGAAATAAAGGAGCAGTTAACTGGTATTGCAAATAAGTACAATATTAAGCCACAATAAAGCAATAATTTATAACGGAAGCTCTGAAGAAAAAGTAATAAGATGCTGCCCTGACTCTGTTTAACTACCTATCAGTCAGGTTCATAAAAATTTCCAATGTCCGTTTTTGCTGGCCTCAATTCAGAAAGGGTTGCTGTAGTCCTGTGAAGTCAAATGCGTAGAGATGTGTGAAAGCTTTGTCTAAATGATATACCTTCCTTTGCCTAATACAAAATTACATGATCATGAAATTCAGCGGGCAAAGAAAATAATAAAAATATTTTATTGGATAGGGGAGTGCCTGTTCTTTTTAAAAAATTATTATTTATTTAAGTTAACTTTTTTGACCTTTGCATATTTTCGGTGAAATTGCTCTGTCAAATACTCTGGATGCTGTTCTTCAGGAAGACAATATTTTGGATGAAGTTAACACAAAGTATTTTTACCCTATCACTAAAGTCTCTAAGTGCTATTATCAGTTAAAGCACTTCTTCAATTAAGCGGGTGACTTCTTAATTCAAATAAAATACATAACCAAGCATTGACCCACAGCAGTCAGGTTCTGAAAAAAAAGCTGACAAAAATAAAGCAATTAATTTAAATTAATTAGCAAACAAATAAATAACACCAAAACCCCCAAACATTTTAGGGTCCTCTTCCATTCCTAAGTGCACATGTGCAGACACAGTCAGTGTCACCCACTGAACCATGAAACAGGAACTCAGCAGCCAAGCAAAAATCTTTGCAACTATTAACAGATTCCCAGTTGACTTCTTACAATATCAGTCTTCACTCTGTCCAAGAAATCACTATCTATTCAGCACTGTTAAGGCTATTTTCTATATAAGAATATACGACTAAGCATACAGTTATCAAAAGTAAGTGAAAAAACTTAATGACACAGTATCAAAAAATATACCATGCAATACATCCCTTTTTTCTTTCTGGAAACACATTAAAATCTTTTAACTCTCAGTTGCTGCGCTATGCTCTTAACTTCACTCAAGTGATTTTATAGAAGTATTTTTAAAAAACGAAATAATTCTCAGTCATTATAAATGTTTGCCTGTGAGTCTGTCTGAATCCTAAAACTACATTTTATCTTTTGAATGAAGGAATCATTTCTAATTACATGAAGTCTTTTGGCATGACCAAAAAAACAGAGTCTCTTGAAAATCCTTATACAACAATCCAGGTACCAGTAATATAGGGACTTTTGTTCAAAGAGCCCATGCAGCACAGACTTGATCAGACTTGACTTGATTGTCAACTTATTTTATGTATTATTTATGCACAATTATCTTACTTGCATCATAAAATATTTATATAGCATCTCTGTGAAAATTGCAATTGTTTGTTACTATTTGGCCTAAGAGCTTCTTTCCAAAGCAATTCAAGGGGCATAAGTTACTGGATCATTAGAGTTTCACTTGGCCAGAGAGATGTGAACTAGTTGATATGGAAGTGTTGGGTAAAACACTGATTAGCTAAGGTATTAATGACCACAGCTAAATTTGCCTTACAAAAATAAATTATAGTGAAGCAAGCTAAAATAAATCAAATGCTAGTAAGTCCAAGTAACCATATTAATACGTGTTAACTTCATGCACACACAAAACCTGAGTTCATTCCAAATGAAATTGTTAGTTGTGCTTCTGTTATGGTTTTATAGCTATGGCAACGGTAAATCATCAATTGAACTTCACTACTAAAGCATTTAGAGACAAGGGTGAGGAGGGAAAAAAGATTTTTACACTAAAAAGAATCAGAACTGAAAGTAGCACTGAAAAGTGGACAAAAGTTAATATACCATGAACATAATAAAAAGCTGCTTTTGAGACGGTGCAGTCCTCCCCCATTTATTTGTTCTGTCAACCAGCAGCATTCCTTCAAACTCATTTCACAAACCTCTCCCTCTCCACTTCTACATCTTCATATCTGTTTTCTCCATTATGTTAATTGACTGTTGTAAACAATTTGTGACTGCTTCAAGTCTTTGATGTTTATGGCTACTTCCCATTCTGTTAATTTTTCATACAGAGCATTTCATTGCATTCAACATAGTGCAGCTTAGGCACTAAAATAGAAACAGTAGGGACTATGAAGATGTTGTAAGAAAATTTTATTGTCATGCATTTCTATACAACATCACCATTAAATCAGACAAGTCCAGTGGACAGTTGTAGAATGGCAAAGACTTCCTCTCGCTGTGCAGGAAACTACCATGCTTCCAAAGGGGATGCTGCTGAGGCAGCCTATTGCCCAGGAATATGCCTTCAGTCAGTCAACAGCTAATTGAAAGCTGTACAAAGGAGGCTGTTATCTAAGCTCTTCCTGAACTGAAAGGAAGGCTGCAACAGAACTTGTCAGTGGGAAGCTGTAAAGACTCATCACTTGGACAAGGGCATCACAATAGTGACCATAGACAAATGTGGAACAGGAATCCTGTGTTTCAGCAGCAACTTCAGACAGTTGTCATCATATTTCAGAGGGGGAAAAAAAGTTTAATGGGTGCTTAAACAGTCATTTTGTACAAGTAGAGTCTTGATAACCAAGTCATTTCCTTCACATGATCTACACAACTGAGTCTGTACCATACATATGAACAACATACAAATTCTAATACTTTATTACTTCAACCTAGGCTTTTCAGATTTTTGTTTAATACCAGAATATACTTATCTTGGCTGTACGAAAAATGTAATTGAAAGGAGGCATATGTGCTGGCCAAACCTAATCATACTTTAGACCAACTCCACAAGAGTCTCCTTGGACAAAGAAAAGTGAACAGAAGAACCTAGGAAGCTGAGTATTTGGAGGTTTCTTAGGATCTTACATAAACAAATGCACAATCTTATCCCAAGTCTCTTGCAAATTAAGTATGTTACATCCCAATAAAGACTGAATATTAACATCAACTTGTAAAACTACCTTTGGAAAATCATCAGGAAGACCTTCAAGAATCATGTAAAAGCAGGGTTGCACTTAAGAATATCTGCATATCCAGGCTTAACACACATTAAGACATTTGGGCTTTTAGTTTGAAAGGCACAACCTGAATACCTGTTTATCTGCTGACTGCATTTTTGTGTGCGTGTTCCTGTGTGTGTGTGTGTTTGATACCAAGTCACAAGGCCTGCACTTTCACTAAGGACAGCCTTACCTAATTTTGTTCTGATGTGCTACTTAGAAATTCCCATTAGGCAGCCTAACTGTCCATTGTGGCTACATTTCCTTCACATACTCAAACGTCCTTAACGTTTGATTGTAAAATATCAGGATGGTTTATAAGTAACAAAGTTAGGAGATTTATGATGCTGTAAGTTATATCTGCCCTTGAGGGCTGCACTGACCTAATTTCTCAAGCATTATAATAATCACATTTCTTAAAAGAAAAAAAGTACAACACACACAAAAAGCCAAACAAAGCTTGCATGCACATACCTAGCCTCAGCAAACAGCTGAGAGATGTGCAGTTCCAGTGCAGAATACCAAAATAGTTTTGTTGCACTAATACCTGTTAAAAATTGAAAATGTAATCGAAGATGCACCATAACTGAAGTTGCTAAGTCTAAATGATCATACTGAAGTGTTCATTACAAAAGAACTTCTGAATAGAAAGTAAGGCCAGTGGGCACTTTCAAATGATGCTGTAAGGAGAGGTTTGCTTGTAGTAACAAGTGGATGTTCATGGACATCTGGCAGAAATGTCATAATATTTCAAGTGTGTTTTTAAATGCCCACTAAAATGGCTACAAAATACAATATTATTTCCTCCCACAGATTGAAAAAGCTTCTTGAACAAGAGACAGTATATCAGGCAAAAAAAGAAAAGGAAAACAACAAGAAAATAGCAAAACTGAAGGAAGAATTGACTAAACTGAAATCCTTTGCTTTAATGGTGGTGGATGAACAGCAAAGACTCACTGAGCAGTTGAATCAACAAAGTAAAAAAATTCAAGAATTAACCACTTCCACAGAACAAGCACATGAAAAGCTGACTTTTGCTGAAGAAAAAATTCAAGAAGAGAAACAGAGATCCAGCAGGCTGGAGGCTGAACTTCACGCCCAGAGCAGTAAGATTTCCCAAGACCAAGAAGCAATGATGGCCAAACTAACCAATGAAGACAGTCAGAATCGCCAGCTCCGGCTAAAATTAACTGCTCTCAGCCGACAAATCGATGAGCTGGAAGAGACCAACAAATCTTTACGAAAAGCAGAAGAAGAACTGCAAGACCTAAGGGATAAGATAAATAAAGGAGAGTGTGGGAACGCCACGCTTATGACTGAAGTAGAAGAACTACGGAAACGACTGCTGGAGATGGAAGGAAAAGATGAAGAGCTCATAAAAATGGAAGATCAGTGCAGAGAACTTAATAGAAAGTTAGAAAAAGAAGCATCACAGAGCAAGAACCTTAAAGGGGAAGTTGATAAACTTAATAAAAGAATTATGGAGCTGGAGAAACTAGAAGATGCTTTCAACAAGAATAAACAGGAATGTTACTCCCTGAAATACAACCTAGAAAGAGAAAAAATGTTAACAACGCAGTTGTCCCACGAGCTGGATGGTTTAAAAGCAAGAGTTGGCGAGCTTGAAGCAATTGAAAACAAGTTAGAAAAAACTGAGTTTACACTTAAAGAAGATTTAACAAAGCTGAAGAGTCTAACAGTTATGCTTGTGGATGAAAGAAAAACTATGGGTGAAAAAATAAAGCAAACAGAAGAAAAGCTGCAAGCTGCAACTTCTCAGCTCCAGGTGGAACAAAATAAAGTGATGTCGGTAACAGAAAAGCTGATGGAGGAAAGTAAAAAGGCATTGAAATCAAAATCTGATGCAGAGGAAAAAATGTCCAGTGTTACAAAAGAAAGAGATGAACTGAAAAACAAACTCAGAGCAGAAGAGGAGAAAGGAAGTGATCTTGTTTCTAAAGTGAATATTCTAAGTAAAAGACTTCAGTCTCTGGAAGATGTTGAAAAAGAATTTCTTAAAAATAAACGTAAGGAGAGTACTAAATCTAGCACCTCCTTGCAGCAGGAAAACAACATAATCAAAGAGCTTTCTCAAGAAGTTGAGAGGCTTAAGCAGAAGCTCAAAGAAATGAAGTCCATAGAAGATGATCTTATGAGAACTGAAGATGAATTTGAGTCTCTAGAACGAAAATATGTCAGTGAACGGGACAGAGCCAAGCTCCTATCAGAGGAGCTGGAGGATGTGAAGATGGAATTGGCGAGGTATAAATTAACAGAAAAGGCAGAGTCCAGTCAGGAGCAGCGCCTTTTTAAGAAACTCAAAGAAGAGGAAGCTAAATCGAGTCATCTTTCCAGAGAAGTAGATGCACTGAAAGAGAAAGTTCATGAATATGTGGCAACAGAAGACCTAATCTGTCACCTGCGAGGTGATCACACAGTCTTACAGAAGAAACTCCTCCAGCAAGAAAACAAAAACAGGGAGTTAGCAAGAGAAATGGAAAGCCTCACAAAAGAACTGGAGAGGTACAGATACTCCAGCAAGAACATCAGGCCCGGTCTCAATGGAAAGAAAATTTCGGATGTGCAAGTTTTTTCTAAAGAAATCCAAACAGATCCAGCAGACAATGAACCACCTGATTACAAAACCCTCATGCCTTTAGAGCGAACGGTCATAAATGGGCAGCTCTATGAAGACAGTGATAATGAGGAGGAACAAACAGTGTCTTTCAAAAGCAACTCATCCACCGCAAATGCTGCAAACAAAAAATTATGGATCCCTTGGATGAAGTCCAAAGAGAGCCATCCTCAAAATGGAAAGATTCACACAAAGCAAAATGGAAACTGTGCACAGACTGGAGATCTAGTGCTAAGCCATACACCTGGCCAACCCCTTCACATAAAAGTAACTCCGGACCATGGACAGAACACAGCAACCCTTGAAATAACCAGTCCTACCACTGAAAGCTCTCACTCCTACACAAGCACAGCAGTTATACCCAACTGTGGCACTCCAAAGCAAAGAATAACCATTATTCAAAATGCCTCCTTAACACCTGTAAAATCAAAAGCAGGAGAAGGTTACATGACCCCAGAACATGTAATTTCTCCTATTACTATGACTACTTTTGCAAGATCTCAGACTCCTGAATCGTGTGGTTCTTTAACTCCTGAAAGAACAATGTCCCCTTTGGCTTTACCCAGCTCAAGTTCTCAGGAACAAACTCTCTCCTCAGAGCCCCTGGAAATGGGAGCCAAGCATGCCGTTTTTAGAGTATCCCCAGACAGGCAGTCATCATGGCAGTTTCAGAGATCTAACAGTACAGGACCAAGTGTAATAACTACTGAGGATAACAAAATCCACATTCATTTAGGAAGTCCTTACGTCCAAGCTCTCACCAATTCCAAGCCCATCAGCCCTTGCAATGCAGTGCAAGACAACAGAACTCCAGCACTAGCTAATGGCCTACCCACTAAGCCCGCCAATAAAATCACCAGCAGTATTACTATCACACCAACAGCCACTCCTCTTCCACGGCAATCACAAATTACAGTAAGTAATGTCTATAACTGACCCCCATCCATGCTGACACCCTTACCAGCAACCCATCCTGTTTTTCATCCCAGCAAGAATTATTTGGAACAGCCTCTTTACTTTGGGAAAGATCTGTGCATGAACTGTACAACAGCATATGGAACTAACGTTAAGTTTTGCCTGCGTAGTGTTATCAAGTGTGCACTTACTGTATAACTTCTCATTGAAATACAGTTATGTAAAATATTTAGTCTTGCACTTATATAAATGCATCTTTATGTATTGCCATTTTCAAAATAACTCACATTACTTTTGACTGCAACTTGCCTTGGTAAAATATTTTAACATTACAAAAAAGCAGTAAATAATTGATTATTTTCATCATTGCTTGCTGAATATTTTTTGTTTGTTATGTGTGGTTTGTATTTTTCTGCATGTATGGTAGAATTTGAATTAAGCCATAATACTGCCTGCTAACTTCAGATAAGACTTGATTCATTATCTTCCCTACTATTTCCCAATTCCTTCTAGCCATCTCATTTCAGGTAATTATCAGTACATCATACACAAACACACGAAATATTATGTATTGTGTAACACTGTTTGGTTAAAACTCTTTTTAAACCTTCCTGCAAACTTTGCTTGTAAGTGAACTGAGTTCAGAAGCTTGTATCACAAAGCAATTCTCCCCAAACAAGAGGTTTTTTCCAATACAACAGAAAAACTGCAATCATGTAGGTATGCTGTAAAACAATAAACAGCAGCATTTATATTTCTAAACAATAATTCACGAGAACAGATTTACATACAATATTCAAATCTTGTCTAAGCTCCCAGCTACCAGTCTGACAAACAGTACACATCACACAGGTACACTGAAGAAGAAACAAGATTACCAAACTATGGCATAGCTTCATGTTTTTCACTTCATAGACAGAGAAAGTTTGACAGGAAACTAAATGTTTATAACTGTAGATAATAACTGCTTTTAGAACAGTTTCTATTGAAAAGCAAAGTCCACCAGCCATATACACTTTTTCTCAGTAAACATTTGGAAGAAAAACATATTAAATTATATAAGATATGTGATAGAAATGGATATTGACATATGTATTACAGTTGGGCAATGGCGATTTCAAAAAGAGAAGTTGTGTGTGGACCTGCACAGCCCCAGCTTATATAACCTGAAGTTACTAGGCTTCATAAAAGGTTCTTCTTCCTTGTTTTGTGTCATTCTATCTCCATGGCTGCACAAGTGACTTCTGACTGAGACCTGGGTCAGAAGGAGTACACAGTTTTATTCTGCAAAGCAAACTTTGACTCACATCAACTTCAGCAAAAGTTACTGATGAAGACAGCAGCCAGCACTCAGGCAAAACAAGATTATAAAAATTTTAGAGCGTGCTAATTATATGAACAAGTTACCTAATTACATTCAGGTTGCACATTTTTAACTGCAGGGCTCAGTCAAAATCAAAAATCAGTACAAAGTACATTCTCTGCACTTCTGTTCTTTGGGACACTGCATATCCCGCTGATCCATACCTAAGATTTCTGCAGGAGCACATTACAAGCATGGCACTGAATAACTGTGTCTGAAGTACCCACTTGCCACCATACTAACAGACACCAAATTCTCCAAAAAGTGAAGGATTAACATGTGTCCTCCAGAGGCACTAATATTTTCTTCAGTTAGACTGAAAAATCTTGTAGAAAAAAAATTTCAGATCTACCTTCAAAAATACATAGAAATGAGTTGATCATTAACCACTGGGCCATCTATTACAATATCTTATAAAAGAAAAGCATAAATGAGGACATAGCAATAATCACACACAGTCCTTTGGACAATTACCAAGCTATTACGAATAAGGACGTTCAGTCTTTAAAGCTAAGATTTGAATACAAAACCTAGATGAGAGTTCACACCATTTATACGTATAATCCCTGTCTTAAACTCATAATGATTTATCAGTAACTGTCTAATTAAGAAAAGACGAAGCAGCCACTCATGACCATTCACTCCTAAGTAAGAAGCACCAGCACTGCCTGGAAATGAAATTGCTACATTTCCAAAAAACATACCTTGATTAAGGGATTCTTACATTCTCCTACTGGTGAAACAACTTCCGTGTAGATCAAACTGACTTGACAGCAAAATTTTTGTCAGTCATTCCAACAGATAAAAAAATCAAATAATTATTTTTGCCTGAAAATAAGGTTTGCACAATGAAACAGGTTCATTCTGTTTGAATTCCCAAGATCAATTTCAAAGCAGAGAAAATAAACACCTGGATGTATTTGCTGAGAGCTGAAACTTAATTGTTTAAATAGAAAGAAGTTAGCTGTAATTTTATCATAAAATAGCAAATAGAAAGCATAGCTTAATCAAATGATCGATTTACAAATTAACCTCAAGCTGTTCAGATCACCACTCCATATTTCAGAGTATTTCCACTTTGCTGAGTGGGAATATCCACCTACTTCCTTGGTAGACAATAAGGAAACAGCAGGGCAAGGAGAAATTTAAATAACTAATTTAAATAAATAAACTAATTTAAATAAATAACTAAATTTAAATAATTTTATCTGCACATTGATTCAAGCACTCTGAACAAAACCATCAAACATAATCATATTAACATTTGACAAGTAAGGCAGCTTTTCTAGGAATTTCAACTACTCTGTAAGTGGTAAGTATTGCTGTTAATTTGGAGGCTGAGACACTTTTGCTTTCAGCAGTTGCTCAAAAGCCTAAAGTCTGACAGGTATGTAATGATTCATTTAAATGTTACGAGGAAATAAGGTCACATAATAAGAAGCATATATCAGAGGGATTAAACTGTGAAAGAGAGCGTAAAAACAGTTTTCAGCAGATCATAATATCAATCCTTCTCTTTTCCAAACCTCTTGGCAAGCATCTCCTCTGAGGCTTAAAAATCTACCCTTTCCCCTTTATGTTTCGTTCCCAGCAAAAGAAAGGGAGAATTAACTGATTAAAAAACGACAGCAGTTACCATCCCACTTTCCTTCATCTTTTTGGGTTTATTTCAGTGAATGAACAAATGGACACAAGCAAGGGCAACACAAACACTTTGGTGCTCAGAATTTTTAAGCCATTCTTTTTATGTGATTAAATATCTCAAAAGAAATACTTGCAGTTTTTGTCCTTACAGAAAGGATGGATGAGGGGAGGGAGGGAAAAGGAGGAAAAGCAAAAAGAAGAGAATACAAAATGGTAATGGTAATCTGAGACCAAAGTGCCCATCCATCAGCTGTGAGGTAGTATTTCAAGTTATTTAAAGACCTCCTGCAAGTCACTAATCAAGAAATAGAACTGACAAAAATTACAGGCGCAGATTGCTAATCTTCCTGATCCGAAGCACTGTAGCAATACGGTGTCTGGGGACGGAATGTACGGCTGTAATAAGAAAAAGGTCTGTATGTAAGCATTTCATGCAAGGCTTAGGGAGGCGTGCTCCCCACACTAGGGAAAAAATAATCAGAAACACAATTGTACAGCTCTATTTTCTGAATAAGATTCAATGGATGCTGCAGGGTTAGGTGATGGAAATGGAGTAACCATCTGCAGGATGACTTTGTCCCTAAGAAACAGATATTGAGACAAGCAGAACAAAAACTGACAACTGCCTAATCTCCATGCTTAAGCAAAGACTACCAAACCATTATGTTACCAAGAAACAGAAGAGAAAAAGATCTTATGGTTCAAATACAGCACAAGTGGGGGTATAAAAATGCTTTAAAATTAACACCAAGTACTGTAAGCGGGAAATTGCTCAAAAAAAAGAAAAGACAAACCATAAAAATTTAAGCAGCATGAACTGTTTTCACAGATCTGCAGCCAGTGGCCCCAGAATGAAGCTGAGTTCTCTCTGTACTGTAGCTAACACATTAGCCAGTGACCCACCATACTGTGGGCACCCAGAAAGCTTCAAATATCAGAGCTGCCAACCAAACATGATTGTCTTCTGACCACAAAACAAAGTATTCTTGAGAAACACTTTTTGAGCACAAGTGGAAAGACCTCTTTTAATCAGTCACTTCATTTGCCATGCAGTGGTCTGACATCACAGGATCTTCAAACAGGGATGGGCCAAAGAAGCTCCCTCCCCTTTTTTGCCCCTACCACAACCCAAATTACAAAATATTGCCCTTTCGGGTGTGCTGTCACCACTGTTTCAGAAGGCAGCACTGTGAACCAGGTCAAGAAACTAACCTGAATTAAAAAAAAACAAAAGCAAAACCACAAACAAAAAGCCATACTCCACAAATCCTCATTAAAAAAAAAATCAAACCAAAAACCAACCAAACAACCTCAACAAAACAGGATCCATTTCACAGCACAGCTTTATAAAAGAGCTACATCAGCATAACTGAATGGATAAGTAAAAAGGAAAAAGGAGCATTTTATAGTACAATCATTGCCAAAGTCCTGGTCCCATCACCTTTGATGCTACCACTATTGTCTGAAGAGATACAATCCAGCATGCAAATACATCACAAAGCACTTCAAATATATGACAAGCATTCATCAGTCCCATTAACATAATTCTGGATCTCTCTTGGGAGAGAAGTTAATTGACTTGTGCAAAATCTGCGCAAGGCAGCTTTGAACGTGATTAGTATCTGTATTTTCTTATCCTTGATTGTCTCATACTCAAGCCACTATAGGTCGTGTTTTATCCTGAAGAAATATCAATCTTAGCTGGATAAAAGGTAGAGAGTCTTATATTTTAATTATCATTTTATATATATTAGGAAAAAAAAATATATTGAAAATAGGACTCTGATTAACACACCTTTTAATGTGGCCTTCCAAGAGGAAAACAGCCTGCTCACAGACAGAAAAAAGCCATGATAGTAAAAGCTAGAGGGTCTTTTTCCTTCTCCATGCAGAACCTCTGTAAACCTTTTCACCATATAAATTGATTAACATGGGGAAAACATACTCAAAGCTTTTGAACAGACAACATGGATAATGAGGACGTTTTCACATTAAAAAGTGTGCGGGTATAACTACAGTTTCAAACACCTTTAAAAACTGACACAGAAATACCCAAACACAAATATCCCTACCTGCCCCCAACCTGTACAGAATGATACCCCACTGCCAAGAATCTAACTCAACAAATGGCAGTGCAGCTTTAAACCAAGTGGACTGCTGCTCTGACCCAGGCTGTCTTCTCTCTAACAGCACTGACACTTCAGCGCCTGCAGGAACATGTAAGTGCTAGCACTCCCCTCTGCGGGACACAACTGCTATTGCAGCGTGTGTAACATTCTAAAAAGGCCACACACTTCTGTTCCCAAGGACCTCCAAGTGCCCTAACAAGGTGCCTGAGACCCCTTCAACTTTTAAGCGGCAAAGGGAAGATTAGCAGCAAACAATTGTTCATTCCAGCTGCATGATGATGCTGATCAGCCAGCGCCAGGTAACCTTGTCCTACGGGAGTTAACCCACAACATAACCTTACCCTTCTCTGCATCTTGTCAGTTATCTACTAGAAATGAGTCTTTAAGTTATCCAAAGTTTAAAATATTATCATCACACTTGCCAGTGAAGACATGTCCCAAGAAAAGTAAGGCACATAACAGAATTTTAGAAACTGTAAATACAACTTCTGCCTCCAACCCTTCTTTTCCCCACCACCAGAAAGTAGATTTAAACTCAGCATTCAGGAAATAAGACCACAGTGACACATTTAAGTACATTAGTGCAAACTGTGTCACATATATGGAAATAATTTCTAATATGAATACAGATTTTTCTGTCAAATATGCCATATTATTGAAATCGAGAGGGCTGTAATAGAGCAAATATCAGCAGAAGAGTAGAAGATGCAGAAAACAGAGCTTAAAAAGGATCCGAGGACATTTTCGAGCCTATTCCCTCACTATAACTTGACTTAAAACCATCCAAACAAAAACCTAGCTCATATGGTTCCAAACTTCTGCAGTGACAACTTCACAGTTACCAAGGAATCTGTAACACAGCTGAAATACCCTTGTCATTAAGAATCTTGCTAATTTCTAAGCTAAATTTACGTTGCTGAAACTGTACTCCAGTATTCTCTTTCCTATCCCCTCTGCTGGACTTTGAAAATTATTTTCTCTGCAACACATATTAGAAGACAATTATTATGTCTCTTCTCTGTTTTATTTTCCCCAGATTAAACAAACCCAATTGCTCTCCCACTTAACAGCTCAAGTACTACGCCTCTACAGCTTACTGGAGAGTCATTTTCCCTCTGCCGAGCTGTTTATAGTGGTGTGACAATGCAGTGAGCCAAGCCAGACACCAGCCTGGCTTAGGTCTCACCAGTGTTAGTAAGAGTAAGGATTACACTGCTCCTGCTCACACATCTCAGGACAGTCACACACACAGTTGTGTTGCATAAAAAGGAATTGAGAGCAACTGAGACTTCTCACTTTGGATTCCTAGAAAACAAATGCCAGGACCTAGTGGAAGAAAAGTAAAGAAGAGGAAGTATCTGAATGCTCTGTGTAGTTGAGGATGCCTAACCAGAAATTTCAGCCAAAGCTGTCTGGCTTGAAGACCAAAGGGAATATTCAAGTTTATCACTTAATCTTAACTCGTTCTCACTTGCAGACCTGGCTTTCATTCTGACTACATTCAATCATCCAGGAACAAACTAAAGTCTGGCAAGAGGCACGCTTATGCACATACATACATGGACTGCTCTGTAAAAGACCTTCAGCATCATCCCCTGGCCACTTTCACTAAAGCTGAAAATGATACTCTGTTACTCAAATTTCTTAAACTAAAAACTTAGGCAGTGAGAAGGAACCTTATCTGAAGTTATTTCTCCTAGATCAAGTGCTACAATGATGTAGAAAGACAAATAAGAAAACTTACAGCACAAGTACTACATGCTCCCCCCATTTAAATGAATAAAGTTCAAACAGGAAGCAAAGCACACGTCATACTTTCAGAAGGAAAAAGAAAGCATTAGGACCAAAAGCAGGAGAGCTGCTTCAACAGCACAGAAGCAGAAATATTTTCTCTCCTTGACACTCCCACACACACTTGTCTTAGCCCACTCCCCCGATAGCAAGCATTGCATTGTGTTAAAAGCTGGCCCATATAAATAAGCCACCTCTGTCCCTATGGGGAGAAAAAAAGGTGGGTATGGAATATATATCCTGATATTTCAGAGCATGCTTTCTCTGTTGTCTTCTTGAGATTAGAAGGGCCATTTTCACGTTAATTTGTGAAAATTTCTCAGTTGTCACCTGTGCCAGGGTTTGCTCCCATCCCTGAAGTACCTGCTGTCGTTCACTGAGACAACAAACGTAGTCCCTGTGTAGAGTTCTCACTCTAACACTCTTTCTTCTGCCAATTCCTATAACAGGCAATTGATGCCTGCTTCAGAAGTGATTTTAAAAACAAAGTTAAAATGCAGATTTCTTGATTCTTAGATCATTGCTTACCTTGAAAATTAGCTTTGTTTATTGCTCCAACTAAGCACTACTGACAAAAACTTTGCTATTTTCCAAGCCTAATGCCTTGAACCAATATGGTGCTGTTATACTTACAGACAGATGTACAACATAATCTTCTAATTTAAAATACGTGGCCAGTTTAATGTTTTTGGGGTTAGTTGTCGTTGTTGTTGCAGTAATTATTTGCTGATGCTTACTTTGACACATCAAGTAAAGGAAAACTGCATAACTACTCAGATAGGTCACTCCTGGGCAACATTTTGTTTCTGAGGGTGTTTTAAGAGCATTAATGGGAACTCATAGGGGATCTCCAGAACATGAAAGGCAGTTCAGCTTGCTTTCTGAAGAATAAACATCTTTTTTCTCTTCTCTGACTTGGAAAGATAGCAGATATAAAAAGTAGCCTACAGATGGGAACTCAAGGAGACATAACTAAACAGCAATAATGAACACAAAGCCAGCAAATTCAGAATACAAACAAGAATTCAAAAAAGAATGAGGGGGACTAAAAACATTCATCTTGAAGGAGAAAATGAGCTGGTAGAAAGGATACATATACCTGAAGAGAATTGAAGTAATTCATGGTGGGCACACAGATTTCCCATACTTGGTTAAAAATCAAATTGAAAAGGCCCACCAAAATCTACATATAAGGGGGTTTCAGTCATTCAGGTCTGTCTAAAAACCAAACCAGACATCCCAAGATACAAGCCTGCTGTAGCCAATGTATCTGCTTACATGCCTCTACACCAAGCAGTAGGGAAGGACCTAGGAGTATTACACAAGGATTTTCAGTACATACTCAACTAAACCAATGCAGAATTTTATATATGGTTACTTCCAAGTGCTTTCCAGACAATTCCCACATAATGCCATTCCTTCTTTATGGGTACACCTTAGAGCAGCTTAAGCACTGATCCAGTCAACTGATCCAAAGTGTTCTGTTTACAACTCTTACCTGAGATTCATAATTTGTCAAGGACAAGTTTTAGAAAATAAACAAAGTTTAGTGATCTAGATACACATGTAATTGAATTCAAAAAGTGTCAATAAGTGTTTTCTGTAAATTTAAGTTATTCAGTCTTTCCTCTCTAGAATTTATATCAGGAATGATGAAAACCACCAAATTTTAAGTGCTGTATGAGGAGGAAGAGAACTAGATGGGCAGTTTGTGAAATCCTTGCCTTCATCAGAAGTTAGATTGGTACAATCACTGAAGAGCAAGCTCAGTTGTCCTGGCAGAGAAACTTAGCAGTGGTGTAGTTTATTTGCACAGAAAAAAGAGCCACATAATACAGCTGTTATCCTTAAGTTAGGGCCTATGCCAGGAAATAGAGCAATTCAGTTATTGTGGCTACAATCAAACATGACACAAGCAAAAGACAGCAATACAAACTCTGTAAGCAGATCCAACCTTCACAAGTTCACCAATTATAATACAGCTCTAGGCACTAAATTATAATAATGTAAATGTATTCAATACTATCATTCAGAACTGCAAAATACAGCATCATTTTGAATCACAAAACCAAATTTGCTTGAAATGAAATCTGATGGTTCAGAAGGCCACGTTGTCAATGGTGGTTTTAATGAACTAGAAACTGGTACAAACTATAGGGCACAGCACAGGGATATTTCAACACCTAACTTTTCACTGATTCAGTAAAACCTTAGAGCCTGAATACCAGCCAGATGCACAAAACCTGTAAAAATCTGGGCCTACCAATACTTTCTCAAGTACTAACATGGCTGGTCAATCAATTCCAGACAATACTCCAAGCACTCTGTTACCTAAGGAAGCTCTGAACTGGAACACTTCTCAAAAAACCCCCAAACCAAACAACCAAACACAACTCATTGAGATACAATCTCACTTTAGCATGCAAGACTTTACACAAATATTTTTATGTATTCACCTCAATATACTTAGCAAATGATAGCTTATCTAATTCTTTATATAGTTGGGAAACTGACACATTTTCTATCATCTCTACAATTATATCAGACAGCAGCACTGGCAGTAATAGCCCACGCAAACATTTTATTCTCAGTACTGTGCCTCACCTACCAGGCCATACCACACGGTCAGAGGCAAACTCTTCCAACTCAGTACTCATGGAAAGCCATACAGCAGTAACACGATTATCCCCTCCAACATCAATTCCTTTCTTAACACAGCACCTTTAGGAATTGAAGCAAAATTCTATTTGGTTTGGGGGCAAAGGGGGGATTCCTTTTTTTCCTTTCCTACTAACAATAGGAATGCTAAAATTCCAGACTATCATGAAAATGCATGTTAATTTTGTTTATTCAGCATTTAACGAAGAATTTCAGTCAAGTTTAAGTGAAAATACTGGGGTGCAGTGAAAAAGGAAAACTTCGCTGCCACCTAGAGGTAAAGTCGTGAAGGAACACAGGGAAGGAAAAACGCATCTTCTTTTTCCTTACTCACTTTCAAAGCCAAACTCTTTCCTTTCTCAATGCATTAAAAAAAAAATAAGGCTCTACAAATTGAAACATGCTGATTTTAAAAATAAAAACATGAAAGAAGTTTTAGACACTCAGACTACATCTCTCATCTTCGGTAGTGACCAGTGTTAAATGCCTGTGAATGTTAAGTACCAGGCACACAGAATAGAAAACCCAGCCTCTGGCAGCCTGCAACTTACGGCTATCCACAGCTGGAATCTCCACATACCTTTGTGTTTAGCAGTCCTTGATGGATGCCCTGAATCAGTATAAACTCTCTCCAAACCAAGTTATATCATCACCTCAAAAACTCTGTCCCAATGAGTTTCGTAGCTCATTGACAAGTGAAAACACTTTCCATCCACCTCCAGTGGATGCCCTCTCAAGCATGCTAGAGAATTGCCCTCTTCACAATAATGCTACATTTCTGTTGTTGTTGTTTATTTTTCTCACCACAATCTATTTTCCAATCTTGAAAAGGTTTAGTGTATGTTATTAATCTTCACTCAGAAGACAGTTCATAATTTATAGTCTTTGCCACCTTTTCTGCATTTTGGCATACCCTTTATTGAGCTGTTTGAACAAAACCCTGTAAAACATTCACAATGTAGATATAGTTTGGATTCATACACTAAAAAATGACGGGATTTTTCTTCTATTGTATTCCTAGCAATTCCTAACCCGTTACCTTTTTGACAACTGCCAGCTGCTGAGCAATGAGGACAATTTACAGGGATTCCAAGATCTGTGTCCTGAGTGACAATAAATGTCACTACTGTACGTGAACTTGTTTTCCCTACATATATTATTTTTCAATAACACTGGACTGACAAGCATTTTTACTCAATAACAGGAATTAATGTCAGCTCTTGCTTCTAATACTCTCCCTGTTATACCATATGCAAGTATTATCATCTCAGTACTGTCTTCCTACGCGGTTTATGAATATGTTGAGTATCAGAGGTGTCTATGAGGTTCAGATGCTATCTCCACTATACTATTAAAAACTAGCTCACTGCTCTGCTACCTATTCACTTGCCACTTATTAACCTTGAGAATTTTCCTTGTTTTTCCACAGTGTCCACACAAAATCTGATCTCATGAGATTCTTTTGTTAGAGACCGCTATCAAGGTTTTTTTTCAAAATCCCAATATAACATGGTCACATCTATAACAGTAAGTTCAAAACTTAGCTAGGTCTTTCCCTCCCACATGGATCTCATCATAAAACAAACCACACTGTTCTGGGAGATTGCTACAATTTTGTCTCTTTGTTATCATACTTCAACTAAGCCCAGGTAGATTTTTTCTTTACTCATGATCCAGTAAGCACATCTGTGACGTGCAAACTTTCCCCAAATTCCTCCACACTGAGCACATGCAATGATCTGATGTTGGCTCAGCTTTATTCTATTGAAAACCCCCGTCACACACAATTATCTACAGGTAAATGGCAAGCTTTTGATTTGTGATTATTTTTATTTTTTTAATCAGCCCAGACAGACCATTATAGCCACTAGGAAGTTTTTCTCAAAACCCGTTTCAATCTAATTCATTCTTATTAATACTTAAATCACCAGAATTCCAACACCCTTTTCTATTGTCCTCATTTGAACACCATTTCCATTTTAAGTTTTAAAAAAGAAAATTAAGTTCTTTTACCCTTAGCTTGACTGAAAAAGGTATATAAAAATGCTTGTGATGCAAAAAGGTTTTCTGGTGAGTAGTGGATGTTTAATCCTGATTTGAGATAATGGTACCTTTCAAACAAGCTTCTTGCCTTTATAGCTCTTCCCGCCTTTTCATAATAACTTTTTTTCTGGTGTATTTACTTTTTTTGCAATTAAATATGACTATGATGCATTCTGGAGGGAGAGTTGTCTCACAAATACATAAATTTTGTGTACACTGGCCACTGTCAAAGAATGATCTCTCACAGTAAAGTATGAGCTGGGTATTGCCTGCTACGCAGGACTGAATGAAGATTTGCTTCTGCATGTGGACGTTCTCTGATTATTCACCCAGAGAACCCACACAGTTCAAGACTGCACTGCATCACTCACTCGGCTCCTAGGGCTGATACTCAGTCAGCTGACAGACAGGAAACCCTTCTTATTTACACTCTGAGTTTCAATCCATTAGGCTGTGGTATTCACCAATCGAGTAGGTAAGTTAAATACAAAGCTTCTGTCTCATTACCAGTGAGATAAAGGAAGTTCAGACAAACAGTTCCAACAGCAGTGCATTCAGATTTATGAAGTGGAAAAGGCACTAACAAGCTAAAAACACTGTTTGTTTCTCCTCCCGAATGCATGATTTATTTTCTCCATTTATTTCCAGATTACTAATACCTTCTGTCGCTCAATTCCAACTCGGATCCCCAAACCAAAGCCTGCAAGCACAACCAAAGCACCTGTCAAAATTCCTGCTGGACATCTCAACAAACCACTCCAAGACAGCCCTTCCGGCAAGATACGGATTATAAGAACTGTGTCTAAAGCCTGCCTTCAAGGTGGAGGGAGAAGGTAAATAATTTTCTGTGATCTATGGCATTAAAATGGATTTAAGCAATCTGAATCTCAGAAGGAGTTGTTTCCACTGGGGAAAAGTCAGAAACCATCCACATGGTCAGCACATCAACGGGCACCAATCACAGGACATCAGGAGACAGCCAAATTCTTAGGAGTCAAAGTTAACTTCAGGTCTGCAGGGACCATGCAATGCCTCGTTTTTTCTGGTGCAATTCCAGGTTTTGGCACTCACAGTACAGGAGCACAAGACACAAATAAGTTTCTACTAAAAATTCAGTTCTGACATGTTCTACAAATAACAACAGTAAGATTGTCTCAGCAGATTTATAAAAACATGGTCAATCACATGAAGAGGGGTTGCAGAAGGTGTTGTGCTCTCAAAGTTGGTCTATACAAGAAGCCTCTCAGTATGCATATCCTAAGCTGAACTTTAAAGGGGGAATGAAGAGAGGCATGGAGCAATCTGCTCTTGTATTACGTATTGACCTTAGAGAAATGCAGAGCTCCTTGCTCTGCCAAGCATCTCTTTAAAAGCATGATGTGAAGATAAGCAACTCCCTCCTCAAGGAGTTACCTAGTGTGATTTTCTCCACTCCAATTCATGCAGATGTTATATTAGGAAAACAAATCCGAGAATCAAGATGGATATTGTTTGCATCAGCTATTTCAACGTTCACCATTTGCACTACAGTATTTAGACTACAGTTCACTTAAACAGTATTTTAGAACTGATCAAAATTAGTATCAAGCTTAACAGTATGTTGTGGCTTACACAGAAGTGCAGTTTCATTCTTGCATTCCTCCACAATTTTGCGCTTCCTTTCCACTGCTCATGTTCACTTAAAATATGTAACTGGATTCATTGCTCCTAGTGAAGGGGTTTTTTTTTAACTGAACTCTTTGCACAAGAAGTTCTAGTTCATCCATGAGAGAATTTGCCTTTTTGCTTTTCTTAAAGAATAACTTCTTTAAAAGACTTAAAATTCAAGGTTTCCTTTCAGCCACCACACACACATAAAAACCTCAAACCAAAAACACAAATAAAAATGTTAGAAGACTCCACGCTTGTTGTTTCCAATTTTCTGAAAAATAGCAATTGTTGTTCTGCAACAAAATTTCTCAGTGTTCTATAGAATGTTAAGAAAGACTAGCAAAATCCTACTGCTACGGCAAGGAACCCCCACACCAGAATCCTGTAATACCAACTAAGACGAGTTACTGTTTTAAAATATAAAAATCAATTTATTTCTCTGGTTTTAATGTCTCCCTCATTCTTCTTCCCCTAACAGAGTGCATTCCAACAGTCTAAATGGCTCAACTGATAATACGTGGGAAAACTCCTTACACATAGGTGTTTCTTTAAGTACTGCCAAATCCTAATTCCTAACTAAAGCAAAAGCTGGTGGTGATCACAGTGCCATAGCCAGAACTGCAATCCTTTTGCTGAAGCAAGGAGAGATTCTGATGCATTCAGTTACCCGATTTTCCCCTTTTATTTCACAGCTAAAAGTTTAACTTAACCACTGAGACAGTACAACATGTTAGCACTGCTCTGCGACTGTTTTTGCAAAGCCACAAGAAACCTATGCCTTCCTCAACAGCTTCACAAGAAATTCTCTACAAGTACTCAAAAGAAGTTTTAAAAGATCCGTCCACTGAAAAATTATTTCAGCTGTGTCCCACAAGACACATCTGTGCTAATACGCAGACATTAGAGAATGACTTTTCCATAGTAAAAAGGAAAGGCTTCCAGTTTTATTCACTAAATCTGCAGCTATCAAGTTCTGAGAGTCCGTATGTTTGCTCAGATCCCAACACAGCTCACAGAAGCACACCACTGCAACTCGCAGAATGAATGTACACAGATGTGAAGAAACACAGATTTGAAAAAGCAGCTGTCAACTTGGCATGCTTATCAGAAAGATCTTCAAATACTAACCAAGTTCCATCACAAGGGACAGCAACGCATTGATGTGCCAAAAAAAAAGATACAAACCTCTTCATACAGAGTCCACCAACAGATCTCAGCTCTGATCAAGCAACAGTGCTCCCTCCCACTGAATGCACTACAATGAAGAGTCTGCTTCTCAACAGCTGCAAATCACACACTACAAATTAATGTTAACTGGCACCCTTCAGTATGCACAGAGAAAAGAGAACCTATGGCAAAAGAAATCAATTCCTGCAATGGCGTCCTTTGCCTTAGAGTCCACAATGGACCCCACAAGCACTGTCAAATCATCCACCATGGTCCCATATCATACTTCTCATCTATTTGTGCTGCTAACATAGAAGAGTTTTGCTCCTGTCTTGCAATGACACAATTAATTCCTACCTATGAGGGGCATGGCCCACATAGACTCCTACTTAAGAATCTAAAATGGACAAATCGGGATACTACACTCCTACGGGATTAAGGGCAATACAGAAAGCATGGAAAATGAAAGACAAAGAGTGGTAACAAAAAAGGAGGAAACTGGAAGAATTTCTGTAAAATGGAAGTCCATCCCTCTCCCTCAAACTGACTGGGAGATGTGGCACACTGGCTACAGGCAAGATCCAGACGTTTACAGCGCTGTAAGAATTGCTCCTTTCTGTTCACGGAGAGAAGAGGAAAAAGTTGGTGTCCTTCACCAGCACAAAATAAACACCTCCAAATTCCTTATCCTTTCCCTTGTAATTCTGAATGCAATATAAAAATCACTTGAAAGACTGGACAAAGTTGTGACACAATCTGGAAAAAAGGGAGGTAAGGAAGTCCTGCAGTTGCATGACGTGGGACATGTGTAACACTAAACTACGCGGCTAAGTAGAGAATAATCCCTAACCACTCCCTCCACAAATCTCATCTCAAAGGTTTGCTGAAGACGTTATTGGGCAAGATTCTTTAGTTTTTGTCATGTGACAAGGTAAAAAGATGGGTAATCTCTTTAGCATTTTTTCCTTGGGTTTTTTGGGCTTTTTTTACATCTATAAATCACTTGCAGCAGGGTAAACTTTAATGTCTCAAGGTGAGAGTAACTACCTTCGATCTTTAAAATGAACTCTAAAATAATGACTTCCAATGATGTGGCCAAAAGCAAATTTAGAATTCCTTATATATCCATACATTAGGATATATTTATATATATTTTGTGTTTTCATACTCTTTCAGTGGAGTGTATGAAAGATGTTCATACTCATTTTAAAAGTAGCCTTTTCTAACTACAAGTTGCTCAAATCTAAAACACTTTTGAGAGCTGAGCTATGATGAATATTCTGTAGGCCAGAACTTATTCTGGGGTTAATTTTAAAGGATCTGGTAAAAGATCAGTATTTTAAAAGTACATTTTTAATTCTGCTTTGCACCTACAGTTATGGCAGAGATACTATTTTTAAATAGGTCAGCAAATGAGGTTGGATAGTATTTTTTTTAACAAAACTTGATGTTTCACAGAAATGAAATTGACCAAGTCTGTCAAAGGTGCTCACTAATGTGCAATTATTTTCTTGTATTGCTGCCTACATCATACATTGTGAACCCTGATTTCCTCTTTTATGCCAACTGATTTTAAAGCATTTTTCAGTATCGATAAGATGCTGTACAAATTAACCTTTTATTTTACCTGTTTTATGTGAAAAATAGCTACACAAAATAAAAGTAACAGATGTTTTATGTTTACTGATAGCTTGTATCAACTTCATCCAACAACAGGCTCTATAAAAAGAACCTGCCAACAAGTCTACAAAGGTGGTCTACAGACAGCAGAGCACCTGGTTTGCACAACACTCACCTGTAATCACTACTCGTAACACACTCAAAGAATGTTCTTGGAGTAAAGTCTACAGGATTGGGTTAGACACCTCTAGAGGTTATTTTCCACCTATTTTAGTAGCTCAAAAATACAACTGTGAAAATCCCAAGGAGTTTCTTGTAAGTGGAAAAGTTGTCATTCACAGTCTCACCTCCAAGTCAGATGGTTCATCCATCACGTCAAAAGTTTATAATCAAAGTCGTGCTCTGTATCCAATTTCTAAAGGAAAGCTGTTGACATTGTAACAGTCAGCTTATCACCTACCCCAAATGAAACTTGTGGTTGGCTGAACGTGCAGGCAGGCTCTTAAGAAAAATTGTGAATGAAGAGCATTTACCATGGGAACTGGGACTGCTTAAGGAACCTACATGAGACTAAAAACAAAATTTAAATGCTCAGAAGCCTAATAGGCTTCTGAGGTCTTCTGACCCCTCTTTATTACATACAACTTTTGTATTGCTTCCTCTCCAACTGTTTTCCAAGTACCTTTTCACAGGAAATAAGCACCAATTATCAAGACACTCAAAGAACTGGAGTCTTTGCAGAGGTGCAGATAAATCCCAGTAACTCCCAACTCCTGCCAGTATTGTATTAAAAAAGAAATTTAAAAAAAAGCAATAAAATAGGGCACTGTAAGGTCTAAAGTCATTTTAGTTGCCCAGATCTACCTAAATTTTCACATTAAATGTAAACATTACAGAAAAAATATTTTACAGCCTGTGGTTTCGAGACACATTTAAAAATACAAGTGTATAAACCAGGTATCATAACCATCAGGAAAAAAAAAGACAGATCAGTCACAGCACTATATTCCAAGGAGCAATGGCTGGAGAAGAGCTGTTTAACTCCCGCCCTTTTACAGTAACACACGGCAAGGGTGATACGACACACCCCAGTGAGCACATGGGTGATGCTTTTCAAGTACCACAGATACTTTTCCCTCCAAAGGCTCTACTATGGATTTACTGTTTCCAAGGCCTTACAGAACCGTAAGTAAGTTCATGTCGGTAATGGCAAACACAATCACAGAATATTCTGAGTCGGAAGGGACCCACAAGGATCATACATTATGCAAAAGCCTTTCATCAAATGAACTCTTGGGAAGAAAACGCAGTTTGGAAGGTAAATGAATGCAAGGGAGAGCTGAGCTCTGAATTCAAAGCAAGAGGTTTTCCCATTCCCCTCGTCCCGCTTTTTAAACTTCGCTTGAGTGTATTTTTGTTAGGTGGATTCCTGTTGTTACCTAAATACTGGTGGTTTCGTTTGCCGCTCCATCATCTATCCCAGGGCTCCTATCAGAGAGTGGACATCAACTCGCTGCAGAGATTCTGCTTATAAGCAAACCCGCCCTCGGCAGCAAGCAGGGAAAAGCAGGCACAGGGCAAAAAGCGAGTGAGAGTGGAAAACCTGGAGAAGTAAATTAAAAGCAGAGAAGGGAAAGGCGGAGGGGGGAAGTGGAAAAAACCCCCCAAAATCCAACGAAAAGGAAGGAGGGCAGGAAAGGAGGGTGGAGGCTGGCTCTCAGGTAAAATGCTTCAAGCCCAGCGTGAGGAGCGAGCTCCAGCAGAGGCGTACCTGGAGTGCCGCCCGCTCCGGTCTCGGTGTCCCACCACGGCTCCTCCAGCGTGTCCCCCATGCCGCCGCCGCCGTCGCGCCTGCGCACTGCCCGCGGGGCCGGGCCGGCGGTGCCCTGCTCCCCGCGCTGCCGGGCGGGGGGACGGCGGTGCCTTGGGCACATCTGGTGTCACAGCTGGCATTACATCTTGCAGAACAGTCTCCTGAAAGAAAAGGAGGCCTTTAAATGCATGTTGGAGTTTTTTAAATTTTTTTTTAAGTGGAAAATATGGGCGTGAGAGAAAGAGGAAAGGAGTTAAAAGTATTACCCCCTCCTTCATAACATTCACTTAATTGCCTCAACCCAGTTTCATACTGCAAAATACCTACTTTCTTGGTTGAGGTAATTCATGTAATGTTTTCTGAGGAACAGATACGTGCCTGCAGAGGGTGCGTGTTATCTCGGGATGAGTGCTCCCGGCCCTTTGGGAACCGGAGCCTGCAGGGTAAGCGCGTCTGTCCTGTATCTCTTCCCGCAGGAGCCGGCCCGCTCTGAGCCTGGGCGTTACCTACTGGAGCACATCCCGAGTCAAGCTGTGGAAGTGAAACAGACCAGTGTAAGGGCTGGAATTTCTCATAAGGCGGCACTGTTATCCCGTGTATAACCCGCTCCAACGATTTTTCCTGAACTTCCATTGAAGGATACTATTTTTTTTTTCCCTTTGAGAGTGCAGGTGGGTAAAGAACGTGCATGACAGAGAGCATTAGCGTTGTTGTGCCGAGGGTTGCTAATGGATATCACCAAGTGATTTTTAGCCCTTGAAAACAGTTCTGCGTGAAACTTGTGAATTTCCCCGACTCGCGGAGTACGTACAACCTGTGGCACATTAAACACTGTGGGGGAAGTCACTCAATAATCAAACCTAGATCTGGCAAAGCAGTTCAGCTTTATGAAAACCGAAAACATTCAAATCTCCGGCAGACCAGCTCCCCCGCCCTCCTCCAGTAGCGCTGCGCGGTCACTCCCTCAGAAGCTGGTGCTGCCGCTGCCGCTGCCGCTGCCGCTGCCGCTGCCGCCGCCGCCGCCGCTGCCGCCCTCCTCCCGTGCCCAGCTTCCGCGCTTTGCGGCCCGCGCCCTCATTCCCGGCGCGCGGGAGGCGGGGCCAGCAGCCGGGAAGGGGACAGGCTCTGGGAGGAGGGCGTCGGGAAGGAAACACCTCCGAGCGCGCTTTACGGCCGGGCGAGCGGGCACGTCAACAGCTATGGCGGAAGGGGAAGAGGCGCCACCCAGCAGCTGGTGAGTTGTGGGGGTGTGGGTGCCCTCCTTCCCGCTCCCCTCCCTCCCCTCCGCGGCAGGTACGAGGAGAGGGAGACCGGAACGCCCTGGCCGCCGCCGCTCTCCCCCGGGACCCGCCGCCCTCCGGGCATGTGCGGGGTCGCGCTGGGAGCTCGCCAGGAGTCCCCAGCAAACGCCGCCGGCGCTCGGAGGCTCCGGGTCCCCAGAGAGGAAGGGCCCCAGCAAGACATGGGCGAGACACAAAACGAGGGCCGTGCCCAGCCTGGAGCCAGGCGGTCGCTCCAGTTTAAAATGACAGCTTTAATATGCGATAGGAGCTGCTCTAGGAGTCTGCCTGGAGTGGAGTTGCTTTGTTCAGTTCGTTTCCCCTTTCGCTGCGTACCTGCTCTCAGGAACAGGTGACAACAGTGGGTCCTGCCTCGTTTTCTGAATGATTTTGCTCACCACCCTTCCTTAGTACAGCTATTACTTATAATGGATTTTACATTGAACCTCTAGGACAAGAATAGAGGCTATTTCTGGAGCGTGTATAGGATCGTTTTGATGGTAACAGTGATGTGATTTCAGTATTTGTTGCATGCGTATTCACTCAAGATTGCTGAGGCTTAAATAAACTTTGTGTTTAAACACTGAAGCTATTCTTCCTGCACCCAACATCTCCATTCATTTGCATCTTCACTTTTTGTCTTTGCACTTCTGCATTGCATGTGATTTCTTTCTGTGGCTCTGCGCCACACCACTGCTCTTTGTCCTTTCCACGTATACGCTTTTCAAGCAATTACATTACAGACTTGCTTTTTATGATCATTTCCAATCTGATGTTTTTGCTTTTAGGCTCTATTTGTTGTGGCAGATTCAAAGTTTCCTGCAAACTGAGTCTAGCCTTCTTTGTGCTTAGTTCTCTCACTATAAAGAAGCCAGAATACACATGCAGGTGTAGGTGGGACCTCTTCTTTGTTGGTTCTACAAATACAGCTCTTGGTTAAAAAAACTTAGTGTCGTTAACTAGAAAATGAAAGTTAGTTGGTGTCATTTTTTATTCTTGGGGATTTTTTTCTTTTAGTTACAGCCTCAAAATTTATGAAGCTTTTTCTATAAATGCAGTGTTGCATACACATTATTTCTGAATACAGACCTGACTGTTGGGCCATATAATTACAAACTGAGGGATGGACTTACTGACAGTGCAATCTTGGCACTTTGAAATATAACCTTGGACACTGAATAAGAACCGTGTTCAAATACCTCTGAAAAAAGTACTTCAAATGACTTCCATTACTAATATTGGAAGGATGTTGCTGTCTCCTAGATCACAACAAACTTCTCTAGAATTTCTGTTAAGGATGAGGACGAGTGTGTTTCCAGACATATTTTAAGACGCAGCCTACACTGTTGATATTCTGACTGGCAGCTTCAAAACTATAGTGAATTTAGTATGCTGGTGGTACTAGAAAAGGCAAACTTGAAGGCATTTGTTAAAACAGATTTTTTAAGTCTTTATGGGAGCAATTCAAGAGGTTTGTGCTTAAATGCTGCATTAGGATGTGACAGTGCGTCCTGTTACTCGAGCTGTATGCTGTGAATGACAAAGCTGCATCCCTTATTGCTTGCTTAGAAACTTCACATGGCTTTTTGGTTCTGTTTTCCTGTTTTGGTTTTTGTTTAAAAAGCCAGTTTCAGTGGAGTATTTTCATTTATTGATTTAAACTGTTGTCCTGTATTCATATTTCAATGCTGTGAACAGATGTTGTTGAAAGAGCTTTTTGGTGTAAATTACTACACTGTCATATTTTGAAGTATACAGGATTTCGAATTTTAAAAATCCCCAAACATAAAATGATACATATGTACGCCTGAGCTCTATTGGGAGCAAAACTGGCAGTGCTGATTCCATATCCTCTCTTCACTTCCTTAAGAGGATTAAAAGGCAGATGGAATTTCTTGTTCAGAGACTGTTGCAGCACCTTGAGTGTGTAGAATCTAGACATGCTCATTAACATAAAATTCCCTGTTTGTTTTCCCTGTGTTAACTTGTCATGCGGTGCTGGTATAAGTGATCTGGGTGGGGTGGGACGGGGGGAAAGTGTCACAAACTAATTATGAGTTAAACCCCTCAAGATCTGTACTGACTGCTTGGTGTTTTGCTGAACAAAAACCAGGGAAGTTTGCCACTGCACAGTAAAATAAAATTTTAAAAAACCCGGCATCACCACCAACCCAAACTTATGTATAGAGAAAGATGAGATTGTAATTTTTTTCCTTCAGTAAATACAGGAAGTTGTTATCAACATTTTTGATTTAAAAATGAGCAAAATCAGACAGACCTTGTTTGCTAAATGTTTCTTTTTAGCTAGTTGGCATATACTCAAAAGCTAATTTGAGAAATTGCCAGCACTATTCTGGAAGACATATCTGTCCAAAGCTAAGAATGTTGTGAAACACAAAGGAAGCAGGCTGCTTTCAAACTGCTGTAAAATCTTAATTTTTTTTTTGTCTTCTTATTTGTTTATTTTAATCATAATTTCAGTCAATGCAATGCATCTAGTCAGTAGACTGTATAGACACAAATAAGATCGCGTGTTACTAGCTAAAATCTTTGTAATAGGAAGTTATAGATTTTTCTTGCCTCATTTATCAAGGAAATCAATAATTTGGACCTTATTTTTCTTGGTCAGATTCTCAAACAGATTAATGGTTGTGAATTATTTTCTAAAACATTTTGCAGATGTTTGTTTAATATTCAAGCTTCAGGAAACTTGATTGAATAGTAATTTTCAAGATCTGTACTTGGAAAGTCAGGACCTGATGTAACTAAATATAACTGTAACCACAGATGGAAATGATCCTGTGCATTTAACTTTGCATTGGAATAATTCCTCTTATGGGTCCCAAAATGCACTCCAACTGCCTAAGACAACAGGGTGACAAATCTGGTTTCCGTATATCTTTCCCACTATCACAGTCTGGCTGATTAGTACTTGGAGCCATACTGTTTCTTCTGAAGGCCCGCGAACAGAAAAATCCTTTCCAGTTAAGCATGAAATTAACGCACTTGAGGAAAAAAATAGAGGTTAAAATGTCGGGGAATTGTTTTTCTCCGAAAGTCCATTGGAGAAAAAAAGAAGGTTCACTGGTGTTCTGGCTACAGTGGATATTTTGAAGTAAATGTGAGGGATTGATTTTTGTTTGTTTGTTTTCAATAGAGAACAAACACTCATTAATTTCAATTCAGTATAGCTCTTGTTGAGGCTTTTTCCTGGTAGTCAGGAAAATCCTGAATTAAAAGTAGGAACTGTAGTGAACAGATTCTATAGAAGTATGAAATTGATTGTAGTGTTCTTAATATTTTATGTAGTTCACTTGATCACTTGCTATTATCTTTTCCCTGCTGTTCACGTCCCCACACTTTTAATCCCTTCGCTGGTATTCCTAAGTGCTTATTACCAAGTACCTCAGTCGTATATAAATAATACTTAGAAAAAGTGGCTTAAGCTGAATTCCCAACAGTTGATCAATTTTTCTTGCCTCCAGCTTTCACATCTTAAGTTTAAAAAAGTCCTGTTTAATATCTGTGAAGATAGTTGATTATAATGTGTCACCGGACTGATATGAATGTAAGAGATCCTTCTGTAAGTATGGAAATTTAGTGTAGATACACTAATAGGAACATTTTGTATTATGACATTTTGAACAGTATATCATGTGGGAATTTACCTTTCAGGCCCTGGCTTGGGTGTAGGCTGGAATTCTACATATGTAACAAAAATTTTGAGTAGCATCTAGAAACAGGCAGTGAAGTCATGGCAGAGCAGAAAGTACAGGTGTTTAGGTCTGGAGGAGTTTGCCCATAGGGAGAAGTGCTACTCTCTTTTTGAAACAAGTGTAGTAATTATCCGTGTGAACAGAAGACTTCCTAACTGCTCTTCACTCATGAAGGACAAGGATCCAGATTGCTAGCAGCTTACTGGAATATTTATGGAACAACACTGACTGAAATAAGGTAAAACACAGTGAGTGGACATGTGTTAAAGTGTTGAAATCACTTTCATGTTTCATACTTTGCAATTTAGCCTGAATAGAATGTTTATTAGAAAAGAATTTACTTAATCTTTGAGAAGTCCTTACAGCCTGTGAGCAATCTTGCAGTTAATGGAGGAAATGAGAACCTAATTGAATCTCAGCAGAACAAAGCATCCCCNTTTCATTTAACTCCTTGTTGGCAATGCATCACATCTCTTCATGTGGCAGATGGGCATGTCAGTGTCTTGCTTTGTGAGGTGAAGGAGTAAAACTGGCATTTGCCTCTCATCTTTACAGCATACAAAGTAGGGATGACAGCACTCGGAGGAAGTTTTTGCAAATGGCAATATATTACCAAGCAGCAGAAGCACACATTTGCAGATAACATGTTGGTGTTAACCCATGCACAGCTTTTTGAGTGCTGGGTACTAGTAAGTGGTAGAATTAGTACTTGTGGGTTTGTGAAGCATTCTTTGCCAAGTGATTCTGTAATTAGTGTAGATGTAGTATTAAGTGTTGTTTCACATTTGTTTCAAGTAAAAATTACTTTTTTATTCTCAAAAGAGTTGCTTTGGGTGACATAGAAACGAAGTTTAAGGATTGCAATTTAACACTCTCTACTTGAAATGGGCCGTGCACACAGCTGTTGCATTCATTTCCACATACCCATTTAATACTTGGATATAGTTGTAGCAACTAGTTGTATTTTGTGTGCTGTGATTCAAGGCCTGGCTGTTGCTCTCTAGTCTGTTTTTCATACAGAAATGTGCACTATGTCTAAGAGCACCTCATTCTCTCCAGCTGAGGTTTGATGTTGGCTTCTGTTGAAGCTAAATCGTGCTAGAGTTCATGCAGTTCTGCTGAGGGCTGGGTCTCTTTGTGTAAATGTCCTGGAAATACTTGATTTTTATTCAGGGCTAACTGATCCATTCGTTTAACTTTTCAGGCATTCACTATTACGTACACAACTGGACAACAGGATAGGTGATAGAAGTGCAAGTGTGCTTCCAATATTCTGCTTCCCCTCCATTTCTCTCTCAGGAAAGGGATTGGCAACCTGTAGCTGTATAAAAAATGGACTTTGGGATTTTTTTTTCTTTTTTTATAACACAAAAAATATGAGAAAATAAGGCAAGTCAGTCTCATTGTAATCTGTGCTTTCTTTCATCCAAATTTGCAAAATTACTTGAAAAAAATGGAGTCGTGCCCCAGTGTATATTTGAAATGTGATTTAAAATGCAAACTAAAAAGTAGTGACGAAAATGGCTGGTACAATGCAAGGAAAATGCTTACTCTTCAGATCTGTAAATACTTCAAGAAGTCTTGAGTAAAGCTAGCTAAAGATCTACATACATTCTCCCAGGTCCGAGATTTTAATCTATTTGTCCAAAAGGATGTTATTTAAAAAATCAGAAATGTATATTTTAAATTTTCGGGAGACCAAACTTGTGAACCTTTATATCAAGGAGTTATTTATGGATATATGGAAATTAAAGTAGCCAAGAGTTCAACAGCTAGCATTCTTTTTCTATGGCTATTTGAATTGACTGCATAGCAGCCATGGCGTAATTGAGAATTATACTGATAACATTTTAACATCTGTTACTCCATGTGTATAAATAGATTCACCAGGAATGCATCTTCCCACTTGAATAGCTATCTGGGAGAAACAATAGTGTTCTGGTGATTTAAACACACCCTGGATGTGTGTTTAACTCACCAGGTATATGAAACAAAGCCTTTCGTAAGGCAGATGTCAGAGCAAGTAGAGAAGAGTTAAGAGGATATAGCAAGGGAGGAGTTTTGCCTATGGGACTTATGTGTCACGGCCATTGCTATCTTTCCAGTGAACCTGATTTGCCACTGCTCTGCTACATGATATTGAAATCCTGAAATCATCAGATGTGGTTCTCTCATTACTGACAGCATGGAAACATTGAAACAGTCTGCAGAAGCTATCAGAGAGATTGTAAAGTAATCATTCCTGAATGCGTACCTTCCTATCTATAATGCCTGTGAACTTCTGTCGTTTTACTGCTGCAGCTGTCATTAATGTTTGTCTTGCCCATTTCTGTAGTTTGCTACTCTCTGTATTATTAACATTTTTTTATGTTTTAATTCAGTCTTGTGCACATGTCCACACTTAAAATGCTAGAACTATATAGTTGAATACATTTGAGTTTGACTAAAAGGTCTTTTCCCGTTTCGGGGAAAGGTAAGGTTAAAAGCTGACTGTTCTAAACCTTTGAAATAAATGTTCTGTTTTCTAGGACATTTAATGTTTTATTTAAAATAACTCCCTCGTCTAATTTAGGTGTAATGTTTGCTTTGTGTGTGTGAAAACTTGCTGAAATTGAAAGTTGCTGGAAGTTGTAAACTGCAACTGAATTTGCATTTTTATGATACATTTTGCAACACTGTCACTTAATGACAACAAAAAACCAAACTTCTTTTTTCTTGTATGTAAATTGATTGGAATTACAAGTTGAACAAACAGCTTTAAAGTAAAGGAATAAATAACATTTCGCAAGTATTTATTTTGAGTAATTTCCAAGTTGTCTTATACCTTTGCATATGTGTTGGATTTGCCTGACAGTAGCCTTCAGTCTACTTAAACATTGCGAAATTGTTTAATTGATTTTTAAAATTACATTTCATTATTTTAGGATAAAAGATCTTGCAGACACTCTAGAAGAAGGAGGTTGTGATCTTGAAACTGTGAGAAACATCATTCAAGGAAGGCAATTGCCTGCTGATCTAAGGGCCAAAGTCTGGAAGGTAAATATGAGCTTAAATCAAGAAGCAGGAAATACTTGAAGTTGTTTGGTTTGAGGTAAAAGATTTAATTGCCAGGCATCTCTACCAAAGAGATGTAGTACTAGAATTTTAATATGCATCTCTGTTGATTCAGTTTAGGAATAATTCTCTTTGTTTTAAATTACAGAGTTCAGTAATTGAACAGCTACAAAAAGACACTAAAATGTTTAGAGGGCTTTCTATTTTTGTTTTCAGATTGCACTTAATGTTGTAGGAAAGGGGGACAGCCTAGCATCCTGGGATGGCTCTTTAGACCTACCTGAGCAGAGTATAATTCATATGGATTGCCAAGAGCTAATTGGTAAGTTCTGTTATATTTAGATCATCAGTTTGAAAAGTTCTGTGTTCTCAGTTGTCTTAGGACTTTATTTCAATTAAATGATCTGAATGATGTTTGCATTTTGGAGGAAGCTTTGAGGAGGAAGATGAAAGAGCAGATAAAAATCAGTAAGCACCTGTAAGAAAACAATAGTATCTTACCTGTACACAGACTCTGGGGTGGGTGACATCATGGAAGTTTGAAGCATTAGCTTGTAAATGATAGTTTGCATGGTCAGAAAGCACTGTGAGTTGAAAAAATTGTAATTGTTTCCCAAGCTCCATCTTTTAAAGCAGACATTCTTTGCATAGAGTCCTTCGGGTTTTTAATTGTGGAAGGCCCGGTTCTTAATCTGAAAACCCGGTGGAGCACGAAAATGCATATAACATTTGAGAGAATAAAACATTTTGGACTCCAAAATTATTTTAAAGAAAGATACTTTTTAATAGCATTTTCAGCAAAGATGAAAGGCTGTGTTTGTGAAAGCAAGGTGTTGCCAGGACATAGGAAACAATACTCCAGTATGTCTGTAAGGAGCTGCCCCAGGAGCTGTTCGGCAGCTCATCATAGAACTGGTCAAATCCCTGACATGATGCAACAGCATTGATATCAGTGATCACTTGATAGAATCAATGCTGACTCATAAATTAGGATACTTCTCACGACTTCAATGAGAGAATCTTCTATTTTATTACCTATCACACTTTATTTTTTCTTGCACAATTGAAAGTTAAGGCAGAGAGCAGAGTTGCTGCATGCATACGTACCTACCATTTCTGAAATGCAGTTCTACAATTTCTAGCCCTAAAATCTAGTAGGACTTTTTTTCCTTCTCTTAGTCCTTTAAATGAAAGAGATGGGGGTAGAATTTCCACCCTATTAATAATAATAATAACATTAATTCAATAAAAATTATTTAATCACAGTCTCTCTTCAGGAAGATGCAAAATGTCCCAATTATATTCATAACATACAAAATTAAGCACTTCAGTGTCTGATAGTTCTCTTTTTGTATTTATTGGCAAATATTTTGTGATATATAACAATATTAAACTGATGAAGGGATCAAATATAAAGTTACTTCAGAAGGAAGGTTATAAAGAGACTTCAATTTTGTGTTGGATTTAATGTCTCTATTTCAATGTTTTAGCAAAGCAAGTAGTCTCCAAATTTAAGGTAAATCTTCAGATGACTTATGGGTTGTATGTACTGTTGCATTTTTCTGAGAGGTAGAGAAAAGGAATGCCAGATATTGACTGGCTTTGATGGGAAAGTATTAAGGACTTTTGTAATAAAAATTACTAACAGTAATGAGACTCATGAGCTTATTGTAACTGAGGGGGAAAGATGTTTGCAAGAAATTCAATGCAACTGTGTTAATATAGTGTGTACGTATCTCTTTCCCCCATCCTGGACATAAAAAAAATGTGGTTTATAAGTTAATGCTAAAATTTAAGTCTGTAAGCCTAGCTGATCTCTAACAAGAGGACACAGTCTTAAGTTGCGCCAAGGAAAATATAGGTTAGATATTAGGAGAAACTTTTTTACAGAAAGGGTGATAAAATATTGGAATGGCCTGCCTGGGGAGGTGGTGGAGTCACCATCCCTGGACGTGTTTAAAAAGAGATTGGATGTGGCACTCAGTGCCATGGTTTAGTTTAGTTGAGGTGTTAGGACAGAGGTTGGACTTGATGATCTTGAAGGTCTCTTCCAACCTGGTGATTCTGTGATTCTGTGAACTTCTGATTTGGATAAATTTGCATGTCGGTGAGCTTTTGAGGAATTGAAGGTACACGTTGTGGGTTGGTCTATGTTGAAATTCAAATGAATGTGTTGTAGAGTTGAGCCTAAGTTATGGGCTGAGCACATCAAATAGGAATAGAAGGGGAGCATTCTGTGCATTAAAAGAATCTACCTCCTTCTTTCATGTAGATCCTAGAAACCCCAAACTTCTTTCATCCTGTTGTTGCGGTATTTAAATGATATTTAAATGCCTTGCTTTACCGGGTTTATAAAATCACTTGTATTTTGATACCTTTTTGAATGCCTTTCCGTAAGAATTTAATCCAAATTGCCAGTTTATTTGTCTGGTTTTGTTGGTTTTTTTCCCTGATCAGTCCTTATTGGTCCGATTGTGCTATGAAATAATCTCATCCCATTTCTCTGAAAAACCTTTAACAGAGTTTGTTTTACTGTGCCTATTTCAGACCAGTTGTCGGTGCCAGAAGAAGAGAAGTCAGTATTAATTTTGGATATTGAGTCTGTTATTACTTTTTATTGTAAATCACGCAATGTTAAATACAGTTCTTGCCTCGGCTGGATACATCTGCTCAAACCTCTGGTGCACCTTCATTTGCCCCGCAGTGATTTGTACAACTGCTTCTATGCTATCATGAATAAATTCATTCCAAGGTAAAACTCTTTCTTTTCCATATGCCATTTTTATTGGCATGAGAAGTATTCTCTGAAAGATGTGCATGTTGGTTTTGGCTAGAGTAGCACTGTTTGTAGCAATGTTGTCAGATTCTTTCATATGATAATAAATTTCAGTACCTGTTGGTTTGAAATCCAGGAGATGATTGGGTTGGTTTAAGATGCAAACACTTAGCACGTGACTGATCTAGACTGAGTATGCCTTTTAAAGAGCTGTCCTTTCATGCAAAATCAAAACCATTTGTTTATGAACTAATTCACATAGGTTATGTGAAAGTGGTTTTTTGTTTCCTTTCCTAGCATTTTTGGTATCTAAAATACTTTTATCCCTTCAGAAACAGTGATTCGTAAGCACTAATTAATTCTCAAAATCCCTTAAGAAGTAGTTGATCTTTTCCTTATGTTCTATTGAATTGGGACTGAATTTTTTATTTTTAAAGTTGTGAGATATTTTTGTTGAAAAATACTAAATTCGAGCTTTTCATGCTGTTATGTTGGTGCTCTCAAAAAAATAAGTTTTTATGTATGTTGGAGCACTGTGACACTTCAGCAAGGGGGATGGTCTGTAATTAAAGATCTTAGTCTGATTGCTTGGAGAGGAGATTCCAGCCTGGCTGATGGATGTGTGCCCAAAATATGACAAGTGCACGTTTGCTGTAGTGGCAGGAAGCATTTATCAGTCCTGTCACTTGACTCAGCTTGTGTCCCTCTCTGCTCTGAAACACTCTTGGGCTCTGTGACCTGTTTGGGGACAGTGGCGTTATGCTGTGCATGTGCTTTCAGCTGTAGAAGGCTTGCAGAGTATCTGGTATTTGAGCTTCTCTGTAGGAATCTAGGTGGTGTTTCGATGAGATGTAGACTGTTTCCTGGTATTTTTCTCTTCAGTGGGAGAATGAAAGACATAGAAAGGCAATTTATAGTAGAACAGCGAATCTCTGCTCCATTGGTACCATGCTTGCCTTGTTTTGAGATTTAAATCTGTTTTAAATACTTCTGTATTATATAATACCATCCAGTATTGACAGTATTTTGTTTTTTCTGCTGCCTTGTTAATTTAGTGGGAGTTTCAGGGTTCGTGGGTTTTTTGTTGGTTTGATTTTGGTTGGTTGGTTTTTTGACTCTTGAGGCAAGTTGACTTCATGGTCAGTCCCTGTGAATTAAAAGAGTAATGTACAGGAAATGATATAATCACAGATATTAAAGAATTGCTACTGTAAGTCTGAAAACTGCAATACTACAGGGGAGTTTATTCTTTTCATTGCTACTCCTTAGGGATTGTTTTATGAAGGGAAGACCCTTTCATCTATTTAGACTGCTGCTTCAGTACCATGAGCCTGAACTCTGCTCCTTTCTTGATACCAAGAAGATGACTCCGGATTCTTATGCACTCAACTGGGTAATAAAGTAAAAGTAGGGAAACATAATGAAAAATAAATTTCTGCTAAAATTTAAGTACATGTTACCAGTTTATGGAAGAGTAATACAAGCAATTAGAACTGCATATTTTAAAATAAATTGCATGTTTTAATATAGTGTGGGCTTTTTGTCTTTAGTTGTTTAACATAAGGTATGAGGTCTTGATAATGTCACATTTGTATTGTACTGTGTGAGTACTTTTTGAGCCACTGATGTTAGGAACTTCTTGGAGTAAGGAAGAATGAGAGCAGCTGACATACTCAAAAAGCAAGAAGCCCTGATGTTAATTTTGATTGTGGGCAGCTGTATGTTGTAGATATGGATAAACATCAGTCTAACAAGTCTTTTAAAGCTGAAGTATGAATTGTTTTAAAAACCTCCCTGCTAAGACATGTATGTATGTTTTTTAGAATTTAGGCACATGTATTTTACAACTTTTAAAGCATTAGTCATTTCCTCTTCAAAACTGCCTCAAATTGTGGGTAGTTACAAATATGCTTACCTCAGTCATTTTTTATAAAGTTTGTGGAGCGGGACTACAACAAAGTTCTTGTTTCAATGCAACTTAGCATATGCAATACAAAATCATGATACTGTGCTTGCACAGGCAAAGTCTGTAATTTAATAAAGGAGACTTCCATCCATGAACTCTTTTAGGTTCTTCTTTCATACTCATTGGCTATGTAAAATCTTTTTCAACTTTGTGTATTTTCAGTTAAAGAAGACTGAAATGAGTTATTAAACTGTGAGGTCTATATTTGGGTTTTTTGGTTTTTTTTTTTTTTTTTAAGGCTGCTGCCAATTTTAGTATAAAAATGTGTCTAGGAAAAATTTTCATATCCTCCAAATCTGCCTTTTGCTAGTCGTGAGCCTTCGAAAGAGAAACCAGGTCTTTTTTTTTGCCACTCTGTTTCCATTTTTTTAATAGAATTTTCCTTAGTAAATACGAAGTTCTTTGAAGTTGTTTATTAGAATTTTGGTGCCTAATTTGAAAAAGAATCTTCTCTCTTAAAGGTGGTAGTGAAGTAAGCTGCTGTAGCTGCCAGTCCTCAATGCCATGCTTCCTGGTGTACAATTTTAGGAAAAAATCTTAAGCTTCATTTTATATATTGAGATTACAGTAAAATTGCCTGTTTCATCTGTGAAAAAAACCAGTCTATATAGGTGTGTTACTAATACATAGAAATAAATAAGCAACATACAAAGACTGCCAGTGACATCTTGTTCACAGATGTTTTGTCTTCAGTTGAATTTGTGTCAGAATTGAATAGATCTTTTTATCTTTTGCTATAAAACTATGCTAGGAAGTGTTGAAATATTCCATGATAGTGTTTAAAAACAGATACCAAGCTTTTGAAAGCTGTAGCTGTATTGATAGAGAACTAGTGTGCATCAGCAAGTTCAGTAAGACCCCAATGAAGTCAGGTAGTATGCATTTGCTTTAGGTGTGACTATAAATTTTATCTGGCATGTATGGAAAGAAGGTCCTACCTTTTATCTTCTTTGACCTTTGCATGTCAGAGAGGACGTATTTTCAAGTGGGAACATGGGAACAGGCAAAGAGTTTCTTAAATGGTAATGAAAATTTTCTGATGCTTGCAAATGTTTAGTTACTCAGTCATAAAGAATCATAATGTAATGCTAAGTAAGTGATGTTGTCAAACTAATGTGCAACCATGTTCAATTAGCCCAATTCTACTGTGGAAAATAAAAATAATTATGTTTGCAGGATCTTTTCAATTCCCTAATTGCTATGCTATTTGAGTAAATATATTCTCTTATGATTGTCCTGTTGGTATAATTGTATTTAGCAGTGGCTGTGAGCTAAACAGTATTCCAGCTTGATTGTGTTATCTGTGGTTGAATTTGCAAGGCTGGCAGTGTACAGCCAACTTTGCCTTCACAATAGGCATATTTATTCGCAGATAATCTGTAGTGTTGTGCACTGTTTCCATAAAAATTGGTTTAGAGGTTAGAACCATCTTTCAGTACACTATGCAGATGTAGGTTTCTATCATAATTTTGTTAGGTTTATTTTCTTTTAGATATCTTGTATCTCTGTTAAAAATGTATTCCTGATAAGATTGTTCCCGGTAATTGCTTTTTCTCACATAGTTTTCAAAATTTTTAGCTTGGAAGCCTCTTCTCATACTACTGTTCAGCTGAAGTCACTCAGGCAATATGGGATGGATATCTACAACAAGCAGATCCATTCTTTATTTATTTCTTAATGTTGATCATCCTTGTTAATGCAAAGTAAGTGTATTGTTAATTCTTTGGGACATTCTTTGCTGACACTGTTTTAATCCAGGCTTGTTTCGTTTTGGTTTTACTGACTTAATCTGTGCCTGTGACTTTACTGTTTTCAGAGACGTTATCTTAGCACAAGAATCAGATAAAGAAGAAATGATAAGTAAGTACTTCTCTTACATAGCTGCTAGCGAAATATTTACTATATACTGTAATCCCCATTTATTACTATTTTTAATTGCTAAAAAGCTAGATTGTTTATTTCCATGTGATTTTTCTCACTAGTGAATCCCTTCACCCTCTAATTTTTTCTTACTGTTCTTCTGCTGCCCTGTCTTGGACCTTCTTTCCTTGTTTCCTCTTAGTGCTCCCACACTTAGTTTTATACTTCAGTTTGAAGTACTTGGAACAATCATCGTGTTTCTATGCCCAAAGCAGCGGCTTTCAAATCCTTCTTTAAATCTACTGCACTTGTTGCATTTTCTGGATTATCTTCATATGCACTTGATTTGAGCCTAATTCATTGTTTTTATAGAAAATGCATTACATTTCAGGGAAAATTTTAAATAACTCTTGCCTTTGTATTTTTTTTACATACATAATACAATGTAATTATGATCTCTAGTGGTTCAGAATGAGAGTGCTTGGAATTTTGTGTCTTTGCCATATACTTCAGAACTACATCCTTGTGTTATCCTGGGTGTAGAACAGCACTGCTGATTAAGTACTCATTTAAAAGGATTCTTGTGGTCAGAGCTCTTTAGAAAAAGTAGCTGACTTAGAACTGAAAGGTAAAACTGTACAGAAGTAAGAATGTGGTAAAAAATAATTTGCATAGAAGGTTCGAGCTTGTAGCCAAAAGCATAAATTTTCTGTGGATAAGGAGTGTTTCCTGTATCTTCTCTTTTCATCTGGCCAGTGGATCACTATTCATGTTTAATCGAAACACTGGATTGTTAGGCCTTATTAAAAATGAGTTCTTTTATGATTTGGTATGATCTGTGTTGCTTGATTTCTCTGCCTGAAATGGTGTTGCATTTATGTTGTTTGTCTGTCTCAGAATTCTTAGAAACATCACCAGCTAGTCTTGATTTAGAGGATATAGAAGATCTCTTCTCTTTGGCACAATATTACTGTAGCAAAACTCCAGCTTCTTTCAGGAAGGTAATAACAGTAATTTTGAAATTCTCTTGGTTTTGGTGAGTGTTTAAGCTCCTGCTGACAGTAACTTTGAATATTTCATTGCGATGTTCTTTTTTTAAACAATTTTTCATGTTGTTACTCTGGTGGTATTTACTGTTAGGATCTTTGAAAGATAAGGTTAAGTGAAACATGTTAGAGAGAAGCTTCCCTGCAATATTCTCACTTCCTGACTGATAACCTCATTTTCCAAACGAGGCTCTTGTAAGAACTGATGAAGCTAAACTTCATATTAACATAATTGCATTGTAGTACACTGTACAGCAGTGCTAGCTGTAATTGCAATAACAAAGAGGAAAAAGTCACTTACAATAGATAAATCTATTATCACCTGCACTGTTTTTGCAGCTCTTTCTTACTTATGATATCTGACTTAGTGAATTAAAGAAATAAAAGTATTTCATAGCCTTTGCCTTTGGCTTGTATGTACTTCCTCTGATGTGTGTAGACAGGAATGGGAGTTTTTTTGGGGGAAAAAGACAAAACAGACAACTAAAAAACAAATACCAGAGGCACTGCATCTAGTTGGCGTGGTCAAAGTGGTGGACAAGTGTGTTTGTAATGGAGATGCAGACTTTGCCATGATTTTCAGAAAGAATTTCAGTTGATCAAAAGTTTCATTACTATGTGGGCAGGATACACGTGCATGGAAGTTAATATTTGTGACTTAGCGGATATAGTTTTATTTTAAACTGTCACACATAAAGACAATGGCTTCAGTTAATTTTTTTTTCCTTGCCTTATTAGGACAGCCACAGTCTTTTTGGCAGCAGCTTGCTTGGCCTCAAAGATGATGATACAGACTTGAGCCAGGCTCTCTGTCTAGCAGTTTCTGTGTCTGAGATTCTGCAAGCAAATCAGCAACAAGGAGTCAGTATACTGAATTAACCTTTCCCCCCAGTTTTATAGAAAAGGAAAAGAATCAATCACTAACCATTAGTTTTAAATGCTAACAGCACAAATGAGTATTTGCTATTCAGGAATGATATTTTTGTCTTGAAGTTTTTTCCCTTGTAAAAGATCTACTGTCTTCACTGCATTTGTGCTGTAGCAAGGAGCATAGGGGAGATTAAGACAGCTGATTTGAATTTGAGGAGTGTGAGCTGAAAGTAGTATCTCACTAATTTGAATTCCTTTTGAAATGTAGCTACTGTAGAGGAAAATTTAAAACTCACTACTCAGTACCTTTGAGAAGAATGCTCTTAAGGAATATCTGTCTTTTGTCAATGAAAGGTTTAAATGAAAGAGGTTTAATCAATTTTCTCTTTTTCAGTAGAAGTTAATTGCATACATAGATCCAGGGACTTCACTAGAAGTATTTAAAACCCATATATGGCTCATAATGTAGTTAGATTAGTGTTTCTTATTGACTCCTGACTTCTTGTAGCGGTTTCCAGGCCCCAGTTTTGTCATGCATAGTTTGTTTGGGTTTTTTCCTCCTCCAAATCAAGTTACACATCTGTTTATATCTGTCCAAGTTGGTGGGATATAAAGCTATCCTTATATGCTGTGCTGATTAGTAGAGGACTCTTGGATTTTCTCATTCCCACTGTTTCCTCTCAGTAGAAATTATGTAATTGCCCTTGGATGATCCTTTCCTATGCACAAGCTGATGTATTAATGGAAAGCTGATACTACAATACTACTGATGATCTGGTAACTGTAGACGAAGTTCAGATTAATCAAATGAAGTAAATTTTTTTAATAGCTCTTAGCCCCTTCAAGCAGTTACTATAGTATTGGAATCAGTATTAAAATGTAATTGAATTCTGTCAATAATTATGCAATTTTCAAATTTAAAAATTTCTCTTTCAGGAAGGAGTGAGATTCTTTGTAGTGGATTGTCGTCCTGCAGAGCAATACAATGCTGGGCATTTATCAACAGCATTTCATTTAGACTCAGATTTGGTTTGTATGCTTTGTTTCTTTACTGGTATTTGAATCTTAAGTGAGATAGAAGGGGAGAGAAAGGTCTGCCTTGAAAAATAAAGTGTCCTTAGTTTAGGCTCTAGTCTATGAACTGCAGTGTCTAGCTATGTGATGATAAGGTTTCAAAAATTAGCTTTTCTAAAGGAGATGGTAGAACCATCATTTTACCGAGAAGTTTAGTCCTTAATGATATTAGTCCTCCTGTTCTTTGGTTAGGAATGGAAGCCCATACAGACTAATGACTATGCATTGCTTGGAGAAGAAATCTCTTTTTAGCATCCTGATTTCCAGTGAAGGGTGTAATTAATTTTAGAAAAGAGCACTTTTTTTTCTTTGTCTCTTTTTTTATCTCAGCCACTCTTATTACAGTCTGTTTTTATGGGGCATATGTCTTGAAAAGGATTTGGTTGCTTCTTTAAAATTTTTGCAGTACAATATGAAAGAGAGTGCATTAATTTTGGCACTGAGGTGTGCTATGGGTGAATAACTTCAATAAAGATTTTGTAGTTTCTATTTAATAGTGAATTCCTAAATGAACATTCAGTCGTATTTGTCTCTGTCCTTTTTTCCCCCCAAAATCACTTACGTTTCATCAGTGTATTCATCACTTCTAGATTAGCCCTCAACTATTTTACTTTAAGCAGTCTATGGAAGCTGTATGGAATAATTTATATGGATATACACCATAAAAGACTTTTATACCTTAGTTAAGTTCAGTCCTGCATCTAATATCTTTACCTCTCTAATTAAAATGATGCGTTATTCAGTATTATATACATGAATGTAATTACATAGGAGGGAAAAGGAGGCTGAGGGGTGACCTTAGTGCTTTCTATAACTGTCTGAAGGAGGTTGTAGGAAGACAGGTGTTAGTCTCTTCTCCCAAGAGACAAGCAGTAGGAGAAGAGGAAGTGGCTTTGTGTTGCACCAGGGGAGGTTTAGGCTAGATATTAGCAATAATTTCTTCCCCGAAAGGGTTGTCAAGTATTGGAACAGGCTGCCTGGGGAAGGGGTTGAGTCACCATTGCTGGAGATATTTATTACTTGTAGATGTGGCACTTGGGGATGTGGCTTAGTAGTGAAGAGTTGGCAGTGTGATGTTTGTGATTGGACTCAATGACAAGGGTCTTTTCCAACCTACGTGATTCTTTGATTCAATGTGGGTTTCAACCTGGACCTAAAATCATTCAGGAAAAAACTTGCCCTGTCCTATGTGGGTGTTCTGCTAGCCTTAACTGAATGTCATATTCAATGAAGTAGAAATAAGCATTATAAATTATTAAGTAGTACAAAAAGCTGATAATATATGAAAAAGAAGTCCATGAAAAAAAAGTCTTAAATTAGATGTGATCAGTTCATGTGTATTTAAATTGTATATTGGAATTAACTTTTGCAGTGTGTGTCAGTTGGTATGATTAGGGTCCTTCCAGGTTCATCCTTGTTTTTAAAAGTTTAGTGCTAGGAAAATGTTATAGGGAAAAATCTTTGTGATGAGAAGTCATTAGTGGAATTTCAGTGCATTTTATATCCTTGTATGTGCAAAGTACAAAAAAATTATTGTAAGAGGAGACAATGGGGAAAGAAAGCACTTTGGAATCCATCTCATTATTGATAGAGGAAGTAGTGAGATTTAGGACCTGTGTAATAGAGCAGCAGCCTTTATCTCTAGGAAAACCCCAGTTAAAATTCAGCCTTACTTATTGATGGCTGGGTTGTGTACTTGTGACTTTGTCCTTCATCATTTAATCCACTGTAAAGGCTAGATGATGAGAATCCGTTCTGCCCCTCCCCTCCCCCCCAGTCCAGTTACAGGTCAAAATTTCCTTATGAGTTTAAATAAGTACCTTCCCGCAAACACAGGTTAAAATTTTAGCTGTATTGAGAAAGTCCTTGTTTCTCCATCTCTCTCATATAGAAATTATGTTTATGCATGCATAGTAGGCCTTCATGTATCACAGCTGTAACTTTTTGAGAGTGCAAAGAATCACAGATACCTCCTTGCACTCTCAATTGCAATTTCTTTTCCCAAATCTTGATAAGTAAATAAGAAAAAGCTTAGTGGGGAGACAACAAGAGGAAGACTTTACTAGCACCTAGAAATTCTAGGTAATTTAAAGGATTTCAAATCTCCAAAGTCTGAATGTGTTGTGCCGAAGCATGTGTAAATATGGAAACCAGTCCCACTGCTGTATTACCAAGTGAATGCAACATGAAAGTTGCAAAGACTTGTTCTATTATTATTTGATGCCTTTAAAAATAATCTAATAAATGTTAGCTGTGTTTCTTTCTTGGGGAGAGCAAGTAGGGTGAGGAAGTAAAGGACCATTCAGTGTTCTTTGTGTAACATGAGGTCTCGATCAGGTTCTGTGTGTGTGTGTGACTTGTACAGTGCTGATGTTGCCTTGTTTGTGCTCAACAAATTGTAACCATCCTCAAAGTTTGTCTCCTTTCACGACTCCTGTTACCAATATCTTGGTGTTAAGCAGCATTTTTTTTTTGTTTATTCCACAGATGCTTCAAAATCCATCAGAATTTGCACAGTCTGTAAAATCCCTGTTAGAAGCACAAAAACAATCTATTGAGTCTGGCTCCATCGCTGGTGGGGAGCATCTCTGCTTCATGGGAAGTGGCAGGGAAGAAGAAGATATGTATATGAACATGGTGTTAGCACATTTCTTACAGGTACAATTAAATTGCCGTTGATTTAACAGCTGAAGTAAGGGGTGTCTGCATGTGTCATTGATGGTAAAATGGTAAAACCATGGATAAATGGTAAAACATTTTCCCCTTAAAATCTTAACTGTTTTTTACATTACTCAAGTTTACAGTTTTTAGTAAACAAACTATGTTTCATTACCATACTTGCCAAACTTATTCCACAGGTTTTTTGCTCTGATCAGAATTGTTTTTTCTGTTGCAGAAAAATAAGGAGTACGTAAGCATTGCCAGAGGAGGCTTTATGGGTAAGCTTATTCATAATGATCTTTGACTTGAAAAACCTTGATATCTTAACACTGGAGTTGGAGTTTTTATGAGGCTTTTGCTAAAAATCGTGTAAATGAATAGCAACTCATTTGGGTTTTTGTTTTTTGTAAGTAAACATTGTGCACTTGCACATTTGTGGTTAACTCTTAGGGCTTACCAAAATTTGAGTGGTGAAAAATTAATGCAGGAATTGGGGAAATTCCCTCTTTCTTCCAACTTATCATTCTTGATGTTTCAGCCCCTGTAGATTGCAGATTCATATGAAGATGCAACTTCATAATTACTATTAATTGCTGTTATGATTTCTTAAATCAGCAGTTCATAATTCTGCAGCTGATGTTGCTGGAAATAATCTCCACAACAGTGGAGAGATCTATGCTACTATAGGAGTTTAGAGGCATTTCTAATATATATGTCCAGTGTCATAAGAGCTGTCTTCAAGATCAAAGCAGTGATTTATTTTTAAGTGCTGCTGTATTCTGTTTACTAAAATAATTACTATATTAGGTAGATAAATAGGCATTAGCTAATTAGATTATCGTAATGCTTTTATATAAGACAGGGATTATTATCATGATACCTGAATTTATCTGTTCTATTAAATTGTGGGGAAAAAAATGTTACTGATTAGTCTTGGGTATATACAATGTTTTCATCAACAGACTAAGTCCAGTGTAATTCTGAATGGTTTTTTAATGGCCTTTTAACAGCCCTCCAGCAGCACTTAGCAGATATCAATGTGGAAGGACCAGAAAATGGATATGGCCACTGGATTGCTAGTACCTCAGGCTCAAGAAATAGCATAAACTCTGTTGATGTAAGTGAATTCTTAGCATAAGTGTTATAGTGGGATGGGAGCCCTAGGTTTGAATGTGAATTGTTTCTTCACATTCCTCGTTCTATTCTGTAAAATGCATTATTGCGAGTCATTACTGTTTTCACTTGTGTGTTTAATTTCAAACTATGATCACTGTCTAGTCAGAGGTGACCTAAACATTTTTATTCTCTTGAGGAGAAGTGCTTGTAGGTAAGAACTTGCTGTAGTCATTCTCCAGCAGAATACATGTAATAGACAACTCTTTTCCTGGCTCTTACTCACTCTGGGAATAAGTTACTATAAAGTGGCATGCAATTTCATGGCAAAGCTCAAAATTGTATCTTTTCTACAGCTGACATATTATGTGTAGAATTTAGCTTTTAATTTGGATGCAATATATCGTTAATAGGATTCCTTTCTCTAGATGTTCATAGCAGGGTGCTCAGTAATATAGTTTGTCAAGCTTGCTTTATGGGATCATGTTTTCCTCAGTCACGTATCATTGCTGTTACTTGGTAGAACTCTAAAGAAATACTCCATTCTGTAATTAGTGTTCTACTGAGTACCAAAAAGTAAATTACTATTTTGTAGTCTGTTTCCTTTCTTAATAAATTCATTGAGATGAAATAACATATTTTTTATATGATTAATCCTGAGAGGAGTTCCTTTTACAGGGTGATACTTCTAATGGTTCAGGTGATGGAAAAGGAGTGAAGTCCCTAGTGAATAAAATGACGGTTGCTTTGAAGACTAAATCTGTGAATGTGAAAGAGAAAGTTATCAGTTTTATTGAAAATACATCTACTCCAGTGGACAGGTGCGTCATTTATATCTCGCTGTGCATTAGCTGGGAGCAATGACATCCTGTTTCATGTGGCTGTTTTGTAAGTGTGAAAACTGGGCTAATTAGGAAAAAGTTATCTTCCATACTCAGTTTTTTAAATTTTCTACCCCTACCCTGCTCACAATTTTATCATGACCCAAGGAGACTACTGTGCTGCCTTAGTATTGCAAGGCCAGTGTGGGTCCCTGTTGCCTTGAATGTTTATCTAGAATTTGTCATTTAATATCACTTCTTATAATGTGTCAATTTTGTGTTCAGTCTAAAAGTGAACAATGATTTCACTTTTATTTCAGTTCCTCCCCATCCTGACTCTAATGAAATGGGTTAATGACAGCAGGGTTCTGGATAGGGTTTTTTGGTTGGTTGGTTTTGTTCTGTTTTGGTTTTTTTTTACTGCAGCATCTTGTCAAATTGAGTTTAACTCTTTTAAAGATCTTGATTTTTTTTCAAGTCCTGATGTAAAGCTGCTTTTCAAACTCAGAATCCACCTTTGGTTTTGGTATCTTCCAAGTACAGCTAGGAATGAGAATGTGCGAGTACATTGAAGAACACTTTCAAATTTGGAAGTGACCATTCCAAATACTTATCTTAACAAAATACAAGAATAACAGCTTTCATCTGTCAGACCTTTAAATGAAAAGCCTGTTGTAGTTCTTTCAATTCCAGCCTTTGAAGTTGTATGTTGAATACCAAGACACTGGTACTCAACAATCTCAGAGACCTAGCATTTATTTGATAGCAGGATTTAAAATACATGCCAAATAAAGAGTAGTTTTAATAGTCCTGTACTTCAGATCATTCCTTCCTTTTGTGTTGGAAAATGGTTTTTTAAGTCAGTATTTTTATTTCACAATTAGAGGCAAAAAATTCTTCAATAGCATTTGGTAGTAGCTTTTGCTGTGTGAAGAATTAAACTGAATTAATGTGAAGATTTAAACTGAAAGAGGGTAGATTTAGATTAGATATTAGGAAGAAAATCTTTACAGTGAGGATGGTGAGGTGCTGGCACAGGTTGCCCAGGGAAGCTGTGGATGCCCCATCCCTGGCAACGCTCAAGGCCAGGCTGGATGAGGCTTTAAGCAATGTGGTCTGGTGTGAGGTGTCCTTGTGCATGGAGGGGGTAGAACAAGATGGTCTTTAGGGTCCCTTCCAACCCAAGCCGTTCTGTTAAGTCAAGTAATGCCTGCACGTAAGCCATAGGTAGCATGGGAAATGTATCTTTTAGTAGATTTTTTTGTAATTGTTTCTTTACCTTGTGTCCAGCTTTCATGAAGCCTGTTTTTTATTTACAAGCATTCTCCTTGAAGAAGATACATTGCCAATATAGAGAAATTCAGCTATTTATCTAGCTTTTTCCTTTACATTTTTTAAAATTCTTTTATTCTGTCCTCTGCCCCAATGTACTGTAGAATACCTTTCAATATTTCCTGGCCAGACAGAGCAAGCCTGGAGCGGTAAGCTTGATAATTAAGCAGTCTGACTAAAACCACCTTTCTTGTATTTAGCATGGCATCATGATGTTTGTAAGCATTGGTTACACTGACAAGATTGCTTGCATATTTTGATATTAATGTCATTTTTTGGAATATATTAAAACTATTGCTTTTTACAAGCACTGGTCAAGAGACTAAAGGAAGAAAAAAGAATGTATTGGCAGTCCTTTCTTCTCTTAGTTTCTGCTTTGTTATTTCTGTTCTCTCCCCTACTGTTGTTTTTATGGAATTTTTTTTTTCCCTGTCATTTCCTGTACACATTTTATTAGTAACCTGTACTAGTAGAAGACACCAGGAGCAATTTACTGAACAAATTATGGCTTTAGGCTTTAACAACAGAGACTACAGATATGAAAAGTAAACTGTTCTTAAAACATCATCAGAACTTAGATATGGCAGGGAATCCATATGGAAATTCTGTCTGGAAGTCTCAAATTTTTATGCTTCTTGTCACATGGTGATAGAACATGCTGAGAGAAACAGACATGCTCATTACTGGGAAAAGGAAAATGATAATAAGTAGATATGCTTTGCAATTCTTCCTCATCTTGTTCACGTAACTACTGCATTTCATGCAAATGTGGAGGCCCTTCACATTTGCCTCACATACGCACATGCCTCACAGTGTCTTATAAATATTCAGAAACAAAACTTGTGAACTGAGTTTAGATAAAATTACTTGTGATAATTGAAGAGCAGCTCATGCATAATCACTTTGGAACTTTGGTTATACTTTAGGACTTCTGTAGCTTTTGACCTTCTTACACTCAAATGCATGAAGATTAAAGCTGGATGAATTATTGAAAATTTTAAAAGTGAGTTTTCAAGGATTTTTGACTAGTTTTTCTTTCAAGTAGTTTGCACATAATTTGATCTGGAATTCACCCAAAAGCATCACAGAAAGGTGTTGTTTGTCTGAGTAAAATCAATAGTAATGTTAATCAGGATTCTATAAAAGAAAAACAATGGAAATGGCCCAATAGGACATAGTATGTTTTGTTAATTTAGAAATAGTAAAGGTCGTGGGGATTGTACCCCACATTTTGTTGATCTGTTTCTAGAATATGGTAAAAAACTGTTAAAATATCAATTTAAATATATGGTGACTCTTTGATAACTCTGAGATGCATGAATCGGTATTTGTAACCAAGAAGTTTTGATATATTGAGATTTTACTTTGGTTATTTTGCTTATTCCTTTCACTCCTATTGCATATCTTCTTTAATTGGGTAGATGCAATAATAAATTAGCTCACACTGTATATCCCTAGAGTATTTTCTTAAAATTACAGTTCTTAAAAACCTAGAATAGCATTTTTTCTGCATACATTCAATTAGATCTACTTTGTGTTTATCACCAGGATGTTTCATTTGGCAGGTTTGCCACCAAAGGACATTGCATTCAATTTGTAACCATGTAATGATGGCCTTCCATGTAAACAGGTTAAAGAGAATCAATTTCTAGTTTACAGTGTTACCAGGTTTTTACAAAGTAACTTTTTACTCTCTTGTTTACGCTTTTGTCTTGACTAACTTCAATTGATAAACACCAGTGAGATCTGCTCTTAGAGCCTCTCTGTATAATTCAATTTGATATTATTTAAATGAGCTGCTTCTTGCTCAATTGGTTATGTATTACTAAGGCATATTTACAAAAGCCTCCATATAGAAGCACTGCCCTCTTGAATTGTCAGTGTCATTGATGCTTATTGTCTTAAACACTAATGAGCATGTTTTTGTATGTTTATTTTTGTGCCATTGTAGACCACATATCTGTTTGGTTGGTTTTTTTAAACTTTTCCTTATTTTGTTTATATTAGTAAATTTTATCCATAGAAAATGTTGTTTTCTTTTCTAATTCTACTTTCAGGTATCCCTAAATAGTAACATTTGCCTTTTATTAAACCTGTTCCCTGTCCAGCTTGGTTCTGCAGTAGCGTGTAAACGGGAGTTTGTGAATATACTTAAAACAGGAACCAAGGCTTAGAGTTGGTAGGAAACATAAATGCACTGTAAGGGGAAGGAGGTTATTGAACTGGAGGAAAGGGACAGGCAAGTTTTTTAGGTTTGTTTTGGGCTTTTTAAAACTGCTAAGCACTGCCAGTTCTAAAGGCTGGAATCATTAGCTGTTTGTTTTTTTCAGAAATTGCCTGTTTTGTGGCTTTTTGAACTTTCGGGTTTTTCTCATATTTTTCAGGTATTCTCAACAGTTGAGGGCAAGAGCTTTTAATTGAGCTGTGACCATGTAATCTCAGCATTCTGAGCTGGAGCTTTAAAATACCTCAGGATTTGCAATCTTACTGTCACACATTAAGACTCAGTTGTGTGTGTTTGTCATTTGATGTGATCTGTAGAAACAATTTAAATGTGATTTTTGACATCAATATCGCAATGGTGCTGGGATTGTAGCAGTAGGAATTGTTTGACCAAATATTTCAAGATGTGACTTCAAGCTGGAAATAACGAACAGGAAGTCAGTGTTGAGGCTACAGTGGATGGTTTGTAATAACCCCACTTTGTAGTTCTTAAGGCATTTTGTTATCTTTTGAGGAATTAATCAGGAAAATTAACTTCCAGACATGTTAGTTTATAGTCTTTGTTTTTTTCATCTAAATTTGGCATCCTTTTGAAGTTGCCCTGACTGTCCAGATGTGTTTTAGATTCATGCTAGAAACTTAGCATGTTGTCAGTTTTCAGGTCTCTAATGTTTGTTGCCATTTGAGAAGGTGAGCAGAAGTTGGGGTTTTTTTAAAACAAAAGAGCATTTCTTTTCACCTTCTTTGTTACAAGTCAGCCTCACAAATTAACTGAACTGTGTGCTTTCACTAACCAAGTTGCTTGATGGGTCACTCACATCTTCCTTGCAGGCAGCTTCATGAAATTCTCTTGTCCTTCTCTGTTGCACAGCTGTGTTTGCATTGTGCTAATACGTTGCTGTGGAACTCAGACCCACAGTTTGAAAGTTACTTTTCTTCTCCCATCCCACGCCCTGCCCTGCCCTTTTCATTGCCAACAGACATGTCAGCAGCAGTGACAGAGTAGGAAAACCCTACCGTGGTGTGAAGCCAGTATTCAGCATCGGAGATGAAGAAGAATATGATACTGGTACAGTAGAAGATTTTCCTCTTGCCTTGATTAGCTTACTTAGACAAAATTATTAAGTTGGACTAAATCATAAGAGTGTGTCTTACATCTTTGTCCTGCAATATGACATTTGTCTAACTATTATTGTTGATCATGTGTGTTATGGTAATGCCTAGGACCAACCCTTTTCAAATACATAGTAGCAGATTAAATAAAAAATAATTTGTGGTAGGCACCAAACAGCCAACAGGAAGAAATGGAAATAAGCAGATTTAGTGGATCTTTTGTCTTCACTTGTTATTTCTCTACTGTCCTGGATTGAAGGACAGGTGTCTGTTAAGGAAGGCAGGAACCTCCCTTGCAATAGAAGATACAACCCCCTTCCCTCCAAATTATTATAATTTTGAAATTAAGGGGCCTTCAGGCAAAGATATGAGGAATAGGAATAACAGTTCTTTACTAATATTTATCTATATAGATAACAAGGCAAACAAACAACAGTAACTATGGCAGTGATAACAAACAGAACCAGAACCCAGTGACAGCCTTCTCAGCTGTCAGGCACTTTCCCTGTCGGTGCAGTGACGCTCACAGCCGGCAGGGGCGCTGGCGGCTCCCGGCGAGCAGGGCGGGTGTGATGATCCTCCCGCGGCTGCAGGGGGCGCTCCGGAGCGAGCTCGGCAGCACGTGGTAATGGCGGATGAAAAGCTTGCTTCACAAACTCCCTGGGCAGCCGGACCTCGGGAACAGCAGGTTGGAACAGCAGGTTGGAGCAGCAGGTTGGAACAGCAGCGACCAACACAAGATCCTGGATGGTAGATAAGATGTATCAAGCTCTGGAGCGGCAGGGAGAGCCCCTGGATGTCTCCGCAGGCAGGGGCTGCGGCGCTACAGTGTAGCGGAGGCTTGCAGCAGTGGTGAGGGAACGGCGGAGGAGGCAGGGCAGCCCCGGCCCGGCTCCCTGTGGGGCAGGGGAAGGCGGGCTTGGGATCCCTGGGCTTTTCAGTAGAGGGAAAAAGCAGCAGAAGGAAGGAGCCTGCAGCGGCAGCGAATTCCCTTCATCAGGAGGGCAGCTCCTCACCTCCCTGAAATGCCAGGAGAGAACAGGAAGCCAGGGGCTGGACCCAGTCCCTTTTTGCCAGTTCAAATCTCGCGGTGATTCCACCCTACAGGAGGAAAAACCCCAGGCAAAAAGGACAACCAGCTAGACTCCACCCCCTATGGCTGAGTCCCTCAGTAATTGTATGGGGAAATTCTTTAAGAGAAAAACAAATGAGAACTAAAACCCCAACATGTAGTAAGGATCTTTTTCTACACGGATCTTGTACATGTAAATTGGCAATTGTGCCTCTGTTACGACAGTAAGGAAAATGTAAAAGACCTAGTTTGGCTGCTGTATCTCAGTTTAAATGTCTAGTATTGTCACTGAGCGTAATGATCTGAATTTCTGAAATATAGTTGGAGCTAGACTTTAAATGGCTAATGTGTGTACACCTCTCCAGTGTTTTAAACTTTGCTTTTCAGCACTGAATCTATCAATAATTGATTCATCTCTTGATATGCATGCAGATTGCTGTAAAATAAAAACATGCAATTTTTATTGAAATTTTCTATCTAGCTGAAAAACTACAGGCAAAACTGGAACACCACACATTTCATAAGGTTTGTTTGGAGGTTTTTTGAGAGCAGTTCTAACATTAGAATGGTGCAGTCCTACTGCTTGCCCTGGTTTTGCTCTGGTAGTTTTAGTCCACTCCCAGTCATCATCTCACAAGTAACTCTTATGTGGCCAAAAGGTGTATTTGGCTTCTGTGGGAGAAACAAGTAACTAGGCTGAGAATCTTTGACATGCAGAAGAAGCAGTTCAGGAAGATTAATGAGAGTCACAGGTTTAAATAACATTGATGACAAACAGTTGATCATCATCTGCAATAAAAATTGTGAAGGAGCAAAGTGAAATTATCAGGCAGAAGTTTTCATGCTAACAAGATATTTCTCCAAATGCCATGTAATTAAGTTTGCACAGTTCTTTGAGCATCCATAATAGTGTTTGGCAAAGTCTGTGTAGTTTCAGAAAACCAGCTTCTCAAAGACAGATTGTCTAGAACATGTTTTCAGTAATGGTTGTTTGCTAAGTTCTATTTATATTTCCTTTTAAAAGCACTATTACACTTGGTGCAATTTGAATAAGTAAAGCCAACACATATGAAGTGAAATATATATTATCTTGATACAGAAGAATGCAAAAAGTGAACCTGTTTCTGTATAATTGTTTTTGTGAAGTTTTAGTGTTTGGGGTTTTCCTGTAGTAAATGGAGTCAGCTGTAATAATTGCAGCCTGCTTTAGGTGGATCTGCTTGAGCAGGGGGGGTTGAACCAGATGACATCCAGAGATCCTTTCGATCCTCAGCCGTTCTGTGGTTCTGTGACATGATGGTGGATTATTGTTCCATTTCCTTCAATTTTGTAGTGTATTTTTTCAGTGAAAACCTTTTCCAAAGTCTGTTTCAAATTCTGAATTGCATTGAAGTAAACAGTTTAACAAAGTGTCGGAAACTGGCTTTGAAAAAGGCACTTTAAAGAGCTATCTTGAGTTATTTCTGGGAGTAACTTATATGGAGTTAATATAGTTCATTGTTTTAGATAACTAGATTGCTTAAATTCTTCTACTGTAGCACCAAAATTACTATGTAAACATAATCACCATATTAAGACACAAAAGCAATATTTTGCAACTAAGTGATAATACTTGCAAGAGTTTTGGGTGTTTCACAGGGGTCTGTGCTGAAAATTTTGGTCTTGAATATGTTGTTAAATGTCCTTAAAAAAGGATGTGAAACGAAAGACATTTTTTGCTAATGAACCAAGGTTATTTGAGGCAGTAAGGACAGACTGAGTCTTTTGCTAATCTGAATGACTGGGCAATAAAATGGCACATGAAATTCGGTATGAATTTAATGCAAGAAAGACATGAAAAAAACCCCAACCACTTCTAGTTTCAGATTCAAAGTGGTAAAGTGGTTTTCCATGTCCAGGAGCAGTAGGTTTATAATAAGTAAGTACTCATTAGCAGTCAGAAAAGCAAATCAAATGCTCGGAAGTCTATGGTTCGCTCACACGTTAAATATTGTGTGTCTTCTGCCTTTGATTTTAGAAACAATGTTTGAACAGGAGAAGTTTCAGAGAGGAGTAAGAAAGTCCTTTCACATCTTTCCTCATCCTTTCACAACAGGCACAGCTGAATATTAGAAGTTTTGTTACGTGAAAGAGTCATTTTAAGGGAGGAAAAGGGATCCACAAAATAATGCCTGGCCTTGAAAGGGATCAACAGGTGTTCATTTCTTCTTGTAAAAGAAACTAGAAGCTACAAGAGGAGACTCTCCTGGACTGTAGTTGGCTTGGTTTTGGTGCTCCTTGCCAAAAGATATTGGTGGTTTAAATGCAAAAGGTTTATGTGGCTTCAAGGAAAGTCTGGACAAGTCCATGTGAAAGAAATCCATGAAACTTTACTGAATGGACAAATTGAACCAGCCTAAGATATCGACTGAACTAAAAATACTTCTTTGCTGAGAGAAAATTAAAAGGGAAATATCAGATATGCCTTCCTTTTTCTTTCCTCCCTCTCAGTAATTCTGTATGGTTAGGCAGACCTTGCTTTGAACCAGTGTAGCTACAGTGGGTTTAAGCAAATTGAAAAGTTGGCTGATGGTGTGTGAAAATACTTTCTCTTTTTTTTTTTTTTTTAATGTTTTTACCCCTCCTTTCAAAACAGATGAGATTGATAGCTCGTCAGTGTCGGATGATGATCGAAAAGAGGTTGTCAACATCCAGACGTGGATAAATAAACCTGATGTGAAGTATAACTTTCCATGTAATGAAGTAAAAGAAAATGGGCACATGTTTCCCAGGTACTGAAATTAATCCTAAGTTTAATGAAAATGTCCATCTTGATATACATTAAAAAAAAAAAAAAGTTGGTCACTTAAGTGAGCCTTTATATTAAACTAGGAATGAAAGTGTGAAACAACGTAGAACAAAATGTTACTGTATTTGCATTCTTGTATTTGCAGTGTTATAGAATGGTAGTTATGTATAAAACCTGGTGTGAAGTTTTGCTTTGAAGACCAAGATAGTAAGAAAAATACTGTCAGTATGCATAGGCTTGTTTGCAAGACCAGGTAGACCCACGTATCTGTGGTTCCATTTTTTCTTACTTACTTGTCTCTGTCTTGTGCTTCACACCCATCTTGTCCCTAAGATTCAGTGGCCTTCCTAATGCTGCGAGAGCAGAAAATGATGCTTGATGTATTTTGACTTCCCCAAAGAGTGCACATCCTGTTGAATCTGGACAAGAGAAATCTGTGGTGGGATTTCTCTTGCATCATGGGCTGTTCTTGTCTTTTATTATTATTTTCCCATTAGATTTATCATTTATGGTGTATTATTATATGTAATCAGTCATAGTGTGATTTCTCAAACTGAATTGAAACTCGGCCGGTGTGTTCCCACGGCTAGCTGAATGTGCATTCCTTCCATGAAGAAGGCAGAAGTTGGTCCTGCGCTGAGAGGGCAGATCAGCGCGGGTCAGTGCTGGTGCTGGCACAGGGACTGACAGTCGTGGAGTCCTTCTAACTTACTTTGATGCTCCATGTGTAGAGCTGCCCCTCTGTAGGTGGAGGGATGGGGTTGGGGTGTGATTGAAGGGGGAGAGAGAGGCTGGAGACACTTCCCATGCTCTGTGCATGGCCTGACACGTTGCTGGTGGCTGTGACCTTTGCTGGGAGAGCAAAGGCTGTTGCATTGGGGTGACAATGTGAACTGCATAACTCTGTGGGTTTGTATGCTTGGGGGGGATGCCATGCTTGTTTTCAGAAATGGCTATGCTACGGTACTCAAGGAAAATCTGAAGTATTTTAAAGAGCTTTCTTAATTAGATATTATGACAGTATTAAAACTGTTTCATAGATTTGGTAACTGTATTATCTAGTTCTCTCTTTGTGTTTTATTCATAGAATTTAGCTGTCTAAATAGCTGATATTTAGTTCATTGACAAAAGTAACTTGTCTTTTTCTTTTCCTTCAAGTCATCTCCTAGTAACAGCAACTCATATGTACTGTTTGAGGGAGATTCCATCACGAAAGGGGCTGGCTTACATACAGTCTCGACAGGCACTCAACTCTGTAGTCAAAATCACATCCAAGAAGAAACACCCAGAACTGATCACCTTTAAATACGGAAATAGCAATACTTCAGGCATAGAAATTCTGGCAGTTGAAAGGTAAGCCATCTCAGCAGAGGTGTAAGTGGTAATGATATCCAGGATGCTGTACACTGGAAATCAGGTGTATGCTGTAATTCCCAGAATTGAGTTCAAAGTAATAGTTTTTGTTTAGGAATACATAATTCACATGTGAACCAGAAAAAAAAAATCTGCCAGCAAAATGAGGAGTGTTTATGAGTCCCAGAAGAGAGGAACTTGTAACTGTAGTTCTTGGGGATGGGATGTGTGCAAATGTTTCCTTTTTGTAGTATGTCTTAAATGAAAATGAAGTAGACAGCTATCTGCAGCTAATATCTGGATTTGTGAAGAGTGGGATGTAAGAGAGTGGTCTTTCTTCTGTGGTATCATTTTTTCTTCTGACATCTGACTCTGTGTGTTGTATGAGGAGTCCAGAAGCCTAAACTCAAAACGCTGTTTGCCTGAAACCTGATTCCTGGAAGTTACATGTTGCCATGCTCAGTATTTGCATGCTTAGGAGGGGGGAAGGGGTCAGATGGAGGAGTGTATCAGGCTTTTTTCCTCTGGTTGAGCCTCCTGTTTCTTGGCCCTGTTTTGAGAAGGCTGCTGATACCAGCTGGATGTATTCTCATCCTCTTCCTTGGAGAGATCTGTGTGCAGTGGGTGCTCTGTTTTCACAAGAGAGGGGAGACGAGTTTCCTACCTAACGAGGGACGTTGGTCTATGCCTCTTGGCTCCTTAGGTTTGTTGTAGGTCAACAAAGATAAATTAAAATTTTGCAGATAACTTTGCTGCTTGTTGAATTACTTCATCACCACCTTGTGGACTGGAGCAGATTGATCTAGAGTTATCCATAGGAATTAAAAAAAAAAACAGAACAAAAACCACAAAACGAAAACCAAGCAAAGACTGCTATGCTTCGGTCAGACATGCTGTCTGTAGAGATCTTGAACTGCCTGACCTATCCCATGGTCAATTTTTCTTACCAAGATGACCTGTGAAGTACTCCTCAACAGTTCTAAGTTCACAAACAGGAAGTGTTTTGTAGTATAATCAGGAATTAAATGTTCTTTTCTTAGTATATTTTTAAATTTTAATATATTCCCCTCTTCCCTTCCTCCTAGACAGAGGAAGAATCAAAAAAATTATGAAATTTGTACTCAGAAATTTTATAGTGAATTAATGATGGCTTTTTCTAATTTTTTTTTAAGGTATTTGATTCCAAATGCAGGTGATGCTACCAAAGCCATAAAACAGCAGATCATGAAAGTATTGGATGCCTTGGAGGGTTAATAACTAAAGACTTTATAGAGACCAGTTTATAAAGAAGAAGCAACCAAGATACTGTATGTGGACACAAGCTGACTGTTTCCCAACTGAATACTAACTTAAGAGAATTTTTCTGTTTGCTGATGGGAGTGCCTGAGTAGCAGGCTTAAGATAGGATAAATTATTATCCATTTCTGAACAGGAGTTTCGTTTTGTTTTGTTTTAAATTATAAATCTTTTTGTTTTGGAGAAGTGTTTATTATAAAAGTCAGTTTGTTTCATTTTAATGCAGCCTTAATGGGAATGATCTACATCTTTGCAAGAGCAGATGCAGCTGGGTTCACATTGTGTTAAAGGAATAAAGGACTGAGAAATACAGAGTAGCAGTTGAAAACACAATGGTTTTTAAATTACTATCCCTTGTAAATAAAATATCTCCATTGCCTACAGTCTAGAAATTCAAGTTTGCCTACTGGGTAGTATCAAAGACTAATTAAAAATTCAGGTTTATGAGGAGAGCAGATACAAATCTTAAAAATACTGTTTTCTCATTAAAAATGGTTAAGTCCAGTTTGGGCTGCAAATAAGTGGAAAAAATGCAAGTAATTTGTAAAATTAAGGTTTTTTTAAAGTCTTACCAGCTGCTAGGTTAAATAACTGGAATTGGTGGTAAGGGTTATTTTTAAATACTGAAATTAACTAGTTTTTATTACAGGGTTGTGATTTTTTTTTTTAATTACACAAAATTTTACATTTGATAGGTTGAGGCTATTTCCCTTGTAAAGATGAGTGTGTGCATTGAAATGAATGTTTCATGACGGAATATGATGGTTGAAAACAAGTTGTCTTGCTCCTCAGAAACAAAATATCTAAGAAATGTAGATGTTTAAAACCCTTCAGTTCAGCACGAAAGTGAGTACATGCTGACCAAAAGTGTGTTCAGCAAGAAGATGAATGCACGCAAAACCAGGGAAGAAATTCCAGTGCTGTATACCTGTGATAAATGTATTCTTAACTGGTTGCCTTCATTGATTCAAGCATTTGTTTATATTATTTTGAGTAACAGCTTCTAAATTAGTAAATATTTGGGAGATGGCAGCTCTATGATTGTTCATTATAAGGTTTCCATTTGTTCAAGAATGGTTCTCTGGTTCTCTTGTTCAAAGCTCAGTACAGGAATGTTCTTATGGGCAAGGCAGAGCATCTTTGTAGACTGATGGGAAATCATCAAAATGTGAAATAAAGATAGTGGGGATTAGCTTTGCTGCTTGAAATCTTCTGAGTATTTCAATCAAAGACTATGATTTGGTACTTCATCAGAAGGTAAAATAAGTTAAACTGACCTTTATAAGAAATGTTTATTCTAAGTTATTTTACTAGGAATCAAGCTAGGGCACCTTAATTCTGGAACTAATTACTTTTTTTTTTTCTTCTTAGTATCTGAGTAAACACCAATAGAACTTGAACTGTTGAAGGTATTTGCATGAACTTGCACCTGGGCCAATGCTCATGTATTTATAGTTTTGCCCAGCAGCTGTTGTATTACATTTTCCTCTTCCTAATCCCTTCTGAAAATATCCTCAAGAGTCTCTGACTCTGTGCCTACTTCAGCAACGAGATTTTTTCATGTAAAGATGTTTGTGGTACTGTTTATAAACTACAGTTGTAAATAAACCAGTACAATTTGAACATAACTTGTTCTGTCAGAAGGCATTTAGTTGCATACTGTGTAAATTCTCTGAATCAATTAAAAGTTTTTCCTAAAGGTGTTTTGTAAATGGAAGTGAATTTGATATTTGGTGTGGAAGAAGCTGATTATGGATCATAGGGAGCTACTGCCAGTGACTTCTTAATGTAAGTATTTCAGAATTTAAGTTAATTTCATTGAGTACTTTTGGGTGAATCATAGTAAGCATTCACAGAAAGGTCAAAATGAATTAACAAATAATCAAGTTATAGAAAAGGTTTCTGCATAAATTCCAGACTTCTCAGCATCCTATTTTTACTATGAAAATGTTGAGAGAATGATACAACACATTTCTCCTAGTCAAGAGGGGAAGAAGTGAAAATGACACTCAGTTGTTAAACGTGTATTTGAGTATTAAATGTGGAACATGGCTAATGTGTATGCTTCACTGTGAGGACAGCAAATACAGCAGACCTTTGAGATCTACGGCAAGTAAAGCAACAGCAAGGCAGTTGCTTTAAATCCCTTCTGTGTAGAAATATATAATCCAAGCCATTGAGAGGCTAATTATTTGTAAATTTTAAGGCAATGTACAAGTTACCAACAGACCTCTTATCTTACCAAGCTCAGCCCAAACTATGAATTATTTCAATGGTGCTGGTGCATCTCTACCTACAGTTTGAGGGCTACTGTTGCCTTAGAGTGTACATACCTGTGGTTAGTATTTTTGTTACAAAACTTGTATTGCTAAGCAGAAATTCCAATTACAGTACTGGAGCAACATTTTTTGAAAAGAAAAATCAAAATAGTTGGTATGCTACTTACTGTCCCTTTCAACTTCAAGGATTTTTTTTTAATTATTTGCTAGAGATGTGTAGGCTCTTGTTTTATTCTGCATGTACCACTGTATATTGTTGAATATAAGGTGACAGTTGTTACGATGCAGCAGTGATAGAAATGAAGTCTGGAGTAGGAAAGAAAGTCTTGGAGTAAACTTCCCTGCCAAATGAAAGCTCTTACCTTTGTTTCATAGTGAGAGTTGGTGCTTCTGTGCTCAGTGATGGCTCTTCACTTGTCTCATGAATTTTTAGATTCTGATTTGTTTGAGAATTTGTAAAGAACTTTACATGTATTACCCACCAAAAATACTGTTGACTGCAGAGTTGCAATTTTTTTAATTGCCTTTTCCTATTAGCCCTTACACATGGGTCTCACCTGTGATATATCTTTTCCTTCCAACTACATGTCAGCTGTAGTTTCAAAACTTCAGGTACTGTCAAATAAGCTTTTTCAATATAGGCATAGTCTAATGAAGTTGTGAAAAGTTTCCCTTTGGGGAAGGAAAAGAGTGGTACTATGTAACTTGTTCTACTGGTTATACTTAGTGCTTGCAGATACTTTTGGTTTGAAACTTGAAAAATACATTTTATCTCTCTGACCCATGGGAAACTGGATTTTTGGCCTGTGCTTTGCACCTTGAAGGGATGATACTACTTCATATTTTACTCTTTTTCTTATTTGGGAAGAAGTTGAGAGAGAGCTGTTCTTTGTGCCTGGAGCCCTGCAAAATGTGATGTCTGGGGAAAAAAAAAAATTAAAATTGTGTATGCTCTTTCTACCACCCATGGGCATGTGTAAAAAGGAGGGAGGCCTGCTAAGGGCTGCTGCACTGTCCATTCTGCCATCCTTTGGCTTGGTCAGATAGGGTTCACTGCTCCAAGCAGTGGGTTGAGGATTCTCTGTTTGAAGGAGGGTTTGTAATTGCCGCAAGCAGTAGTAGCTGTGCATTTTACAGTGGTTATACACTTCCCATCCTTTATCTCTCTGCCTGTTTCCTGAAAGGGAAGGTATATAAGAGATTGGTCACCCTGGGTTACCCATTTTATCTTTGCCCATTCTGCCATCATGTGCTTTCAGCTTACAGATATAATTCTGTGTGAGAAATACTGCTACACAACATAAATCTGCAATTCTACAAACATGCTTCTGAAAAGCCCAAGGCTGGAAAATATGAACATGAGACAGCAATGTTTTGTGTTGAGTAAAGGGGAGCACTTGGTGTTTAAAGCCAAGGAAGAGCATCATGGTACTTCGTGTGTTGATTTCACAAGATTGTCAGTGTTGGACAGGACCTCTGGAGCTCATCTAGTCCAAGGCTCCTGCCAAGGCAGGGTCACCTAGAGCAGGTGACACAGGAACTTGTCCAGGTGGGTTTGGAATGTCTGCAGAAAGGGAGACTCCACTGGGCAGCCTGTTCCAGTGCTCTGCCACCCTCAGTTGTAAAGAAGTTCCTCCTCACACTGAGGAGAAACTTCTTGTGTTTTAGTTTATGGCCATTGCTCCTCATCCTGTCACTGGGTACCACTGAAAAGTCTGGCACCACCCTCTTGACAAATGTCTTTGAGATGTTTGTATGTGTTACTGAGATCCTCATTCAGTCTTCACTTCTCTGGACTAAACAGGCCCAGCTCCCACAGTCTCTCCTCGTAAGAGATGCTCCAGACCCCAGATCATCTTTGTGGCCTCCACTGGACCCTCTCTGGTAGCTCCTTGTCTTTCTAGTACTAAGGAGCCTGCCTGAACTGGGCACTGCTCCACATCTGGAGCACTGTGGCGATGTTTGTACCTTGCGAGATGCTGTTCTTGCAAAGAAAGACGGGAATGCCCCCAGGTGAATGAGTTGCCTGTAAACTGGTACAGGTGCCTTGGGATGAGCCCTTAGCAGACATAAGGTTGCCGGGGGTTGCTGTGCAGGGCAGGGCAAAGAGGCTCTCGGCACAGCCGGAGCTTTGGGGGCTCCGCTGTTGCTGCCGGCGCTGAACGGACCCGGGGGAGCGCTGCCCGCTCGCTGCCCCCTCGCAGGCCAGGCGGGCAGGGGTGCCTGATCCGTGCGCGGTGCCCTCAGAGCGCGGATCGAGCACCAGCCGCGCTGGTTAAAGGCAGTATGAGGGTGGCTCTAAATGAACCCCGGGCGCGGGGCCGGCACTGCGAGTCCCGGCAGCCTCCGCGGGCCGCGCCCCGCCCGCGCGGTGCCGGGAAGGCGGGCGGCCGGCGGAGCCATGGCGTGTGAGTGGGAGCCTTTCCCGTTCCTCTCCTCCCGCGGTCCCGGCCTCCCGCCCGGCCGGGAAAGCCTCCACAGGGGCTCGCTCCCGGCGCCCCGCGCGTCCCCGGCCTCCCCGGCTCCGGTGTGACCGGGAGAGGCCTCGGTGCTAGGCCCTGGCAGAGCTTGTGGAGGGTGTGGAGTAGTGCAGGGGAAAGGGAGCTGCCCTGGCCCTCCGCTGGGCACAGACCGGGATACAGCGCTCGCCCTGCAGGGGTCAGCTCGTCAAGAAATGCGGACAGACCGGGCGTGCTTCGCTTCCGATGTTCAAGGAAAACCAAGCGTATTTTGTAATGTAGTGGTACAATTGTGAACCATTATTTCACTCCGATACGCTTTTACCTGATCGTGGCCTACATTGCTTTAGGCTTATCCTGAGAATTGCTTTTAAAAAAGTTTTTGAGGCAGCTGGTCAAGGCTGGGAGCAGAGGTCTCTCTCTACAGCACTGCTGCACATTTCTCTGCATTTCTGTTACTTCCACGTCTGAATATTTGTAAACGAAGCTGTCGCGCAAATGCATTTATTCTGTTGTGGCTGAGCTTCAGTTTTGCACCTTAACAAACTCCAAACCTGAGACATAGGGAAAATAAGATTGATTAATTAATTACATTTCCTAGTGTTTTAAACACGATGGGATTTTTTCCTGGTAGATGGTGCACTTTGGTTGTTTTTTTTTTCTTTTACACTGAAGTGTAAATCTTTAAGTGCCCAACTTCTCTGAACTAAAACACATTCCACAAATACTGGGAAGTTTCTGACAGATCCTTATTATGGTTATCTCGGTGGGTCTGGAAACAATGGTTACATCTGTTCAGAATACCAGAGAAGCTTTGTTTGCTCAATAGACCCAACAGTAAAAGTCTCTCTCATGAAGAGTGGCAAGGGGAGCAGTTAATCATTTACTTAACCTGTAGAAATTAGCTGCTTAGCTAGTGAAGTGAGAATTAGGTAGGAAAAAGATGTATCTCGACTGCTCCTGTCCCAGTCTCATCTTCACTTGAATCAGCTCTCCCAGTTTCCCTGACCACTGGGACTGTGTTGCTTCCAGCTTTGTCTTTTTCCTATTGTGATCTTTGACTGTATGATCAGGGAGTTTTCCAGACAGGAGAGGTATTATGCAACTGGGATACTTTTGTTTATAAAGCCAGAGAGGGTTGGTTGGTTGGTTGGTTTTAAAGGAAACCGTTCTACCTGATCAGGGTGTGTCTTCCTACTACCTGGGGTACTTGGAGATTCATGGAAGGAAGTCCAAGGGGTGTGCACAAAACTTGGGTACTTGGAGAGCCTGCAAATGTATATCCTGCTTAGTGGGTGTGGAAACTCTTGGTAACACTTGCAACTTGACTAGAAACGAGCTTGCTAAGAAATGATCAGGAAAGATGTTAACCTTTCTTGGGTTTCATAGCCATTTCCCAGACTAGGTGTGAATTGAGGAATAAAAGCAAACAGTTCCTTTACTTGGTGTTTTTGGGATTATCCAGTCCTTCAGTGTGCTAGTGACATTTTGGGACTTGCAGTGCTCATCAGGTGACATGTGCAAGAAGATGGGCTCCCAGTGTGCAGCAGCCTGGGAAGGAGGGGCTGGGGGGACTTGTGCTCTCCCTTTCTGTAACATGGCCCCTTCTCCTAGGACATGGACTGGGTGTTGCCAGTGTGGGAGCTCTATGATCTTTGCAGGGTGGTGGCCATGCATGGCTCCTGTTAGCAATCCTGGGTTTCAGTGCTCTCCCTGTGTTAAGAGACAGTTTCCAGAGTCATAGATGGGCTGCAGAATGAGTTGGTAGGGGTTTGTGTATATGTTTATATATTAACTCATTTGTTTTCTTCAATGCTTATTACTGAATTCAAATTTGGAAGAGTGTCCTGGGGGAATTGTGATGGATGATTTTTTTTCTTTTTTGCCATCAGCCTTCCGCCTTGCTCTTATCCAGCTTCATGTATCTGCTGTTAAATCAGATAATCTCCACCGAGCCTGTGGACTGGTGAGAGAAGCATCAGCTAAAGGAGCAAAACTTGTGGCTCTACCTGTGAGTAAAGATTATGGCCTACTTAGCACTTAGGCTTCAAACACTTCAAAACCTTTTTCTAGTTTTATTAATGCATTATATATTCCTCTTTCTCTCTGTATGAAGCTTCAAAATAAAAATAAAAATTAAAAAATCCCAGGGATTGTATCTGGCAGCACACTTAGAGGTGGGAGAATGAAAAGGGAAACAACAGGCTGACCTTTTTTGTAGTATAAGATTCTGGTAAATTTTTTGCTGGTTTAAATCCTAGGCAGTTCCATCATTGATATATTCTGAATTCATGTAAATGACTGTAGTTTGAATCTTTGCTGAAGAAGTGTAGAAAAAGGTGACTTTCAGCTGAAGAAAGTTGACATGGAGGTGAAAAGGCAAGTACACAGTAACTCTCTTTGCTGTAAGCATTCCAGGTACATGAGAAACAAAACAGCCGTATTTCCAGCAGTTCATTTGTGGCTGAATTATGATTAAGACATATTTCTCTTGTCTCTTCCATGTGTGGAAACATAAATAGCCACTTTAAATTATCAATCTATTCTGACTTATTTTTTGAACTTCAGCCGTGATTGTTTTGGTGAATTTTCCCACAATGGGTGTGCTGGCAACAGGGTGGCCTTCCCAGTGCAGCTTTGAGCTTTTCTCCTCTCTTCATGGTGTTACTCCTGTACCCTGCAGCATCTGACACAGGAGTGCAAAGTTCATCTCTGGGTGAACTTTGAGTCTCAGTTTTACACACAGAATGTTTTCTCTTCTGCTGTCATGGGGAAAGCATTGAGCAACCTTCCCAGCTCCTCTGTGCTAGCGTGGTTTTTGTGTTGCAAATGTGACCATTCAGTGTTCTGCCTGGGCCTCCTATGTAGAGATTACCTATTATTTCTGGTTTCATCATGTGCACAAACACTGAATTTTCCAGACTTTTTTAGTTGAGATACTCACTTTGCCAAGAATAATTTATGCTTTTAGAGAATACAAGTTGTCAAACATAGGCAAGGTATTTCATTGGCTTCTGGGAGATACATTTTGTATTGGCATTAGGACATGGGCATGAAATATTCTCTTTGCTCTGTTTTGTTTCTTTGGGGGTTTGTTGTTTGTTTTAATAACTTTATATAAAGAAAAGTAACTCACACTGAATGTATGAAGGTGAAGGCAGCTGGCTTTGCTTTCTCTTTTTTGAAGTTCAGCCCAGATTTCAAGAGCCTGGGAAGCTCGTTTTGACAGCCTGTAGAGACTTCCCTTCCTGCTTCTTCCATCTACAGATTGTGCTGTGAGTTAGCTGGTACCTGCTGGCCTAGTGCCTGTATATGGGAAAAAAACCTCTTCCAGCTTGGGTTCATTTATTCCAGTTCAGTAGAACCTACCTCCCTTGTTAAGAAGTTTGCTTGTGCAGATGAAGTAGAAATGTTTATTATGCTAGTCAGAGCTTGATTTTTTTTCTCACTTCATCTTTGTGGGGGTGGGGGTGTGTTTGTCACTTCTGATGAGCAAAGGGAACAATGGAGGCAGATGTCTGGGCTGGGAGTCCCTTTCTTACAGAAGAGAAGTTGCTGCCACAGTTTGATAACCTATCTGTGGCCTCCAGCTGTACTCCTTCAGGGGACCAAAAAGTGTTGGGTGTAGTGTCTCACATCCTCACACAGCTGGCAAGTGTAATGCAGAATGAAAGTCCCTGGTATCTTGGGCATCTCAAATACCACTGGGACACTTAGTTTAGGTATCTAAACTACTCTGTTAATCTGACTGTGTAAAGATTACATGGCTGGTTCTGAGGGATAGCAAATCTTTAACTAGGGCCTAAGATGGAGGACACTGTTGAGTTGTGAGGAAATAGTGTTTGAAGGATTATTTTAGCAAAACAATAAGTAATTTTGAGAAATGCATGCTTTTGCAAAAAACTTTTTAAAAATCAAGAAATCATGGGCTGTGGATGAGCATGAGCATTTCACAGTTTTGAGAGGACCTGTTGAGCGTGTAACTTGCCAAATGAGCTGGGTGGAACTTGGCTTCTCATTCTGATGTGAACATCCCTTGTGCTATTGCTAAGCCCGGAGCAGTGAATGTGCTAGCCTTCCAGCTTGCATGACAGTTCTAGCTCATGTTCTGTTTGGCAAGCACTCCACAAACACACCTCTTGTATTTTCAGCATTGTTCCAAGTCTCTCTGGCCTTCCTGGCATTTTCTGATTTGCTTACTGATCTCCTATAAACTAAAGTCCTGTAACTAAGGGTTGTTTGAGAACATTGTTAGAGAGGAGTTTGAAAAGTTAGGTACATCTCGTTGTAGTGGTGTTACTGAATTTTAGCTTTTTTTTCCCATCTAATTCTAGGAGTGCTTTAATTCTCCATATGGAACCCAATACTTTAAGGAGTATGCAGAGAAGATTCCTGGGGAATCAACACAAAAGCTGTCAGAAGTTGCAAAGGAGTGCAGCATATATCTCATTGGAGGTAGTTTCTTCTTAGTGACCATCTCACTGGGGGAAAAATGGGCAATGTCTATTACTGCTATTGGATCAAAATTACATAAATGATACAGTGGGGGAAATCTCTGTTCTCACCTTTACAAAGGATCCATTCCAGAAGAGGATGGTGGAAAGCTCTATAATACATGTACTGTCTTTGGGCCTGATGGTGCTCTGCTGGCAAAGCATAGGAAGGTAAGATGGCAGAATATTATTTTGAAAAGTTTTCTCAGTGGTGTTGCACAAATTATTTCATCTTTACTTAAAGGTGATATAAATTAGTAGAATCTTGCATTAATACTAAGTTGGGTACCATCACCTGTGAAATTTCTTATAACTCTTACTTGGGGCTTGTAAACACCACTTCAAAAAGTGGTCATGAATTTGTTCTGGATAAGGATGATAAAATACTAGAAGGTATAATTGGGTTTCCCTGTATGCTGGGAAAACCATCATAAAGAGTAAAACCTGATCCAACTCAGATATCTCTGTACTTTGGCCTAAGTCTAAAACACAGTGACACTTGAATGGGATCAGGATTTTCCCTCAGCTTCCCAATGGATTTAGTCATTCTGTTATAATAGATACTGTTCTTTACACACTTTGTGCTATACCTGTGATTAGTGCAGACATGCAAAGTCCAAGTTCCACAGTTAAGCTGTCACTGCTGTTTGTGGTAGATGTTTGCTTACTGTCATCTTCCACCTCAGCATTGCTTTGTACCTGCTGGAAAACTGCCTCCCATTTGTAACTCCAGAGTCAGTTCCCGTTCATGGGACCGTGCACACAGGGATCACTCCGTGAGTGAGCAACAGCTTATTTCTTTCAAGGATAAGCCAAAAAGAGAATGCAGGGTTACTTGGAACAAATGAGGTGGTGCACAATCCCTTGGTGGTACAGGTATTCATTTATTCTGTTTGCTGATTCTGCATTAGCTTCACTTACTAGATCACCTTCTGCGTTCTGTGTTGCCTTCCTCCTGTCACAGCACACCAGTCTGCAAGCCCAGGAGTTGTTTGTAGAATGAGTGCAGGTTTGTGCTAAGTATGAACAAATAATAAAATAAAACCAGCTCTGTTGTAAGGAAGCTCCAGTCAGGAGCAACACCTTCCATTGCAAGGGAGGGATAAAGACTGCTGCAGGCCCTCAGAGGCATCTGCACAGCTGAAGTCATGGGAACTTTATGGCTTGGTGAAGGTATTTACTTGGAAAGTTTTGGAGGAATGGGACTCAAATGTTAGAGACAAACCATTAGATCAAGACATCTAGCTGTTTTGCAGGTATTTGCAACTTGAGACGTGTATTTCTATAAAGAAGAAAATGCTTTAAATCATCTTTGAGGAATCTAACAATCTTAAGCAATGTTTACTTTGGATCCTGACAAAAGAGTAGTCTAGATAACTGTAGAAAACACATGCCTAAAGAGGCTCAAATACCAAGCAGAGAAATTGTTATTCGTTGTTATTAATCATAGTATAATTGCAGGTTCATTTGTTTGACATTAATGTTCCTGGGAAGATACAGTTCAAAGAGTCTGAAACACTGAGTCCAGGGAATAGTTTCTCCATGTTTGACACACGTGAGTACAAGACAAGCCCTCTTTTTAAGGAGCTCTACTACAGTAACACTACAGTCACTCTGGAGTTCTCGTCCCCCTCCTTCCCAGCAGTGGATTTTTAGACTGTCAGATTGGGCATTTGATAACCATGGCAAATATAGTTTAAGTTTGCTTCAAATGTTTGGGTCACTTGTGAAACTTTTAAAAAGGCAATGTGGTTGCGAAAGGACAGGGAAGTAGAAAGGGTTGAAACATATATCACCCCACTTAAATAAGAGTCCTATTGATTTGTTAGAGAGAAGTGACTGTATTTTTTATAGCTCTTACAGCTTGAAAATGGTTCTTATAAAACACTGCTTAGAAAAGAATGTATGTAACAACTACACTGCTACACTGCTTCATGTGAGGATGATATAATAATGGAGACAATTAACTAAATCAGAAATCCCATTCCAGCCTTCTTGAATCAACCACATCAGATAAAAAAGCAAAATACCTACTCCTCCCCACCCCATATTGCTCAAAAACTGACACAGTCTATTTACTGAGCTCTCCAAAGAGTCTTGTCTGCCACAGTCACTTTCTCCTCCTTGCAGTGTGCATGCTCTAAGAAAGTACATTACTGTATTTTCACTCCATGAAAAGCAGGGAGTGCTTTGTTTTCTTGTAAAGGAAACAATTGAAAAAATTGCAGCTGAATGAGAGAGGAATATGTTACACAAAGACCTCATACAACATGATTTTGTGGAAATGGCTGTTCTTAAAGGGTAGATAAGACTACTTCTCACAGTCTTTCTCTTATCATTAGACATGAATTCTCCCCCACCAATAGCCAGTGCTTGTTGGACACACATTTAAATGTAGCTCCTCTTGTATTCTACATGTAGCCATGTAAAATAACAGTTGGCAGGATGGCTACAGGGAGTCTTGTGATTGTTTCGTGTACTTGTGCTAGTGATATGACTGCTTTCTCTTGTGTTTTGAGAACAGCATACTGCAAAGTGGGCCTGGGCATCTGCTATGATATGAGATTTGCTGAGATGGCTCAAATCTACGGCCAGAAAGGTGAGGCTGGGTCACCTAATGGAGCAAGGTCAGCCCTAAGGGGGACTGTTTCTGGGTGGCATGTGCTGGGTGATCCCTGTGATCAGGCATTCTTATCTTCAGCCAGTAACACAAAATGCATCCTGTGGCCAAGACTCTTATTCAGATGAGTGACTCCTCTCATGGAGTAAAGTAACCATCACTTCCTGATCCACATTTGGTGGCGGAGTGATGGAGTTGGGGATATCCCCACAACAGCTCTTGGCTGATGTAACGTGTTATGCATGGACAGGCTCTGTCTGGTTCCATTTTGGGCAGAGGCTGGGAAGTATTGAAAGAAACCTCACCTTGGGTTTCAATGTGAAGGGCCACTAGGGTAAACCATCTCCCCTTAATGATGGTTGGGTTCTATTTGTCTCTTAACAAAGGTTGCCAGCTGCTGATTTATCCAGGGGCTTTTAACATGACAACAGGACCAGCTCATTGGGAACTCTTACAAAGGGGACGGTAAGATCACAGTAACAGCTTATCCTCCTGTTCTAGAGGAGTTCTGGTGTGTGGAACTGAACTTTCTTGTGTTCCAAATGACACTTGTGCATCACAAGTGGTGCTGCAGGGCCACTCTGGCATTGGAGCTGTTCCATCCCTCAAGCCTTGCATGGGACACCAAAATGATTTTACTGTCAAGGAGAAAAGCAGGAAATTCTCAGCCTTTACTCCTGCCAGCCCCTATTACGCCCTTTCAAGGACCTTTTCCCATGGCTCTATAAACACCCTTCACACACAAATTCTAGAGAGAAGAGCCAGTAACCAATTGGGAAGTGCTCTAATTACAGGTAGAACTAGACTCTGAGATTCCTGGATGCAGTATTATTTATTCATTTGGTTAGCTTCAATCAATTTTGCTACATACTGAATGAACCTGTGAATTACATGATATTCTATGCACTAACTCTGGAGCCAGGTGCTAGAGACTTGTCTTTCCAGGCTCTTCTTTCTCTGACCTTTGTATCATTCACAGTTTTGGCTAGTCATTTAGAGGACATATAGCTTGTCCTTCAAAGTGGATTCTTTCTCTTCTGCTTAATTAAATGGTATTATAAAAAACAATTCTTCTCACTTTTTCCCTCCCTTCATCTTTCTGTGAACACAGAGCTGTTGATAATCAACTCTACGTAGCTACCGTATCTCCTGCTAGAGATGAAAAAGCATCCTATGTTGCCTGGGGACACAGCACTGTAGTAAATCCATGGTGAGTTCAATAAAATAAAAAACACCATCTTTTTTTTTGGTTAAAAAAATATTTTACTTGACAGTCACACTTCAGTCCTACATTTCTATCTACTCTTAAAAGTGCAAATTCTTGGTAAAAAGCACATGAGACTTGAGCCTACATTGTCAAAATCATCATTTAAAACGGTCAAACTGAAAAACAAGAAATAAGCTAGAACTAGTTTGACTATGTATTCATTTTGGTAGTAAAGATGCTACTTAGTACTAGGATGTAGCATTAGTTGAACTGCTGACCTTGCCAACTTGTCCCTGAAGTTCAGTCCATTATATGCTATGCACATGGTAATTCTCTGTGTAGAACCAAACCATCTTAAACCGCTCACACAGAACTATCTCATTTCCTCAAAGAACAGCACTACTTTGACATAAGAAAGAACAGGAAGAATGTCTTCAGCAAGAGAAGAGAGATTCTGACTTGAGCAGAAGTCAGGCAGGTGCACAGGAGGTAAAAGTGACCAAATCTTCAGGCAGTTGTTTTTCTTTCAGATAAATCTGATAGTTCTCTTCCAGCTGTTTGCAGAGTAAGAAAAACTTTGTCTATGTCTTGAGCTTTTAACTTTATGTGATGAAAGCAGTGACAGAACACTTTGTGGGAGACATGATAAATCATGTTCAGTAGTTCATGCGGAGTAAAAGTACACTCCTATTAAAAGCCAGTAGGATCTTCAAAGGAAAAAGTGTTCATCTTTGCCAGTGTTGTTGTTCCTTTCCCCTTGACAAATGTTGCATGCTCACGGGCAGTGGTTCTCAAAATGGCTTTTACCATGGTTCTTGATCTTTGAAAGACACTCACATTAAGTATGTATATGTCACATATAAAATGTGCCATATATAAAGCCTGGAAGCCACTTCTATCATGCCAGAGTTATGGATTATGATGCTATTTTTAGGACAGCCCTGTCTTTACAGCTGTAGGCATCAAGGGTAGGAACTCCTTTTTGTACAAACAGCAGCAACTGGACTGATGCCTTGAGACCAGTGTGTTAATCCTGTGAACAAATGTGCTTAATTTTGCAGGGGTGAAGTCATAGCCAAAGCTGGGGCTGAGGAAACAGTTGTATACACAGATATAGGTAAGAGAAAATTTGTTTTGGTTTTTTCCACACTTTTTTTTCCTTGAGTACAGGTCATGACACTAAGGAGATACAGGTTTTTTAAGTCTGTGGCCTTACACATGCAACTACAGTTGATGCAGTTCCTCTGCCTTGTCCACTTTTGCTAGGTTAAAGCAAGGACAAGCAGCACTTGGCTGTACTGTTCTATGTACAATACTCTATGGCTGTACCCTTCTAGTTCACTTATTTAGGAACAATGTGCCACCTTAGGATAGAGCAAAGCTGAGGCTTCCTTCAGCCCTGGCTGCTCACTTGCAGTGCCCCCCAAGCCCAATCTCCATCAAAGCTGCTATTTTCCCTGTCTTACCTCAGAGCAAGTCAGGGCTTTCTTTTTTGCCTTCTGTTCTCTTAACTCTTTTCTTCTCCCCTGCAGATCTAAAGAAACTTGCAGAAATACGTCAACAAATTCCTATTTTAAGCCAGAAGCGTTGTGATCTCTATGGTGTAGAGATGAAAAAGTGAAGCTGGGTGAAGAGGGAAGGTTCAGCTGTCACAGTGGCTGTTGCCTTCATCTTTGGAAGGATTTTCTTAGTAGTTGCTCCGCAATTTACTGCCAAATGTGCCAGTTAAGAAACCACCACGTAACAAAAAACTTGGTGCGATTCTAAAGTGATTCAATTACATCTTTTATATCTCCTCTCATACTTAAGTATTTCATGGTATTTTACAGCTAGGATGAAGATGAAATCAGTTCAACACAGCAGTAATTAACATTGATTTTTATGCATCGTAATGTTTTCGTTACCTTTTGAGGGCTTTTTTGTAGAACACAGACATCAAACTCTTGTTCTCTGAAACTCCTTCTCAAGTCAGCTTTGGTATTATGAATTCTTCAGTGAATTATCAGAAAATCTAGAAGCATGACTCTTCTCACTGTCCTTTTTCAGATGTATATGTCTTAACCAGGGTCCTTGACTGCCCTACTTCTAACTTGGAAAGCTTAAAATTTAACACGGGGAGCAAAACAGGCCAAAATCTCCTCTGCACTACTTGGGACAACGCAAGAATCTGCCAGACAGAGCTGCTACTATAGAAGAATCTGTAACAGCTTTTGGTTCATGTGTTTTGCCTGGATATGTATATTAAAATTCTCCTTATGGCAAATCCTGTTCATTGCTGAAGTGACATGGGTTACTGTGTTGTCACAATAATTCACATGTTGCCACACCTTTGCTCTCCACGCTGCTTCCTTAATAGAATGTCTGGCTGGGTTTAAATTTTGCTGCTGGAGAAGGCTGAGGGGAGTCAGTCAGGTTGGAAAATCTGTTGCATTGCTAAGTCCTTCTGCCCACAGTCTCCCAGAAGACTGCTCAATGTTTGAATGCATTATTGCTACCACGGGCAGCTCCCATCCACTGCAGAGAAAACATCCCTTACTGTGCTGCTTTTGCTGGAGACTAACAAACTGATTGTGAAAGATGGCTTTAAAATACTGAAACCCAGCCAAGCATGTTGCACTTTTGGTTTTGTTTTTTTTTTTTTTAGAAGGAAGATATCTTTTAATGTAAAAAGAATTTACAAATTATTCTTTTTATACCTTGGGATGAAAAAAAGAAGCAACTCACCAGCCTTCACTGGCAAGCTTTTAGTTTTTCAGAAGCATAAAACAGCAGTAAGGCCTAAAAGATATCTCAAAATACAAAAATGAGAGGGAGAGAAGGTTTTGTCTTGCTCTAGCTAACCACATGTTCCCCCAAACCATCTTACCTTTTATCCATGTTCAGCAATCCTCCTCTTCCCACAGATTTTTGGTTTCGTGGGGGGTTTTTTGTGGTTTTTTTCTTTTAACATTATTTTGGCTTCTCTGCAATGCGCTTGGTGTGTGTTTTATAAACAAAAATTAACGCTCAGCCAAGCCCTAACACATCCTTCCCCTCAAAAGCCAGGTCCCACCAATCCACTCGGTGGCATTATCTATAGCAGCACGTATTTTTGGTTTGCACTTTTCACTGCATTTTGGCGTACATACTGCACTGGAACGCTTAAGAAACAAGCCACAGAGCACAAGGTGAATTGAAGGTTTATTTGTTGAAAAATAAATATTAAAAAATTAACAATTTCCCATTTGAGCCAAGTCTCCTGCATTAGATTAGTGCTTCCCACATACTCAACAACCCATATCCATGATGGCCATCACTGGGCTCCAACTTCTAAATCATGGTAACTGTTTTATCTCTCTCCCTCCCCTCTCGCTACTTGTTCAACAATGCAGCAGTAACTAAATACTGCCTTTCGAAGCTTAAAGTAGTGCAGGACTCTCATGGGCTGACCACTTAAATCTGAGAAAGGCAAAGCGCAGTCTGCAACAGGTAACAGAACCTGTGGTCTGAACTCTCCTCCCCTGGAATCCCAAATGGAGAGGATGGATGAAAATCTGTTACAAGCTACTTTGGTGAACGCAGCTGAAGAGCTGACATGAGCTTAGTTCTCTTCAGTTTATCAGGACAAGTTCTAAGCACCTTGTTTTAGAAGGGTATTTAGTAGGGTCTCCAGTGTGCTCCACTCAGAAGTGATACAAATGAGACTGTGAATTTGTGAGGTTTTCACTGAAAAAAGGTCCAGTCAGTTCTTAGCCATAATACTTGAAGCAGCCACTACTCAGCCTTTGTGCTGGTAGAAAACAGGCACTTTTAAGTATCTATATGACACATATGCACCAGTATTCTGTAAGTATAGGAAACTAACCAATAACAACCCTGAAATAGTTCCAGAATTTCAGCCTGCAAGAATTTAAATTATTTTTAAAGAAATGGCAGAAAATTGGGCAGTGTTAGGATTGCTGGGCTGGTTAAAGCTGCATCTAAGCTGCTCTTTATAGTTCCAGAGTAAGTTACAATACAGCTCTTCAGTGTATGTTAGTTCCCTCTTCCCTTTCAATCTGCAGTTAGATCCTAGTAATTCAAGTCACGGCTCAGAATCATGGAATATGCCAAGTTGGAAGGGGCCCATCAGGATCAGAGTCCAACTCCTGGCGCTGAGAAGGACATCCCAAGGATCAGCCATGTGCCTGAGAGCACTGTCCCTCTGAACAATGGGGACCATACCTGATGAGAATTAAGTTGCTAGACAAATGTATGTAGAAGCAACTTCCCAGAGTATCCCTCTAGGATACACAGGCTTTATCCAAGTCTTCAGTACTAGCTTCCTACACAATTTCAACTTTTATTTTTTTTAAATAGCAGTAAGACTTACTTCACTTCAAAGTTCACATACACACCTGGCTTAAAATGAAACCTCAACTGTATCAGCCATTTTAAAAAGCCCCTTTCATCAAAGGGATGCACCTGCATACACACACTAAGAGGGTCTCAGCTACTCAGATTCCCAGCCTTCCTGGCTCGAGTTCCTTTTCCCTGTAATCTTCAATTCTCAAGATCATACCTCTGTGGGTGATGGAAGCAAGCAGATCAGATTTGTTGATTCCACATCTCCTCCTCATTCTTTCTTAAAGGTTGAAGTGAGAGAAAATGACAAGGAGTCAGTCAATTATCAGTTCTTCCTAGATTTGGAACAACATAAGCACAGAGCTCACTACTGCAGAGAACACTTTCATCAGAACCTGTTCTTATACATGTCAGAGAGAGATACTTGAAGGTAGTATTTATTTTTTCAGTTTACAGGTGATATGTCATTTACAAAAAAATTACAGACAATTCATCCTTTCAGTGCAGTTTCAAACTAGTTCAAGAACAGGCAAAAGTCTGTGATGATTTGGAATGCTAGTAATTGACAGCACATGCTTATTTCCCTTAATTGATTGGGTGGGGTAAGGAATGGGGTACAGATGGGGTGATGAGGAGAAAATGCCAATAAGGCCATGCGAATAAAAACTCCTTGGAGAACAGGACTTGTCAGTCTGGCATATTTTTGTTCTCAGGTAATTGATGCAGAGATTGGAAGTTGGAGAAGACATTTGACACTTGTTACACTCAGTGCCCCTAGAAGCTGCCAGTACCGTCCCATATCTTCAATTCTACACCAGTGCTATGATTTCAGATCACCTAATGAGCTACTAAAATAATGATTAAATCTTTGTCTACTCTCCACCATTTGAATACTCAACTGTAGTTGCTGGGAGAAACGAAGGTCAAGTTGAAAATGCAAGCTGCTGCTGTATGGTGGCACAACTACAAAACAAGACAGTTTGACTACAGCATCATTCATTTCTTTAAAAGGTTAAATACATGAGACAGTTCACCACAAACAAATCTATGATTTCAGGATGTAAAGAAGCCCAAACCAGTGTGTCATAAATTAAGCTACATCATTTGCATGAGGTTTGTCCAGCCACATCAATCCAGGGAAAGGCAAGATGGACTGACTGACTTCCACACCAGAAAGATCAACCCAAAGCAAGAGGGCCCTCTGTGAAGTTCCTAACAAGAGAAAAACTATTTCATAATTTGCCCATCTGCTTTTTGCAGCATAAGTCATTCCTTTCTACAGTATTTGTAATCTTGCACAAGACAGGGTCTACAGAGCAAGGAAATGAGTGCAGATTCCTAATCCATTATTGGAAGTTTGAGCCTATGTTTTGTTCCTTATCTCACTTAATCTTGCCAAGGTGCTCTTAAAAGGAGGAGATCGTAACCCAGCAGTCTCTAGAGACTGAAGAGAATTCAGACAGTCTATCAGCTGCTGCTTTTATGCAAAAGCATCAGAGATTACAAAGATTATATGCAAGCATGACCTTACCTTTTGAAGCTTGACTCCCAGCAGTGCTTTCTGTTCTTGAAAGTCCCTCTGAACCCTCCAGAACAATTTCCCGTGACATTCAAGTAAGGACTGCTGCACAGGAATACAATCTTTCTTCCAGCAAAGTCTACACTGAAGCAGTGTTACCTGACCTCCTTCCCCCAGCCAACTTTTTTCCTAGCTCTCCTATGCAGTACTCTAGGGCTTTCTGGGGTGAGAATAAGGACTATCAAATTAATTCCCTAATAGCTGCCACAGGACTATTTCTAAGTAAGTTATGCAGAGGGTGGAAGGAGATTTAAGGGAAGATTGTGCATGCTTGCATATATTTACAGGGATCCTCTCCACATCTACTGACTTAAAAAACCCCTCTATTATTAAAGTTTGAAAACTAATTTTCGGAAAATTAAAATCAACCCTCAAGGATTAGTTGGATATAAAAAAGAAACCTATTTTACAGCACTGACTAGTATTACCTTTTAAATCAACAGGAAAGAACCCCACATGCTGTAATATTATTTGATATAGCAAAAATCGCCCACAACATAATCACCCAAAATGAACCAGTGTGAAGTTTTTATTTGCATGGCCAAAATATGTTCCTTTGGTTCCCCTGCAACTTTATTTCCCTTAACACACTCTAAGGTTTTTGCTGCAGAAGGAACAAGATGCAGCACTGCATACTTCCTTGAACAACCACTCCCACAACACCTAAACATTTAACAGATGTAGCAAATGACAACACCACGAACGGGAAAAAACTAAGTTCCACCATTCAGCATGGTCTGCAACAGCGTCTTTAGGGCTGGCTGAAGTGGGCAACTTCACTTTGGAAGGTCATTTCCTCCTTGTTTCTTTACAGTGTTGGTGGTTTCAATCCATACTTCTTTGCAACTTCTGTCTGGGCATAGGCAGCATCACAGAGTGAGTAGAGGTGGGCCATCTCCATTTCTGATTTGGCCAGGTTGATAGCTTTGTTGAACATTTCAATGGCTTTATCCAGATTACCTCTGAAATAAACAAAAATTTAGCCCAGTTAAGACTGCCAAAGCAATCTTGTCATCTCTAAGACATCTTTTTTTTTCAGGACTTACACTCTCCACCATTAATAACTTAAAAAGACTTTGTGAGGAACCACCACAAGAACTTGTGGTGATGCTGAGTAAACTCAGAGAAGTTGTCACCAAGCCTAAGCAACTAGGACAGCTGTTAACCAGCCTTTCTCTTGAGAGCCCCGACAGGTGGTGGTGCAGGATAAAATGTTCTCCACACGACACCAAATTCACTACAAAGATAATGCTGGGCAACTGAATGAACTCTCATCTCCCCTGAAAGGACTTAGTATACAAAAGAGGAAAACTAGCATAGACAGAAGCACATTATTTAAATAGGAAATGCTTGAAAAATTTCTCATGGCAATAGTTTGTCTGTCCTTTAGAGGACTGGACATATTAAAAAAGGACTCTACTGTCAGCTACACACCAAACCTTTGCACAGTGGGCAATACAACGTTACACAGCAGTGCATTTCTCTTTCCCCCAAGAACTGCAAACTGGAGTCCTGTTGGCTGCAGGAGAAAACAGCCCAGGATCCTCAGTACAAACAGCCCACGATGTCCAAGGACAACATCAGATACACACAAAGCCAGGTAATGATTAAGAAAGTCACTTTAAATGCAGAAGAGATGTATTTAAACATACACAGACTCATCTGCATGTTGTCCATTAAGTATGAAATCGGTGATGAGAAGTTATCAGATCACAAATCAGAATTCTGCCACAGAGAATGGAGGGCTTTACCTAAGAGTTATAGAACAGAAATCAGGACTCTGGGTAAGAGCTGGCCTTACAGGACACCAGGGAGAAGTTCTCAAGACTTAGGATCCATGAGGAAATTTAAAGAACTACTGTATCTTCAGAAGTAACTAAGAACTTTTAACACTGCAATTCAGCATTACCTTTGCACTTCAATCGTTCCCATGGTCTCATATGCAAAATCACATTTGTTATCAATTTCAATGGCCTTGCTTATGAGTTCTAATCCTTTGTCTAAATCTTGCTTCCACTGCAGCTGAAGTAAACTACAAGAGAAAATTTCAAAAAGACTTCACATACTCCTCCCAAAACCCTCATCATGGTAAGCAAAACCATCCCAAACGTATAATGTATTTAATTTCTAATGCAGGTAGACAGTAACTTAGTAACTTCACGACTTTTAAAAACACCTATGTGAAAGTCACTTTCAATACGCCACGTTACTGCTTTAATGACTCTTAAGAAAGGCAAATTTTTCCCAAGAGGACTTGGTACATGTTGTTTTATGAAAGAAAAAACTTCAACACAAAGCTGAAACTAATAGGGCAAAAGGAAAAGTCAGATATACTTCAAGTAGATACTCAATTAGCAATGACCACTGATGAAACTTCCCTGAAACTTATTTGCAGCTTAGTCAAGACAGAATATAGAAATACATTTAAGAGCACAAAGATGCTTTCACAAAGTTATTTTTCCTGGCTAAATTTCAAAACATAAACATTCAATTCAGGTTGATTCATCTAAATACACCGACTGCTCTCGACCAAAAGGATTGCAAACTCAATACATACCCTTTATGAACATATGTAGTGGCATTGTCTGGCTCAAGGTCAATACATTTATCATACATTTCATCAGCCTTGCCAAACTGCTGTTGATCAGTTAGTGCCTGAATCAAAAGAGAAACCTGTTTGTCAATAAGCAACCAAAGCGTGCACTCTGCACTCAGCTAATTCTAATTAAAACTCTATTGACAATGTGAGATTGGATGTAGTTCATTTATGGTAGAGAAGGCCAGGCACATCAGTTACCAGAGTTAAGTTTCAAAATTGAGGCTTTTTGGAAAGCTTCTGTGCTTTAAGTGCACTAATTACTGACCACAGTCACCTGTAATGGGAGATCCACAACCAGCATGCTGTGTGTTGTAAATAAAAACCATTCTAAAAGTCTGTACCCGCAAGCCTCAACTCTTCCTTTTGCAAATACACTTCTTTCAGAAGGAAATGCATCCATATCGCCAACCTACTTAAAATCAGAATGTCTCATGCTTCCTACTAAAACCAGCAGTATGTTCTAAGAGAAGAAATTACAGTCTCTCTTACAAGTGTACTTCGAACAGCTGTTCTAAACCACTACATGCCATTGGTAGAAGAACAAAAATGTCACCCTAGTTCCACACATCTGACTCTCAAATTACCCAGAGAATCCCTGACATTCATCAACTGAGATGCCACACACATGAGGAAGGGGGGAATCATACAGGAATGACCTCTGTCTCCTAATAACCACCCTCAACTCTCATTACTTATATCCTGCTCCACCAATTCCCCCTGTACTTCCTTTACCCTAGAACACCCATAACCATAAATGCAAGTAGCCTATTCAAGGCAGCATGTGTTATCTCAGAACTTAATGTCAAAAATCTTCATCTATTATTTGAAGAAATGTTACGTTATATCCAAGATAAAAAGCACAAGAGAATACAGCATTTTCTTTAAGAGAGAGAAAAACATACCTGAGCATAGAGTGCATAGCCCTCAGCACACTTTGGAAATTTTTTAATGACATCTTCAAAGCCTTTCATGGCTGCTTGCACAGTCAAAGCATTACTTCCTGTATAAGCTTGGCGATACTATTCCAAGGAAAAAAAAATAAAAGAAAAAAATTACACCATCACCAGGCTAAAGAAAGGCTGATCAGGCCTCTACCCACCTCCCCAAGGATTGCCTGCATCATAATAGTTCAAAGTTATTTTACATAAGCTGAGAGAATTGGGATTGTTCAGCCTGGAGAAGAGAAGGCTTCGGGGTGACCTAACTGTGGTCTTCACATACCTGAAAGGAGCCTATAAGAAAGATGGAGATGGATTTTTTACAAGAGCTTGTAGTGACAGGACAAGGGGGAATGGATTCAAATTGAAAGACAGTGGGTTTAGATTGGATATTATGAAAAAATTCTTGTAAAGTTGATGAGACACTGGAACAGTGCCCAGAAAAGTCGTGGATGCCTCATCCATGGCAGTGTTCAAGGTCAAGCTCTGAGCAGGAAGGTGTCCCTGTTCATGACAGGGGAGTTGGAACTAGATGATCTTTGAGATCCCTTCCAACCCAGGCCATTCTATGACTTTGTGCTAAGTTCCAGAAGGTGACAAGCCTGTACATCCTACCAAATCTGGTTTTGGGAACCTACCACATGTCCAAGTGTCTGGAGCTGGAGAGGAAAATGGGTGAAAGAAGGAAGTCATAAGGCCTGATAATTGTGATAACCTCTCTGTATTTCAAATGCTTAGAAATTCCAAACTTGGCATTCCTCCTCGTTCACACCATGCAAAGCTGTCCTGACAAGATTCTTGCACACTGAGTCACTGTACTAGCTTGAAATAGTTTGTTTCCAATTTCTTGATGATGCCCATTTTCCACAATAGTAAAGCTTTATTAAAATCAATTTTATGTGCTCCCATTAGAACCAAGATTTTTGTTCCTCTCCCACAAAACAGAAAAAATTGTTCTACTGTTTGAACAATGAATGTTTCTGAAGAAAAGCAGCAAACCCATACTCCAGCTGAAGAACTTCTTGCATTATTCCTTTACCTTATTATTAAACAACAGAGATGTCTGTTGCCCTACTCTCCTGTTAAATTGGAATAAACCAGAGAAACACAGTGTTTTCCAGAACTCTTTAAAGAAAAAGCACCCAGATCAACCCCAGCATGTTACCTACCAGAGCGAAACATTTCTGTGCTTGTGCCAAGGCAGAATTGGGTCGCAATCGGATACATTCATCGAAGTCTTCCACAGCCTCCTCAATTTGGTCAAGCAGGATTTTCAACTAGCCAGAATGAAAGAAAATCCTATTTCTCTATTTCATCTGTGCTTCAGACACTTACATGATAATTCAATTAGGATCAGTTACTCATATCATCTCCAGCTCACTTTTAGAACTGTCTAGAAACCTATAAAACCCATAACTAAAAATCACTCTCATAATATATTATCAAAGCCACCAGTGAAACTTTTGCTACCTACACAAGCAGGCAATGACCCTGTGGAGGGATTGAGAATGCTTGTGTTTTAGACTGCTGCCATCACTGCTTCAGCATTATGTCCAGTCTCCAAAATTATGCCATATTTTCTCAAGTTGTTTTGCCTCTCTGTAGCCAGCATCTGTGGACTATTTGGATGTTGAAGCATTTCAGCTTTTCCAGCTTGCATTTCAACTTCTTCTGTTTGGCTGGGGTTTTTCTGGTTTTGTTTTGACATTCTTATTCCTCCACAGGAGCAGAGTTCACGCCATCATTCTCTTACTTTACTGTGAAGCTACTGAAAAACACTAATTTTCTATCTGCAGAAAACTTTCATTCCCTTCAGTCAACATATAGCACCATTTTCATTTCTGAGCACTAAAGAGGTCTAACACATTCATGGAGAAAGACCCCTGATCCATGGAAGTCTTCTTTACAAACACGACTTAGCCTCCCTGCATATGCTAGTGTTCCTTTTTTTACTTCCAGCACCATTCATCTTACAGGTCTGTGGCAGCAGGCTTCTCTAGGGCTAGAAATTAGTCAAGGACACAGCAGTGTCACAAGGCAGAGAGGGATGAGCTGAACAGATCCAAGTCCAGGCCACAGGGCTGCAGGTGTTATCAGGGACACGTTACCTCCACTGTAACAAAGCTTCCTGCTGTGGAGATGCTGCTCTGCCATCCAGGCCCCTTCACAGAACAGCTTTTATCTGCCCTAAATGTACACAAGCCCCAGTACTTGTAAGTCACAGTTTATACGACCAGAAGGCTTTCCTATAGCTGTAGAAATAAACTGCTTCTGCCTGACCAGAACCTCCAGAGTAGACTGTGTTTATCCCACAGAAGTTCCCAGTTAGGAGTTCATGTTTTTCTGTCACAAACGGTATAAAGTGTCTCCAATGACACCGTTTTTCCTTTTAGTATACACTGAAATAGCCAAGTGTTGGGACCAAATCTCTGAGGTTTCTTACTTGTCCTCGATGGTGGTAAACATCAGCATTCTGAGGATCAATGTCAGCAGCCATGTTGAAGTCCTGAGTGGACAGTACAGGCTGCTGCTGCTGCATGTACATACTGCCCCGTTTGATCAGAGCGTTGGCTCGCAGCTGCAAAAAATGGTCAGAGAAACATCAGCCACCCCAGTGTTTCTCCACAATTAAGGCTTCATTACAATCACAGTAAATTTTTCATGTGACTAGTTTCTCCCACTAACAGGTTTCAATTATTCTAAGCAGGAATAAGTTTCCTATTGACCCTAAATGAATGAGCTCCCTTACTTAATTTCAAAAATGTCAGCCTATGCTTCTTTCTCAGTTGATTTCCAAGCCCCCCCAAAATCCTTCTCAATTCCTATGTTTACAAATACATCAATGTTTTTTGAAGCAGCTGAATATGCAAGTACAATTAAGGTTTTTCACTTATCCAGAGTGGATAAGCCTCCAATTCATTCAACTTCCCTCGTTCTTTAGTTTGTACTTCTTATCACCTTTAGTTTGCACTACTCAGTACAGCTGTCTCAAAAATCAACAAGCCCTTGAAAAAAACAATTTGTCAGGAACAAAACAGTAAATAAACCAGAATACTCCCATTAAAACATCTGAAAATTTGGAACAACAACTTCTTGAAGTATATTGCTAGTTTATCATCTAACTTCTCAATCCCAACTACAATTCAGCTGTGACAGATTACTTACCTTCACATTTGCGTCTTCCATGCTGATGACCTGATCTAGGTCTGGTTTGGCAGCACTTGCATTGCCAATAAGTAAGTAGAAAGTGGCTCGCAGAAGCAAAGCTTCTGCCATGTATTTTCCCTTTGCTTCAATTTCTTTTGTGCTTTCACTGATAATTTTGTCATAGTTCTCTTCTTCCATATATTGTTTCGCTCTTAAATAGCCAGAGCTGTAAATGATGTAAGAAAAGTTGTATATATACATGTATTCACTGAACACTGCAATTTCCATTCAGATGTCTCATCAAATCATTACAAATACTAACTTGTGCTATACTTTTACAACATCAGCATAGTTCCATTGGAACATCCATTCCTGGATGGAGCCATCAGAGACGGAAAACAATTTGCACAAAACCTGGCTAAATTACATTGGAAATAAAGAAGAAAAATGTTTTAAAGCTTCTGAATGTGAGATTCATTTGTCCCTTGAGGTTTTTTCCACATGAAGAACACCAATAATCTCTGCTTGTAAACAAAAGGGTGGAATTCATGGACAGGAAAGTGAAATATTAAACCTAGCAATGGGCAGCCTATATGTGGAAGAAAGGATTTAATAGCAAAAAATTACAGCACTGCCTTGTTCTCAGCTGTGTCCTGGATTCAGTGAATCTGCCTGTAGATCAGGACATTCTCTCTTAATTAAAAAAAAAAAATCATAATGCTGTTTGCAATGGTTTCCAAACAGACAGCACTGCTATCTTCCAAAAATAATCTGGAAAGCAGCATAGTAAATTAAAGAGTCATTTATGTGGTGCTTAGGCTCCACTAAAAAAAAAAGCAAAACAAAACCACAAAACCAAGTTTTTCTATGCCAGAACAAACTTCTCATTTATGGGCAATTTGATTCCTGAAAGGTAAAACACCCTTTCAGCCCCAGCTGCTGTAAATGCATATTTACATTTTAAAATCCCTTTTCCTAGCTCATCTTCTCCCTTCCAGTCCGAAGGCTAACTTGCTCTCTTCCTTGGAAATGCTCCTTCAGTATAAAATTCCTTTCCCGAGAAGCATTATTTGGCCTGTCCATTTCTCCCACCTCCTAAGATTTACTGTGGTACTGCAGTAAATATTCAGCATATTTTCCCACTCTCATTGTCCTTCCTCTGTTTAGTGCAAGTTTGGAACCAGCCAGTTAGCTTTCACTAAGGTTTCACTTACAATACTTACACCATTTATATCAAAGGATTCTCCATGCCAAGTACTACACAAACAGCAGCACATTACACTGAGCAGAATGTCCAAATCATTGCAAACTCAATTCCAATACCAAACAACTCCCAACTGTACTGTACACTCACTTTTCTTTTACTTCAGAAGCCTCTCCCTCTTTGTCCTTATCTTCATCTGATTTCTCACCCTTAAGCAAAGGTTGGGAAATTATATCATCTGTGAAAGAACTGAAGTAGGATTTAATGAACTGTGGTGAGGGCATCAGAGGCTCCCGATTCTGAAAGAGAGAAGTAATCCCAAGTCATTAGATGGTAAGATCAGATGGTAACGACAGAATTGGATAACAAATGTGATTATTACAAAAAATTGATGGAAGAATCAATGTACAACTTCCACTATCTCATCTCATAGCCTGATATTTTGGATTTGCCAGTTTGATGTTTGGGGATTCTCTAAGCTTCAGATCACAATGCAACACCCATAATCAGTGAAAATAAAGTGATGATATTCGGGGGGGAGGGAGATAGTATCTTTCCACATATATGGCTAGAAACAAGGGTTCTTAGGATATCATAAGACATTGGGGAGATGTACTAAGGCATAGGGTGTGCACATAAATTGGGTGAAAAATGCAAGCTGGTGATTTAAGCATTAGCCTAAATTCAAGCAGATTCTGAATGGCAGTTTTCTCTTTTCTCCAACTTGTCCAAGAGAAGCTGCTGTCATTGTTACAATACAGACTAATGAGGGAATATCCTAGTTCTGTGTGGAACTTGGCCCAGATACCACACATTTTACTTAAAGTCCCAGAAGCAACACCTCTCAGGTACTGAATCTTTTCTACAGCCAAAAAATATTTCTTGCTCAAAATAAACTGCACACAAGAATTACAATTCAATCTCTCCTGCAGGAAGATAATGAATGCACTCTTCTGAAGCACACCTATGTTGTGATGCTACGTCCACCACACTCATAACACAACTTGTTGTTACCTTGACACTACACATTTACATAAATTTCTAAAGGAAAGAAATTCAGCATCACAAAACCAACACGGATTTCAGTACTTCAACCACCGTCAAAAAACAAACAAGAGTGCTTTAATAACAAGTGAGAATGTGTTAATACCTGTCCCAACCTTTTTGTAAACCTACAGACACTTAAAACGACTGCTCCTGGCTACCCATATACTTCCACAGTTCTCTCCTCTGCAGTTTCCAAACATTCATGCATAGACGTCTGTTCCAACACACCCAGTTTCCATGAAGCTGCAAGTTCAGAAAAGCCCTATGTAGGGCAGCACACCAGCTTAGGGTGTCTCCTGAATGTCGTAACAAATTTGATTATTAAATGGAAACAACTGCTAGGAGTAGATCTCTCTTCCCTGCTGAGGTTCCAAAAACTTTGGAGAGGTCCCAAAGGAAAATAACATTGGTAGAATGGCAGCTTTGTAGAAACCAGTTTGTGTCGCTTCTTACACTTCAGCAGATGAAGACAGTGACTTGTTTACAACAACTGAGAGAATGCCAACAACCAACTTTTCAACAACTGGTCAGGTGAAATAACAATTAGTCAGCAGTATCACGGGTCCTACCTTGTACTTCTCTTTGGCCTTTTCTTTTCCAAGGAGTTTAAGAACTTTATCAGCTAATAACATACTTTGCTGGTTTTGGAAGGCTTCTAAAATGCAGACTGCAGTGACATCTAGGAAACAATGTACAAAAGTGAGATTAAAGGAATTCTGATAATTACTGTAGTATACTAAAATGTGCCACTGAGTACAATGAGGCACGGCCAAACTAATACACATCCTGTTCTCAGGCAAAAGCCTCTGTTTCCAGTTTGCTGTACTTACTGTATTTTTCAAGACACAAATTTGTCTCCAAAATGATCTTCCTGGAATAAAAGGACTTCATGACAGTGAAGGAAAAGAAATTACATTTATTTTTCTCTTCATGTTTTTATCTAGAGACAAATACACTTAAATGAACAGTGAAAATGCGTATTTCCATCAGGGGCTTTCACCATTTTGAAACTTTGAGGAGAATAATTACGTTCATATGATGTTCGCATTGAAAGTGCTAACACAGCTTCTCCTCTGGAACTCATCTTTATTTTCCACTTCTAAAATTCACATTCAGTCCCATCACATCTCACTTACTCCTCAGTTTAAGAAATCTTCCTATATTCTATCTCAAATTTTTCTGCTCACCTCTGTGACTTTGGAAGGGAGCAAGGAGAAATACCTTGCTGGCCTATTTAAAGTGCCAGCCCCTATCACACGGCTTTCATTCACACAGAGAAACCTCTGTAAATGTTAACCCACTGCTGCCTGAGTGAAGTTTTGCAGTGTGAAATGCATTCTTACCACACACTGTTTCTCTGGATCCTCCACTTAATGCAATGCTACCCTGGGTTTTCCCTTTTTAGTTTTCATTTAAACAACAGTGAAGATGAACAGAGCCTGGACTTGAAATTCAAGCAGTGTATTGTCTGAATATGTTTGAAAAGTAAATGTCTTACCCTGGAGTTTTAGTATAGTTTCTGTAATTCTACACTGCTAGAGAGACTATTAAACCATATTTTATACAGAAACTCCCTGCAACTCTGGCATGGTCAGGAAAGCACATCAGAGTCCCTGGGAAAATCTGGTACCCCCAGAAAGAGTGTGTTATACAAGCCCAGCAGACACACTCTGCCCAAAGACTGATGCACTCCAGGCTTGGCTGCAGCAGCAACATCTTCCCAAATGATACTGCCAGGGATCACTGGAGGAGTTTTCTGCTGGTAGTGGCAGGGTTTTGAGGTTTATCTGGTTTTGCTTTCCTCCACTACATGGGCATACCCTACTTCCTGGGATTTTTCTGGCCATATGTGGTTGGCAGGTAAAAGCAGAGTTATAGAGAAACAGTGTAGTTCAAAAACAAGCAAGAAAGCTTCAGATCTGAAAAAACTGCAATCGAAAAATCTAATACAAATCAAGGCTGAAAGTAATTGTCACTAACATTACTGCTATTAATACTAAAAAGAAGTCACATTTAAAACTGTACTCCTGTCACCGGGGCACTTGATCTTTCTGGGGCTTTTATCACCTGGCAGCTACATAAGGCTTAGATTTTAATTACAGCACTCTGGAAGTGCAGCTGATACACAGTGGTTGCAAAGGAGTGCACTAAATGAACTAAGTTGTCCTTTTCTAGTCACTGTGGTCTTCAAGGGCATAAAGGTATTCTGCCAGCAGATAAACAAATAGATAAAATTTCCACATCTAATTTACCTTCTAATTTGGCAGACCTAATTCTTAGCCATTACACACAATGAAACTATTTTAACAGTTAGATTTGCCAGCCAAAGCACTGCCTTATTTTCTGTCCTTCTTTGATAATTAGCACAACTGAAAATTTAATTTGTCTTTTAACTTAACATCAGCAGGAATGATTTCCCTTGATGAAATTTATATGGGTAATTTCAAGCAGCGAACTGTAGCTCAAAAATGCCCTGAGACAACACATCTGACCTGTAGTTCTTCATTTCCAAGCCTTCTCAGTTACATCTTCCTGACAGTTCAAAATGTATTCTATTTAGGAATAGCCCTTGGAAGGATTTGACACAGTAATTTCTGCAGAATACATAGTATTAATATTTTTTTTTAAATTTCAATCTGTTCTGGTTTTCATAAGCTATGCACCACAAAAAAATGCTACTGAAGCTGTTTTCCCTCTAATACCTGTCCAATGTATTTAAATTACTGTAATACTTTTATTTCTGACCATGTATCTCTACCTGCAAAAACACCCTCACTTCTGTAGTAGTATAACTTCTCTAAAACAAACAGAGAAGAAGGTGGTCTGTTTACTGCATGGAAGTAGAATGACTGTTGTCCTGGTTGTCATGTTAGATGAATTCTATTCGAAAGTGAAGGAGTTTCCTGGAAAAAGAATACCTTGAGTTGCTACAGTAATATAAATTTCTCAGCAGCTATTTCTGATGTAAGCAGATGAGAGCTTGAGAAAAGTGAAAAGGTTTCTTCTGACAAGAGAAAAATAAGTATTTGTAGAAGCTATGAATGGTTTTAAATAAATAATTCTGTATTACTGTAGCTACAGAAGTAAACGCAAAACTATTCCAGAAGTGGCCATCTCCAAAGCAGCAGAGCTAATTCAATTTTTAAGTATACACAGCATGAGCCACTCACCTTCTAAACATTCCTTCTTATTGTCTAGCTTCTCATGGGCCTTCGCGCGTCTGAAGAGAGCTTTGACATATTTAGGGTTAAGCTCAACAGCCTTTGTGCAATCTTGTGCCACTTCTGTCCATTTTTGCTGTGGGCAGAAAAACAACACAGTGAGAGAGGCCCCACCCAGCTCCCTGTGCTGGCTTCCCACAGCCAGCTCTGGGGTCATGCACGCCCAATGCGGCTGCGGCTCCCGGGGCTCCGGTCCTCCCTGCTTGCCTCTGCTTCTGCAAGCGCCTCAGGGAGAAACTGCCTGGGCACCACTGCAAACCACCTGCACCAGAAAAGTCCCAGAACAGAAACAGAATTCCTACAGAACTATTAAACCAGACAGTGTACAAAAATCCCATGGGAGAACACAATGAGTTGATGCAAAGACGTTTGCAGGAGGTAACACTGGGACGGAAAGACCGGTGTAAAACAACTAGAAGAAAAAGCATGGAAATATAATGAAAGCAAACAAGTTTACCAAAGTGATAAAACTTTTTTTTTTTTAAGTTATTTCAATTTGTCAAAAAAGGCTTTTCTAATAGAGGAACCACATACACTTGGGATTCATTAAGGCATGAATTTGTGTTAGACAAGAACTGTTTTATCTCTCCTCTAACATCAGATTTATGTAAGCACAGTCTCTCACTTGATACTTCAGACCGTACAAAGCCAACCTTTCCACTCCTTTATACAGCTCACCAACTCGACCTCATAAGCAAATCCATCATACCATAATAAGCAACACTGGTTGACTTCTAAAATAACACCAAGTATACTCAGCTGTCAGTAAATGTTACTTCTCCACGTGCAAAAATTTAGGTCTTGGCCTTTACTAGGATCTCTGTGATTTTTTTTGTTCAAATTTTGTAGTAGTATCCTTTCAAAATACTTGGCCTTTCACCTTTCTTTCACAGTTAAACACTCAAGAGAAGTAAAATTAACTTATATGCAAGAATATTGTTCCCAGAGAATAAGAAATTAAAACTTTGTCTTAGAAGAACAGGATGCATAAGAATTACATAAGATAGACTGAGAGTAGTTAACAGAAAATAATTTTATTTACATGTAGAAAAGTATGATGAGCTGAAAAAAGCTGCAACAGCATCTTGTTGTGAAGGCAGCAGATGTTATCACTCAGGACCTTTCAGTGGATGAAAGTGACAAAATACAAAATTGATAATGCTACTTTTTATAATAAACACATAATTATCTTTAATTTCTTACCAGTTGTTCATAGGCAGCAGCTCTATTTTGATAAAAGGTAGAAAGATCAAAATTTTTCTCAGGAGGGCACAGGCTGATAGCCTCAGTATAACACTGAATAGCTAGCTCATATTTTCCTGCTTTAAAGTATTTGTTTCCTTTGTTCTTGGCTGCTTGGGCTCTACCAAGAGGGCTCTGAAAAAGAAAGCGATAGGTCAGTTCAAATGAAAAAGGCATCACAACACACAGGCTAAGTACTTTAGGGCTCATCTTCAAAGCTACAAAAATGGATCTGAGTTGCAAACTGTAGTGCAGGCTTCTGAAAAATCTCACTGATTTCATTTCCTGGAAATACACAAGAATTTTCTTTTGCAAGTGTATCAGACAGGAGAACCTTTTCACAAGATTCACTACAATGTTAATAAACAATGCAGTGTTTTCTGTTTGGAAAGCCAAACAGATTGTAATCTTTTACAGGGTGATCAGAAGAACCAGTGAGGTAAGTTGTTTCTCCAAAGGCTAAATGTGCAAAGGCAACAAAGCCCTCAAAGCAATTCAGACAGAATTTCCTTCTGAAATACATACAGCCTATAAGACCAGAGGTGACTCAGCAGACCATGAATTAAATATGGAAAACATCTTGTGGAAAGACCTACTGAGCAAGACAAATAAAACCTCTAAGGAAAATAAAGCTGGTTTGCCTTTCATACATTAGACAAATCAACTTTATATCTGACTCCTCTACAGCTTCATACACTCTGCTTCATGCAATGACAAGTGTTGGACCATCACCATCTTAGCAGGGGATGGGAAACTTTGCTGACTGGCCTGAGACCCTGCTAAATGCATCTTTATGTTCTGCACCACATGTTGATGATCTGTATTTCTACAGAAACTAACACTGCTACCTGCAACCCCTGGATTTACAAATCAGTTATCAAATCTTGTGGTTTGTAAGGGATCAGATGTAAAAATGCTCTCTCTATCAAAGGGGTGTGACCCGCATTCAAGAAATAAAGAGCTGCAAAAGATTCTAACATTTATCTTCTGGATTTCTGCTCCCCTGTCACAGCCTTGCTTCATGGACAACATTTTGGGGCAGTTCTACCAGACAAAAAGGAACAGATGTATGAGCATACATGCCATTCTACCAACCTTTCTGATGAGGGAAAGACTACAGACTGGGGACAGGAGTGCCTTTAACAACAGCTGCAGGATTCACTGCATCTCACCTGCACTTCAGATCATCTAGGATTTGTTGGGAATTGTCCCTGCTGCTCTTTGACCATACTTCTGCCTCCTCTCCTCACTCATCCACCGCCAGGGCCAAACTACACCCAGACAGCTGTAACACAAATTTGAAAGCAACTTTGCATTTCATTTGCCCATTCCCCTTAATGTCTGCTCACTTGATTCCAACCTGATAATTTTTTGCATCTAAGTGATTTACTTTAAAACTGAAAATCTGAGGGGAAGCCAGGACTTGCTCTACAACCTGTCTTTCAAGGCCTGGATCCCTATGTCCTGGCTGGAGAGAATCAGACAATGGGTACTAGCCTTAGTTCCTACATAAAAGCAAGTATCCAAATAGAACAAAAGTATCTTAGAGGCATTCTCCTGAGGGGAGACTTACAAGTGAAACCATATAAGGGAGTGAATTTCTTAAATATCCCTGCTGCTAGAAAAGCTCTTCTCTCACAAGTCATTAATTATTGGGCTCACAGGAAATCAATGTGCACCATCTTCATTATTCAAAGAACAAGGCAATCTGCTAGGCTTTCCGATTTTTCTATTGTAAGGCTTTAAATTTAATTTGATAAAAGATTATTAGCTTCACCCCATACACTATATGTAACTCCATGGATACATAAGCCAGAATTAGAGTGCAAGTATTTTTACTGAGAACCAAGTAACTGTGTATCTGATACGTTGTTTCTTTAAAACCTAACCAAAGTTGCAAAAGGTTAAATTTATTTTGAGCAGGTCCTAAATTTATCTCCAAATACAACAATGCTTTGCTTTTAACAAAGGGAAGGGTTATGCATATGCTGCAAACTTAAATGCATGCAAGTCAGCTTGAATTTTTTCTTGTAAATTTCTAAAGAAAACATTAAAATTGAGCAAACATAAAAAACATTTCTAGAGCAGACATTAAAAATGCCTTTGTGTAATAATCTTACAAAATTCAGTGCTGTTCCTGTTAACTTAGGTCGAAAAACACATGATATGGGCCATGTTGTAACATTCATACATGTGTTCCCAGTGTGAAAATTATTTAAAACTGCAGAGATTAAGCCTGACTGCAACCAGATTACTACTTTAAGATCACTGCCAATTGCTTCAGCCCAAGGATCTTCTATCCCAGTACCTGCCCCAGGCTGAGCAGTCCATGTGGTCCATCCTAGGCACTCCGAGAGCCCTGCCCCGCAGTCCTTGAGTGACTCAAGACACAGCCACAGATGAGGACTGCTGGGTGACACCCAATGGCTGCTCCAGTTCCAGGTGTGGGAATTGTAACTGGAAATAAGATGTGTATAGGTCTGAGGCCATCACTGGTGCTCTGCTGGTTTTTGGGAAGCATCAAGTCTTAAGATAAGCCTATGAAGTGCACACAACAGTGAACAAAAACTTCAGAGACTAGGGACATGATGCCCAAGTTATTAAAAGCAGTAACTCTGTTATGTCAGTAAACTTTTAGTAACAGTTGCAGGGTCGCAGACCACACAACCAATCACACAGGAATGAATCATGGAACATTTGCTGACTCCATGGGTACCCCCTGCTGCACTCATTGCATGAGGCAAGAAATGTGGGGGTAAGGAGTCAGAACTTAGAGCACAACATACTCTCATGCAATAAAGTCAGCAGTAGTGCCCAAGGCAAGGAAGAAATCAACTTGTTTGTTTGTTTATGCTGCCTTAAACTAGACTGCTTGCTCTGAGATGTTCTAGCTCTGCACCCTTACTCAGACTACTCTGCTGTAGCTCTCAGTGCGCACCCAAAATACCACCAAATCCAATGTACGTTTTTGTTGGGTTTGGTGAGGTTTTTTGCTGATGTTGGTTTGGAGGTTTTTGGTGGCTGTTTATTCAAAAAGAAAGATATTAAAGAACTTACATTACATAATAGTCTGCAATACCTTTTCATGATAGCACTAATAAGAATTTGAAAATTAATTCTTCACATAAGGTCAGTTTATGCAAACAAACTTCATGTACCTCATGCACAAGCAATCAAAAAAGCTCACTTCTTCCATTTTCTTGCCCGAGTAGTAATTCTAGACATGATTTTCCAATTGCACTGCTTCTCCTCACCTGACCCACTGCCATCCCATGTGGCACACCAGACATTTTTTATTCCCAAGGTGAAAGTCCATATAGAGCAAGAAAAACTCTCCAGTTTATCATCTTTTGGTCAAAGAATCTGTGCAACAACCAAACCAGCCCAATAAAATGAATGTAAGTTCATAACAGCTCAACAAAACAAATAACTCAGAAGTTATTTGTAGGAGGCCAAAAAATAACATCTCAGTACTTAGAACTGCTTTCAGCAACTGTTCATTGACATGTCTTAGAACAGAGCTCAAGCCAAAGGACACTTCTGAAATTGAGTTATCAGTTATCCAGGAACCTGAACAAGCAGATTGCTAACTGTCTAAAGAATAGACAACACTGACAAAATATTCTTAACTTCTACTTTAGCCTCAGCAAATGTGCTTTCCTCACAACATGTTCAGAAACTGAGTGCAAACAGCAACCTAACAGCAACAGACTGCCAGCTGCAAGAATAATAATGCTTAGTAACTCCCAGCAATGGCAATATTGTTAAACTAGCAGTTCAGAACTTTATATTTGACGGAGACTGTTATTCAAAGCAGAACAAGAAATTTCCTGACAGCCAGTGATGATAGTGAATCACAACAGAACCATGAGCAGAGAGTTTCAGCATTTTCTTTTGGTTGAAAAGGATTTGCATGAGTCCTTGTCTGACAGATGACATAGAGGGTAACTACTGTTTCAGCCATCATTATTTAACTTGTGAAAAAATAAGGCCTTGGTCTAGACCTCTTCTTTGTCCTTTCCAAGTGAGAGGACCCTCTTAATGAGATGATGTACCAGGAAAAAAAAAATCCTGTTCTTTTCTGAATACCTACCTTTCCACTACTTTTTATTTTTTGACTAAGGTTTATCTCAAGTCTAATTTCAAACAAAGGCATTAACTGAATATAAAGGGTTTTTAAAGTCTCTTTAGCACTAAAACCACTATGAGAAAAAGTGTGTTTACATGAGCTTTAGAAGTAAATTCAAAGCACAAGCAAGGATGCATTATAGTCAGAAATAACAAAGCTGAAATTTACAGGACAATTTCACAATGTTCTCAGTCAGTCACCTTCCTGTTAAATGAATTTGCCATCCATGCCTTCCATGAATAAGTGAGCTGCACATGAGCTGCCAAGAGTCTAAGAATTGTTCTACTGCTGTTGTACACACATTTAGGAGTTTTCTGCACCTGTCTACTACAGCTGGCATGAAACAGAAGACTTACAGTAGGTTGACAGTGAGATTTATTAAGCAACAGGTGCACAGTACAATAGAAATGACTTTTTGGTTACTTTGCTTAGATCAGTTCAGAGTAAGTACCAACATGAGTGTATCTAGACTAAGGAGTTCAATTCGTTCATACCCTGATCTGATGTCACAGCAGTGAGAGAGGCAGCATTCAGCAATTGCTACTAAAACAGATACTGGAAAGAAGCCATGCTAGTTGGCTGCTGATCCCGATACGTGGCACCACAAAGGCCGAGGAGCTTGTCACGTTCACCCACCACTGCACTCAAGGTCTATACCCAGCTCACAGGAAAGTGTGAGGTGACAGGGAACTGCTGTGGACCCCAATGGCTTTGTCTGCAATACACAAGGCCACCCAGCTGACCTCCCCTCACACCAAACACAGAGTTACCCTGTGAACTTGCTGAAAGAGTTAAGGGGTGAGATTTGGGCCATCACAATGCTGCAAAAGGAATTGACTCCAACTTCAGGGAAAGAAAATACTGAAGCAACCAACACATCACCTCACTGACTAACCAGTGCTCACTCCTGTAAGACAAGGAGAGTATAAAACCTGTTAAGAATTTATCATGGAATAAGTTAAAAAAATTCATTTGGGCACCAACTAAAGCAATATAGGCTCACTAAGCACTCCGTGTTTTAGTTAGGCAATATTCCCTGCAAACTAGGAGAGCACACACAAAGCAACTGTTACTGAGTGACTAAAACACATTCCATCTAAATTAGAAGAAACAACGACAACTATCATTAACAGATGCAATTTGGCTTTATGACCTTTGAGTCATCCACAGATGCAGTTTCATCATCATCACTTAACTGGTCCAATAATACCAGTTCAGTGTACTGTTGAGGAGCTGTGCTTACAGGAGAAGGAATCACAAAAGTAGTTCAGCTTTTCCCGATATAGCACCTGTGCTAAGGGCTTCTGCCAACACAATGTCAGTCACAGATCACACACTTGGCCAGTGCATCGATGCCAGGAGAATCCTCTAGTGCAGACACAGCCTGGGAAAAAAATGTAAGGCCTGTGCAGCAGGTAAAAGAAAAGCTTGAACTGCATGCAAAACAGTCTGAATAAAGAACAGAGAAGATAATGGACTTTATATATTTTTAAAGAACAAAGACAAAAAATTCAAGGTTGTGTCTTCAGAAATGGTGACCAGAATATCAAATGGATACAGGGGCTGACTTAATGAAAAGGACAAAAAAGTATGAGTCCTAAGTTACATTTATGAGTAAAAGAATAGTTAGTTGTCACAGCTGTTGGTAGCGAATTCATTATTGACCAATGTGTTTTCCAAAAGATTTTCCTCTTGTATTTCAACTGTGAAATGAATTACTGGCTCTTATTCACTGTGCAGACTTGTATGTGAAATCCAACTGAGTTTCAAAAAACACCCCATCACACTAGAAAGGCAGACTAATACAATGCAGGCAGTTTTACAAGTGAAGCATCTGCAGCGGTTGTATTTTCAATCATGGGTCTTATCAATAATATCCATAACTAATAAAATATGAGAGGAAACATGAAATCTACATGGCATCATTGCTTTGGATATGAGTAACAGGAAGACAATTCTCCACACACACATAAAGCAGTCAAGGGAATTCACAGCCACATTTATTTTCCTGCTGCAACCATATTTTGACCAGCTAGACAATTATCTCATGTAATCAGTCAAATCTGATAACTTCTGCAGCTTTCCTAAGCAATAGCTCTCATTTCTTTACAGTGTAAGCAGTGACGCTCTTCAAGAAACTTTGGGTCAGGTCATACCACTCAGCTTATTCTTAAATGCACAGTGTCTTCTGGTAAGTCAATTTGTGGAGCAACGCACAATATTTTAATTCAAATGCCACATAAGTGTTTTAAATGCTTTAAGTGCTTCCTTCCTACAACTGCAGAATGACTACAAACCCTTGGATATTACTGGAATTCAGAACCACAGTCAAGGAACCCAGAGCGAACACACCAACAGGGAAATCACTGCAGCAAGACAAAGGTCACGAGAAGCCTGTAAACCAGAGCTCACACTCAGCAAGTACACTCCCATAAATACGCCAGATGCTGCTTGCAGCCACGAGCCAAAGTTACCACAGCAAACAGACTGAATTTTTCCTCTGTACACGACTTGTTCAGTACTGTTTGGTGCCCAGGAAGGAACAAATCACTGCATTCAAGTAACTGCCTCAAGGTCCAGCATAGGTGTTAGAGCTTACTGTACTTCCAGGAATGCCCGAGGGTACCTATCACTAGCTGGGGAAGTTGCCACCTTCCTCACCACTCCCACGTGTGCCTGCCACTGCCAGCCCAATCAAGTCAATCTTCATCATTCAAACCATCAAGGTTAAAACGACTTTTTCCAGTCTCTGGAAGGTGATTCTTTTCTCTCCTGATCATTTCAGATGGGAAGTTTAAACTGTCTGACAGTTCAAAGCATTTTGGGTGATCCACAAGAATGGGAGAAGAAAATGCAGTACGAGATATCCTTATCAAAGCCAACCAGTTTGTCAAATCCATCACTTTAAACATGCTTGTCAACTGCAACCTCACCTCAGTAATGCAGCATGACTGGCAAGGTACATCTGTGACTGCAGATGTGCAAAAAATGCATCTTACAGACATTTTTCTAAACACAGATATACAAGAGAACCATGGATCTGATCTGGACTCTGATCTTTCATGTTGTCCTTCAGTTTTTGTACAGACCATTTTATCTAAAAATTATCGGAACAGTAATTTACAACAGGATAAATGTAAGTTTTGAGAGCACGCCTACTTAGGCAAATTCTACATTTCAAGTCTCTGCTGCATAAACTGTGTGGCTTCTATATTTTCATGGGACATACTCCATTTTAAAACTATCTCAATTCTGTTTTCTTTCCACTCTGCTGTATCCAGCATCTCAAACAGAACAGATCAGAGATTTCCTTTTCAAAACACTATTCCTGGATGAAACTTACAGCTCTTCTAGACCTCAGATGCAGAGGTACGTTCCCCCCTCAGCAGCACAGATCCATGCTCAGCGACTTGATGAGAAGATGTATTTGGCAACGCCTGTTCTCGGAACAAACTACACCTGATCACTGTGCAGCAAGAGAAGAACCGCAACCCTGAATGCCTGGCTAGGAGCACTGTGGGTCACACAGGCTGACCAGAGAGATATGGAGCTCTGGAAGCAGGTCCAGCGAAGGGTGACAAATGTGATTAAGGGACTCTAAAGACGAACGGCCTGATCAACCTTGAGAAGAGATGGCTGAGTGGGGACGTCATTAATATCTATCAGCATCTGGAGGAAATGTGTCAGGAGGTTGGGTCCAGGCTGTTCTCGGTGGTGCCAAGCCATGGGACAAGAAGCAATGGGCAGAAACTGCTGCACAGAAGTTCCACCTGAACATGAGGAAGAACTTCTTTATGGTGCAGGTGACCGTGCACTGAACAGGTTGCCCAGAGAGGCTGTGGAGTCTCCTTCACTGGAGATATTCCAGATCTCTCTGGATACAATCCTGCGCAGTGCGCCCTGGGACGACCCTGCTCGACCCGGGAGATAGGACCAGATGACCCACTGTGGGCCCTTCCAACCTGCCCAGTCTGTGATTCTGTGACCTGCCGAGCGTGTCACGCAGAGCACGATCAGGATGTCACCCGAGCTCCATCCCATCACACGCCTGCTCCTCGGTCGGGACCGGCACCCTGAAAGCCGCTTTCCGGACGGGGCCAGAGGCCTGCCGGGCCCTGCCTCCCAGAGATCGCGGCCCGGGCATCCCCACGCTGCTCCGGGCGGCCCGGCCGCCGGCGGGACCCCGGCCCCGGCCCCCCGCGTGCCGAGCCCGGCCCCTGCC
>VZRV01006890.1:613575-646722 GCA_013398115.1 Falcunculus frontatus | reverse complement strand
CGGGAGGAGGAGGAGGAGAAGGAGGAGGAGGGAGGGTCAGCGGACACGCGGGGCGCGCCGGGAGGGCGCGGGGCGCGCCGCCGCTTCCGCCCTCCCGCAGCGCTCCCTGCCGGCGCGGAGGGGCGCCCGCAGCTCCTGTGAGGGAGCCCGGGCAGACGCGCAGGGCGCGGGGCCGGGCCTGGAGCAGGGACGGGCCGGGCGCGGTGGAAGCTCCCAGCCAAACAATGCTGCAGTGGTCTCGGGGCCGGAGTGATCCGTGCGGAAGGAGTTCTGGGCCGCTCATACGAGAAGTGCACTCCACATGTGGAGTGCTGTGTCCAGTTCTGGGCTCCTCAGTACCAGAGAGACGTGGAGCTCCTGGAGCGAGTCCAGCAGAGGGCAACGAGGGTGATTAAGGGATTCTTAGGAGTAAAGGCTGAGGGAGCTGGGCCTGTTCAGCCTTGAGAAGAGACGCCTGAGGGGCCCTCATAAGTGTCTACAAGTACCTAAAGAGGGGATTCCAAAAGGATGGATCCAGGCTGTTCTCGGTGGTGCCAAGCCATGGGACAAGAAGCAATGGGCAGAAACTGCTGCACAGAAGTTCCACCTGAACATGAGGAAGAACTTCTTTATGGTGCAGGTGACCGTGCACTGAACAGGTTGCCCAGAGAGGCTGTGGAGTCTCCTTCACTGGAGATATTCCAGACCATCTAGATACAATCCTGTGCAGTGTGCTCTGGGATGACCCTGCTTGAGCAGGGAGGTTGGACCAGATGACCCACTGTGGGCCCTTCCAGCCTACCCAGCCTATGATTCTGTAGTTCTGTGGAGTTTCAGCTAACATGGCTGATTCAAAATTTCTAGGATTCTGTACTGAAGAGTTTTGGAGCAATCCTTGTTATGAATGAAATCTTTCTGTTTTCTTCCCAGTTATTAATTGAACCTGCCATAAAAATAATTTAATACGCAATACTGGAATTTTGTTCATATGTGTGTCTATGCCTAGTTAAAATCCTTACTTGTAGGCAGAGGAAGCTTATGTTCCTGTCTCCACTTATTTCCTTGGTGCACTTGGCTGAAGATGAAGAGGAGTAATCTTTGATATGTTTTTACAATCAGATCACTCCAGTCATCTCATGCCTGGAAATTTCATAGTAGGTGGGAGGGAAATGTGAGAAGACACATATTGCACAGAATAAAAAAGGACTGCAAATAAAAACAGTAAGATTGCAAAGCAAACACCTCGGGATCCCAACTAAAATTTGCCCTACATGTTTGGCACTAAACAACTTAAGAAATGTCCTTTAATTTATGGATTATTACTATTTATGTAAGCATATTTTGACAAAGCTGTGGGCCAACCCCTCTCCCCGTTCTCCCTGTCACCTGTCTCAGCAGGGCAGAAGCATTTTGCATTCCACACAGCAACCTGTAGTTCTGTTTTGCACATCAGTAAAGAATAAACCTGAACCATGCAATAGAAAATACGTATCCAACAGGTTGATAGCTTCCTGCCGGGACAGCCTCAATTCCACCCATGAGATGCTTCCTGTTGGCCTTCAGATGTGCCTTGCCTGTACAGATGGGTGGCCTCCAGGATGTGAATCGAATTCAGGCTATTTGAGTATGGCCAGTAATGTCCTTCCCCACCTAGAGAATCAGCCTACATGTACTTTTTATTGCTTCAGGTGTCTTTTTACTGTACTGTTTTGCAGGTATTCCTCTTGCTCCCATCCAGGCTGCTGCAGGCTTGGTTGTGTCTCCAAGCTCTCATACATCACATCTGAGGCAATGCCATCTGCACACCCGTGTACTCAGGTCCCTCTGCTAATCACACTCTTGCCTGCCTTGGGCAAGGTAAAATTGGACACGTGGACATCCATGACCAATCGTTCCCTTCACCCATATTGTTCAGAATGAACAGTCCTACGTGGTACTGAAACCTCACACGTACACCCACACGGATGAAACGAGAGTTTTGTAGCTACATCTATAGTTCTAAATAGGCTGGGGAGAAGGCAAGGTTTAATGCTGGACCATTGATTTTCTGTAATGCTAAATTACCAGCAAGTTTTTTTGGCATATTTCTGGCCAAGACCAACCCAGCATCTCCACAGCAATGCCTGGGCACCAGGAGAACACCTAGCACACACCAAGGACTGCTTCCAGTAAGAAGTCAGATTTGGGTTCTTCCTCCCATGCAGTCTTCCAACACCATCCCAACAGGCTCTACAGCCTTAGAGCCCTCCTCATCCTCCTGCAGGTCCCAAAGCATGTGACACATCTTCCAGTTTCATACCATAGAAGCAACAGCTTTGTGGGCCACAACAGTTTTTGTGTTATATCAGAGATTTTGAAATAAAGGAGACACAAAAATGACAACAAATGTCAGTTTAGACACTTGGTCTGAGGGGCAGAAGTCATTCCCTGGCCCTATTCTGTTCTGTGGTATAGGCAGGGCCTGTATGGCTTACACCCAGGGCTGGTGAGGAGGAACCAGCATGTTTTTACCCTGAGTACATTCAACTGAGGCAGGGCCTCCCATAGCCCTGATATGGCCGATGAAATTACTCAGGTGAAAAGCAGCAGCTGCCAGCTTGCACTGTCATAACCCAAAAGGGAATGAGCAGCAGTTGCTTCAGGGAGGGCTTCTACCTAGACAGACCGCGTTTCCTAAATACTGAAGAAAGAGCAGAGGCAACCAAAGTCAGGAGAGAGAGAGAGCAACAGGGGAAGGGTGGGCCATTTGTGCTCCCTCCCACAGAGCCAGCTAGGTCTCTGCAAGCAGCTGTGCCAGTTTCTGACCAACATCAATATGTCAATTCTGCTTCTCAAAAATCACAAACCTACTTTGAGCCTGTGTACGCCCCCCGCAGGCATGTAACTGTGGGCAATTCTGCATTGGTATTGACAGCGGGGGCACTCAGCAGCAACACAGGGAGCAGCCACAGCCCTGCCACCTGCCCCCTGCGGCAGTGTCATATTAGACATCGCTGCAGTGGAAAGGTTAAAGGAAACCTTGTTGAAAAGAGATGAGAGAGGGTGGACTTAATGTTTAGATGGCTCTCAGGGCTGCAGTGGGAAAGGTTTTGGGGAGGGAGTGCAGAAAGAGTGGTTGAAACTGTCTCTGCTTCCTCTTGTTGGCAAAACAGTGTGAAACTACTGGCCTGGTGGTGGAATTTGACCTTGCTTTGCCTTGTCTAGTTGGGACAGCCCCCCCCAAGTGTAGAGCATCTGTACATGGAATATGATGAGGATGATGATATTTTCTTTGCAAAATGGATGAGCAGCTTCTGGGGCCACAACTTGATTGATGAGAAGGAGAAAGAAGGCAGAGGCCACAAGAAACGTCAGACACGACTCTGTAGTGAAAGGAGAGCATCCCTACCGGTAAGAGCTGTGTGCAGCTTTCTCTGTGTGTGCAAGTGATTTATGTATAAATATAAGTTCCATCCCCGGAGGCACGGCCCGAGGGATGTATGAGGAGGATTATGCAACTTACTTGCCAAGTAAGTTCCGTTCCTGCTGGCAGCTGCTTGTTGCTTTTTGAACTTAGCTGTCTGCCAGGGTCAGGCCTCTGGGGTCTTGGAATACAGGAAGACTGGCAAACTCCAAGGTAAGTGATGATAGGACCAGAAATGCAAGGAGAAGTGTGTGATAGCTGCCTAACTACGTATTACAATGTTGTTCTGGCTGCTCAGCATAACCTGGCAGAGATCAAAACATCTTGCACCTGCATATATAAAGATTGTAACGAGTCTGTTCTTACGTGAAAGACTGAATAACTCCATATGTATTAAAACGATTTGGACCTAATTCTGCAACTATACTGTCTCCAGGAAATTTTACCCTTTACCCCTTGGGACTTACCTGTTTTCAGGTGTAACTTCTATTTTAAGCTAGAGGATGCAGTCCCTCCTGGTTTAAAACATCTGACTCTCAAATCAATGATACAACACATAACAAAGCTTACTAAACTGTGAAGTAACATTTTAAGGTAGAAGTACATTCTTTATTCTTAAACTAATGAAACAGTTGGGAAAGGGGCAGGTTCATATGCAGAAGGCAGCTCACAACTGTCTAAGTGATTATCAAAATTAGGTTGAACTGAAAACAGCTGTTCACAGTCTTCTCTTTATTCAAAGATTGTTGCTTTAATTTCAGCTTTAAAAAGAACATTTAGGTGGCCCAAACCTGTCTCCTTTTTTTCCAGCTACATCAGTTGTCTTAACAAAGACACAATTTTTCCTTACAAACCATTATTTACTTATATCCTTAGATTTATGGCCGCAACAAAGCAAATGCTAGTGTACTGGGGAGAAACAGCTAATCTTTTCCAAACTTTTTTTTGTGCCATTCTATGTTTCCACCTTGCAGTTCTTCTGCACTGCAGCTGTCATGTTCTAAGCTATGGGATTTTACATATTTAAAAAAATTGGCTAAGAAAAACAAAAAGAGTCCAAAACCCCTTCCTCCCTCTTTGAATTCTTGGACAGGCTGGAGAGGTGACCTTCATTCATAACTTCTGGTCTGATCAGCCACATTTGTTATTTACTCTTATATTTCACCTCAGCCACAGATTACAAAACAGACTTTGAGCTAGAGCTTTGCTGCTGTATTCCATCAGAATGCTGAATATATAACACTTATTAAGGGGGGGGGCAGGGAGGAGGTTAATTATTTTTACTGTATTTTATTTTTTTTAGTTAGATATCCATGCATATGTGATTTCTTTAGGCCTCAATAGAAATTGGAGTGTAAGAAAGTACTTTAAATCACTTTCCATTCAGCAAGGTGCTGAACACATCTTCTTGTATATTTGTGTCTGTATTCGTGTTTTCACAGACATTTCATTTGAAGCATGTCCTTATGTTCCGTTTGTTCAAAAGCTATTTAAGTATTTAGCTAATAGCTATTCAAATACTTTGCTATACTTGCATTCCTGAATCCATACCTAGAATTTAGATTAAGTTAGCTGACAGAAGGACTGCGATTTTTTGATATTGTTGTTTAATGAGCTAAAGATATTGTGTACACTTAATTATGTCTGGCCTTTACATTAATGCTTCACACAAATTTGTCTTGCTCCACTAGGTTCCTATAGAAGATGTAAATTTTAACTGTGTTATTTCTCAGTGCCAGAAGTTGACTGGAGGAATGAGACGGGAAGATTTGTTTGGGAATTTTATGGTTTGGCGATACATTTTGAAATGAACTCTGGATTTGGAAGCTGAGTAATTGGTAGTAAAGAGCGTTAGTACGTGTTGTCTTTAACCAAAGCCAGAAGTTAAACAATGCCTTAGAAATACCTCCAGAAAAAGCATCTCCTTGTTGAGAACAGTGACTTGCTATTGCACCTGGATGTGTGTTTTTCACACAGTTACTACAAATTATAACTGCTCTAAGATTCGTTAATACAAATTATAACTCTTGTAAGATTCAAAACACTGGTACTGTTATTTAAATATTGTCTTTATTTTGTCAGAACAGTGCTAATTATCAGGAGGAATAACAACTCTCTGCATCTCTTCTGAAAGTTAATTCCTCCACAGCAGATCAGTGTACCCTTTCTAATGTCTCAACACTGAAAGTTGAGATAACTCCACTGTCTAGATGAAAGTCAAGTTCTGACAAAGGTGTTGGCAAAAGCTCCTTGTGCAGGTACAGTGGTACTGCCAAAAGAGCACTGCCAGCTCAGTCGTTCTCATATCCAAGGCTGGTATTCAGGGCATCAGCAGCAGAGCAGTCCTGCCTGCGTGAGCTGCTTCTGGCCCACGAGCCTTTCAGTGCTACATAGCAAAGTGCTCTCAGGGTAGCACAAAAGGTGGTTCTGCTGCAAAATCACTTTCAGCTCCAAATTGGTGAATTGGTCTTAGTAGTTCTTCCTGTGCTGTAGTAAGACACTCAAGCAACTGCTCCCGCTTCAAGACAAAAATAAACTCCTGTGGTATCCTATTGTGGTACACCCCCAATCCTGTCAGGAAAATTAATCCACCAATACCAGAGGTTTATGTCCGAAAAGGAGACAGAGGAGTCCCTTTACTTTATTCGAATAAGGGAGAGGGCATGGGGCATTCCCCTGGGGTCTCTCGAATTTTTGGAGGTCGCAGCCTCCTTTTTATCCTATTTTCCCTATTTCCCGGACCGCATTTCCCTCTCTCTTTCNATGTTTGAAGATACATATCTCTTTAATTCATCAATCAATGGAATTCCTCCCATTGTCTTCCTTATCTCATAGTGCTTAGCCTTGTCTACCAGTAGGCCCACAGCTTGTTTGTAAAGACAAGTCCTATATTCCTCTCAATCCCAAATATGGATAAAGCTTTGTAGAATAACTCCCAAACTAACAACAGTTTTCATTATTTTTTCTCCAATATCTTAGTATACCTCACAAACACTACTGAGATGAGCTTTGCAAAATGCTTTTGCTGTTGTCTTGCATATTTTGCAGAGGGGAACACAAAATTATATTCATCCTTCACTGAGTCACTGCCAAGTCAGACTAAAACATGTAACTCCACTCTCAGAGGCTAAAACAACGTGTAGCTCCTATCTCCTGGAAGGCTCAGAGCTATGTATGTTGCTGTGGGCCAACATTGAACGTGAAAACTGCCTAGGGACAATTCAGTCATCTGTTTCCTTCTCCTTTATTTAACTTGTTCCCCCGGCAAAGTTTAGACAAATTAACTGCGGTACTCTTTTTGAAGCCTCCAGCTATGACTTTCCATGACACGTTCTAGTTATCCTGCATCATTTGGTTCAGAACAGTTCTTAACTCCCTTTTCCTTATATTTTGTTGAAAGGAAAAGATTGGAGGCAAAGGGGAACTAGTAAGAGTTTTACAACCCCTTACACGTATCCACCTTCAAATAGACATTGCTGCTCACAGGAGAAAACTGCTAAGAGCAGGCGAGAGTGGGAGCAGAACAACTGACTGCTGTTGAAGTTACTGACATTTCATTTAAACTAAACTTAGACTGAACATCTACCACAATACTGTTACTACAGACCAATTGGAGCCCAGATTAAAACATTTTAAAGAAATGTATGCTTGTCTACAAGCTTCTCCGAAGGAAATGAAGCCGTGGGAGAGCATCCGAATGTCAGATGTTCCAAAATATCCCTAAAATACTCGGGTCATTGTGTAAACTCCAGCAAACAATGAACACTTGTGCTGACACACTGAAGATTAATTTTCTTACTGACAGCTGTGCAAGCTCTCCGATCAAGCCCAAAAGATGTAAGCAATTAACTTTTCTACAATAGAAACTGCGAAAGAGATGAGGCGAATTATACTGACAACAGTTTTTGTTGTATGGAGTGCTTTTGTTTGTGTATCTTTTGTGTGTTTGAGATGGGCAATTAGCAGAAGATTAGCTGTTTTGTAAATACATACACTGAGCATGAGTGGCCTTTACCCAACACAGAAAAAAGAAGTGCTAATGGGAACGAGAAACAATCCCTGAGATCTCTTGGTGCTTCTGGCTTTCCCAGCACCGGCAAAAAATTCCCCATTTTGATGGTGGAGAATTTAATGTGTCATGCAAAGCACTGTGAGAGAAGGCACAGTCACAGTAATAGGACTGCACAGAACTGTCTATGTAGCTTTACCCTTAGCCCACTGAGGCAGAGGGGCATTTCAGGGGAAAGCCTGTTCCTTTTCTGGACCATTGCTGCCATATTGGTAGGTAAACTGCAGTCTTTTTGTTAAGGGCTTAACTGTAATTCTATCTGTGAAGGGAAATTAAAAAGCAATGTCTTAGTAAAATAAAACATTTGCAGACATCACAAAACAGGATTGATAGAATACAATCCCCCATTTCAGCTGTCCTCCTGTGTTTGTGGTTTGGTTTTTTCCCCAAACCCTCTAGGAACAGATACCAGTGATTTTTACCATGAGACAATTTTTATTTCCAGGAAAGAATATATGTTGATGCCATTAAAATGACAGAGAAGACATTTAGCTTGTTGAGCCTGGCATGGCAGGCATGTGTGCTCCTGTCCCTCGAGCACAATGTGATTGCCTTGATGCTTTCTAAAGTAACAATACAATATGACCTTACAGAATTTGCAGCCGTATTGACCGGTTTGAAACCAAAGTAAAAATAATATAGCAGAAATCGTTAACACTGCTCTCAGAGGCAGTCTGTAATACTGGACACAGTAAGCTTATGCCTGGAAAAAAAATGGAACCAGTACCATATTTTTTGTAAACTCTCCTTATTAGGTACTTCTGTTGGGTGTGAGATTTATTATTTTTAGCATCTCTCATCAAGCCTGACTAATGTGATTTAGCCACAGCCATATGCATGCACAGCCTCACTATTCAGAGAAAGGCTGCATAGGTTCCTGTTGTGCCAATACATTTATAGTAGCATCTGGGCCAGAGTGCATGAAATTGTGTGCAGGACATGTTTGGGGTCCCTTGCAGTCCAAAGGTTGTAGATTCATGTGAACACTATACCAAGTTGGTTTAGTTTTCCTCTGTTTGTTAAAATAACAAAACAACCAAGACACACACCACAAACCCTACTCTGAGTGTAAGGTTTTTTACTGGATTTTCTTAGAAAGCATTGCAGAACATGTAGGGTAAGCCTTCATTTGTTATAAACAATCACAGCTCCCTTAAAGCCAGCAGAACTTCTCAAGGTTACTTAGTAGCTGAAGGCTCAGCACCAGGCTTATACAAAATCACTGAATCAATTGGGTTGGAAAAGACCCCTGAGATCATCAAGTCCAACCTTTGACTAAACCACCACCACGTCAACTAGACCATGGCACCCAGTGCCACGTCCAGTCTTTCCTTACACACCTCCAGGGACAGTGACTCCACCACCTCTCTGGGCAGCCCATTCCAATGCCTAACCATCCTTTCTGTGAAGAAATTCCTCATAATGTCCAAAACATATATGCGTTCAAAAATGTATGCAGCAGCTGGGTGCCTGGAATGCTTTAATCTGACACCTGCAGGGGTGTAATTTTCACTACCTCCCATCTCTCACAATTTTCACCCTCTGCGTCTTACCAGTGTAATAAATAGGTAAGTCCAATTTAAGATAAAACATGTATAAAACTTTATTTCGTGTCCGAGAGTTCGAACACGCAAAGCCACGATCGAAAAGGAGACAGTGCCAAGCTCGGGGTTGGAACTGGGTGAACACAGATCTGACCTCTATCGTATCAGACCTCCCTCCGTTCACACCAGTTACCTCCAATAGCTTGCCTATATACAGTTTTTGCCCATAAAGTCTGGATCTTAGGTATTATTTTTGTCAATCAACATATTCATGGACTCTGCCATTCATGGAACTGGGGTGAACAAAACACGTCCTGAGCTTGATTGATCTCTCATCACCAGGGGATGTTATCTGATGGTTCATGATGTTCCTTATCTTGGTTCTCGATCCGGTCGTTAGCACCTGAGCTGGGAGGGGATCTTCGGAGATGATCTAATCAATGTGGCCGAGGAGTTCTTCTCGGAAGTGTAGTCAGTTCAATGCTTTTTTGATTAGCCGTTGTTCTCTGTAGCTCTGTTTTTGGAATGCAAATTTGTTCCCTGGGCGAGGTTACAATTTTTCCCTAGGTAAGTTCTGCTTGTTTTAAAACTGGTTACAATTTAACTTTTAGTACATATTTCGATATTACATATTTGAGCACAAATTTCCCGCTTTTATTTATAACACCAGCATTCAGGTACTCATCCCGAAAAAGCATCAACAGCAGGCAGGGTTTGGGGTATCCCCAGCTCTGTGAGGTGTCCTTCTCACCCATCTCTTCTACAGGTCTGTCCATTTCTAAAACCACCAATACATGACTCCGTAGGACACAGCAGTTCTGTATCAGTTTAATCTCCTTTACAGACATTCAATTAAACTCAGTTGATGCAGATCAATAGCTTTTATCTGCATGCCAGGCCTGGGAAAATTGAATCACACAGAAACGTAACAACTATCTACTCCCTCCCCAGTTCAGTCCTGCAAATGTAATTGCAGAAGTCTGTTTCCTACCACTTCTTTTGTTGGGTTGTGTCCTTCAGTGCCCTGAAAGTGCTCCTTCATTAGTTCAGGACAAATGTGCCCAAGAAACCAGCTGAAAATTCAAAGATGGACAATAAAGCATCCTGTCTGCATGTTGGCCATGCTGAAAGTTTGACCTGGGGATCAAACCTCTCATCTGACTCATCTGGCCACAAAAGGCTGGGTAATGCTTTTTGAGAGTCCTGCGTAGAAACTGAAGCCAGGCTCAAGGCCTGAGTGTTTGAGGTTATGAAGAATCCCGGTTCCTTTCAGTGTCAGTGAACACTAAGAGGACCTAGTACACTTTACATTTGAAATGTTCATTTGTTTGCCAAAACTTAGATCCTCAAACCCAGGAATAATAGGAAATTCTGTCTCTGCTGCCTTCAGAAAGCAAGTTCTTGGCAGTGTGATTCTCCTGCACATAAAAAGAAAGATACAGAATTCTGGGCAAGGTCTTTCACTTTGCACCACTGTTTGGAGAGCCTCTGTGGCAGAAAAAAATTCTGCTTTGTGTGCTCTGCTTTAATATTCAGTACTCAACAAAGACCTTTTGTTTTTCAGGCCACGCTTTCCTCCCTCCATACAACACGACTTCATGCTTCTGCCAAAGGCTCATCTTCAGGCCACCTCAGGGGCTCCAAGGAATTTCAAGAAGACCAAGATGTCAAATGCCACTGCCACAGGAAGGCAAGCAGAACACCTTCAGCAGACAGCTCACGCCCAGAGACAAGATCAAACTCCATTCAGGAATTCGCAGAGTCCTTTGAAAAGCAATTGCATCTCAAAAGCAAACGCTCGGTTTCTTTGGTAGGTAACAACCAACTTAAGATCACTACAGAAGAAAAAAGCCCAAGCAAATGGGAATTTCTCATATTATATGGTCTCAAATTACTACAGTAGCACAAACAAGGTTAAAGTTGTATCATTAGTGTGAGGATTCTTGAGGTGTTACTGCCTAGTCTTATTCAGGAAGTTTATCTTCAAAATGAGACACCACACTGGCTCATGTGGCAATGTTTTCAGAGGTTTCTATGGCTGTGACAACAAAACATGAAAATATAAACCCAGGTTTGCTTCACTTTTGCTGCAAGACCCAGCTCACTTTTTCACTGCTGCTGACCTGACTTAACCTATATGGTGTTATCTGTAATACTGCCAGACACTGCAGTGTTTGAGAGGCTTCTCTTTTACCCCTCAGGACCCCATCCATCTGCTTTCTGCAGTGTCACCACACAGCTGCAGCAGCAGCTATTGCTATGAGTAGCTGAACATGATTTCACTGAAAGGGCATGCAGGCAGCAGGGGATTCTCCTCCCATTTCATCCTTCTCCCCATCATTCTGTCCTGAGCCATGAGCATTTGTTTTGTCTGGTGTGTGTTGATGAAGTAGCCAATGACAACATTTTGTCTATGACACTTTAATATATTTTTATTATTATGATACATAATGTCTGTTGTATCATGCAATGGAAGAAAGGGTGATAAATCCTAACTCACTTTTAAGTATCAGAAGAACACTATCAAATTGTCACTACATTTAAAAAGTTGTGCTTGAATAACACCTGACATTAGCATCAAATAGCCACAGAAGGAAGTATCTTTTTTTTTTCAGTTTCTTGACACTGACAGTTTGTATGGAAAAGTAATTTTCAGCTCTCTTTGCAGACCTTCTGCACAGCAAAAGGGAAAAAAATCTCTTTTCAATAAGCAGCATAATTACATGATCAGTCCCATAATTATAGTCCTTACATGACCAGTCCTCTAAGAACATGCAGAACTGTGGTAATGACAGCACTGTTACACCATTGTCAAAATTTCAAGTGCATTCCCTAATCTTCTTTTTCCTCTTTAGGAACTATTCAGTTGATTTCATTTGGAAATATACATTGCCTCATGTGCCAACATTCACCAGTGGTTGTCTAGTTTATCATTTGTAATTTCTCAAAAATGACTGTGTCTAGAAAGTCTGTGAGTGTGTAGTTGTTGCATGGTTAGGTATAGTGAGCATAATGTATTAAATATGGCTTCAATTCCAGTTAAAAGCGTGGATTCCAGTGCCCCTCTGTAATCAGCAGTGAGGTGTGCTGAGCTGTATTTCAATCTGTTTTTCAAGCAGACCAAGTTCTTGTCATTCCTTCAGTTACCATTGTAGTTTGGGAGATGTGAAAGACTTGAGAATCTCAAAGAACTGAGCAATAGGTCAAAGATCTGAAAAGAAATTTGGGCTTAAACCTGTGTCTCCAAATGGAGCATTTTTTTGCATTCAGAGCTCTGTGGATGCAATTCAAACCCCCATGATCAGACAGGTGAACAGTGTGGGAAAGGTAATTCATCTCCTTCCCTGCATATTGCTTTTGTCTTATAGATATGTCTTTGAGAACCCTTCATGACCTTATTTTCAGTGAGGTCTTTGCAGCTAGCACTGAGCAGCCTTCAGGCACATAAAGATGGATCAAGTGAAGGACAGAAACATGGAGTCTGGGCTGAAATCTCAGAGTTCCTCCCTCTCTCCCTCCTGTCTGCTCTCCTCTTCAAGTCCACTGGGCTGGTGACCCTCTTATCATACACAGAGTAAAATCAAAGCATGTGTGTTGCTTCTTGCTGACCTTTAGGGTGACTGGCTTGGGCCTCAAATTTGAGCCCATCATGGCAAAGCTGATCTTGGTGAGGCAAGTTACTGGAATATTTTGTTACATAGTGGAATAAAATAATGAGCTTTTTTTTTGTTCTTGTAGGAGTCACTTTTAATTCCCTGCTATTTTTTTCCCTTCCTTTTAGCAACCTGAAGGTACAAAGGAGAGACGGGAAAGAGAAAAATTGCATTTGAGAAAAAGCAAGTCTCATAAGAAAATGGGAGAGAAATCAGAGCCAAGGAGAGAGCGGGAGGAAGCTGAAGGTCCAGAAGTACCTGCAAAACACAACTAACAATTTCCATCACAAGCAAGCATTCAGAAAGGTTATGTATGCACAGGCAGCTAGAATGCATTGAGATAATCAATCTTAACACTCCCCCTGAAGAGCAGAGGGAGCATTCTTGTTCTGTTTTGACTAGAAGAGGCCTATTAGCTAGAATAACCCCTAAGCTGTAAATTAAAAGTAAAATTCAACTGCATCACTGGCACCATGTTGCTATCTTCCTTTCTTTACTTTTGTCACTGGAAATGTGACCTTTGGCATAGCAGTGTATTGGTAGCAAGATCCAAGTTAGAAATTAACCACTGTAAGAGGGTCTCAGTGAAATTTAACATTGCAGCAGGACAGTGATGGATGTGTTCATTTTAGAGGAGACCACCATCTATGTATTACAGAGCCAATCAAAGTCTTATATTTCTATTTTAATTGAAAACAGGCTTTTTGGTAGGTTTGGGAAGAAAAAAGTACACATAAGCAGCCAACTGCTTCCAGGCCCTGACATTCACTTAGATTTGTCTTGAAAACAGGTATCTTTTTGCTTTGACAATCTTTCAGCTCCAAATTTATGTAGAGAAGAGAAGAGAAGAGAAGAGAAGAGAAGAGAAGAGAAGAGAAGAGAAGAGAAGAGAAGAGAAGAGAAGAGAAGAGAAGAGAAGAGAAGAGAAGAGAAGAGAAGAGAAGAGAAGAGAAGAGAAGAGAAGAGAAGAGAAGAGAAGAGAAGAGAAGAGAAGAGAAGCCCATGTTCTCTCCTACAGCTCCCTGATGTCTCACTTCTCTGTTTTTCCTATCACTATGCAGTATGACTCTGGTTCTCTGGCATCTCCCAGCTCTCTCCCGTGTCCTCAGTCCCATTTCCCCAGTCACACGGCTAGTTCTTTCTCCCAACTTTACCCTCATCACCTTGCTTCTTTTGCGGCCTTCCCCCTCTCCATCTACTAGTTTATAGCCCTGCCTTATAGCTACCAACCTCTTTTACTATGTCTCTACTTCTGCTTCATCAAAATCTGAGCCTTGCTGAAAATTCTCCAGTGAAACCAGAGATGTTCTATCTCTCATATTTCCATATAATCTCTTCAAGGGATTGCTAAGGCATTGCAACTCTTTTTCCTTCTCCAGAACTTGGGCCAAACTGGCTGTCTATGGTTAGCAAGACCTGGGAAAGAGAAGGTTGAGAGGCTAGAGAAGAGTGAAGACTAATGAAGTCATGAGCAAAAGTCAAGGTCTGATGGATATTCTTCCTGTGATTTTCTGTAATTAACAAAGATCTTACTGATTTACCTTAGAGCCTTACTTTTGAATATGCAGCCCTTTAAAAGCTTTGGGCATCCTTAAAACTTTATAACACTTATCTCCATTAAGGGATTGTGTTGTTTGGGTTTTTTGTTTAGGGCTTTGGGGGATATATAAGAAAGAAATTGAACCCTTACTGATGCTTGTAAATTGCTTCTTGCCTGGTAATACATATTATAAACTAATAAATCTAATAATGGAAAAATGTTGTTCCTATGCATAGTTCCTGTCCTTCCCAACCCAGCTTGAATTTTTACAAAGTTCTTCTGTCAGGCAAAACTTACATACAGATGACTTTCCCTTTATGACCTTTATCTGAAGACTGTATAACAACAGACCTGGATAGAAAAGAACATGGCCAGCAGTGTCTGAGCTCCTCAGAAAAACCTCTCATATACGTCCTTTCAGGTAGCAGCCTGTCCTCGCATCTTGGGAGAGCTGAATGCCGTGGCTGCATCAGCTTTGCCTGCATTTCAGGCCATCAGTTGCCTCCTCCTGTCTCACAGACAGGTTAACTCAACAGGCCCCAGCAGAATTTGCTTGTGTTCATCAGACCAATGTGCTGGCTGTATACCACATCTGATGGAAAGAAAACACCAAACAGAGCTAAAATAGGAGATCCATGTGTGGCTGCCTCTGACTTGCTGGTTACCATCTCCCTAAAAGCACAGAGAAGCCTCACTGCCACCGAGGCAGCCAGGCAGCTCTGCCTGCAAACAGTTTCCCTGTGTTCCACCAAATCCTATCTCTCTGATGGGAGAGTCTGTAAGTGTTCATGTGCTTTTGAACCGGCCCATCAGCCCCATGGTGTGACTCTGGAAACAGAAGCTTTCACATAACGTCATTTTTTTACTCAAAAGTGTTCTCTCATGCTTTGTATCATGGCTGATTAGACCAACAGCCCTTTCCAGCTCAGTCCCATCCAGTCTGAGGCAATAGTATTGCTTAGAAAGGCTGAACCTTGCATGATAGAATGAAATAATTCTCCACAGAAATTAACAAGTATTCCATAACAAATTTGGGAAGGAAGGTAACCATCCAAAGAGGAATCTGATTGCAATGGCACATCTGATATTTGTTTCCACAGGAAGTGGAATATACAAGTAATTAGAAAGACTCCAGAGGCTTTTCATTCTCACAGTAGTTCACTAGTTCAGTCATGACTGACATAAAAAATGGTCACTGCCTTGATTCCCATCCTGAATTCCCAGAGCAAAAGGGCTGGCTGCAGACAGTTTCTGCACAAACACCCACTCCTGGGCAAACACTGTTTGCTTTTCCTACCCTTTCCAAGAATGAGATGGGCTGCAAGTTGCATCAGAGTCCAAACCTTGGACATGACGGAGGTCAGGCTTCAGTGGCAAGTGAAGACAAAGGGATGAAAAAATCCAAAATGCTCATTAAGAAAAATATTGAAAACATGAAATAGAAAGGGGAATGAGCAGGAAAACTGATTCAGGGAACCATGAAGGAAATATTAAACTTGCTGTTCCTCACAAGCGGAAGACCAGGGTCCGATAAAATGCTCAAGAAACCCTGTGGATTCTTCCAGCACTTCAGGCTAGCTAGAAAGTGCTCCTGTGGGAAGGGAAGATGTGGATACATACAAACCTTGCAAGAGTGAGTTATACCCCAATGTTTTCTGAGAGGGCTAAGAAGAGAACATCAGTTGTGATTACCTCATCAGTGGGGTGGGCATTCCCAAAGCAAAATATTTATGCTTGCTTCTCAGGTTTAATTGCAGCATGGTTTGGAGGATGAATTAAATTTTGAGTGCTGGTTAACTTATCATGTATTGGTAATAAAATGCCAAACCCCACACAGGTAAAACGATATAACAGCTGTATTTATGTGCATACTCACAACAATCCTATCTGGGGGAAAAAAATAGGAAATATTTAAATGCATGAATAAAATAAAAATAAAGCAACCACAATGTATAACTGAAGAAGAATATAATACCCACTAAAAAAAAAGAAACAAAATATTAAATACAAAAATATTAAAATATTCATCGGCAGTTTTTTGTTCCTTAGCACAAAAAATGGTATTTGGGTAAGCACAACCCTGGCTCTGAATGCCTTCAGTGTACATGTGAATAGTGAAAAACCACATAAAGGTATAATCAAGATTGATAATTGAAATTATTCACACAGCAATGAACCATAATCATGGGACTTTGAGCTTACCACAGTCTTCTGCCAAAATATTTCTACACAAACAGGTCTTGAAGTATTTCCAGAGGGATATTACAGCCAGAATCTAGTCATTCAATGAGATAATTGAACACTAAAATACAACAAACTTCATAAAGAATGCCCTGCCTGCAGTTGTTGTGCCAGAGCTTTAGGTAACTGTGCGAGAACAAATGTGAATATAAACCCACTAATCATAGCAAACATTGCTTGTAGCATGTTGATTTTCATTTTCACTCTTGTTTTAGACTGGCTTGACAGATGCTATTCCTCCTATTAGAAGGATTCCTCTGATTCCCAGCTCAGCATCTACAGTTCTTTGGAAAAAGATAATTCCTCTCAGCTGTGTCTTGTCCCTGAGGTCAAACAGAAAATAAGAGAAAGAAGTGATACAAGGAGCATCAATATTCTGTCATATTGGATGCATTCTTGTCCTTCCTATATGCTTGTCAAAATGCTTCAGTTCATACAATTTCTAAACTGACGGAGTTTTGGTGTATTGAGAAGACCAACCAACTTATGACAGTTGTACACAGATTTTCATCAAAAAGCCATCGAGGCCCCTAAAGAGAGTCTTCAGACTGAAGAATTTGTCCTGTTTCTGATAATGAAGTATCAAAAAAGAACTCTTTTTTTTTTTTGCTCTAAAGCTTGAGCAGAAGGATTCATGGACATGGTTGCCTGCAGCCATATCCCATGATATGAGGTGAATGCTAAGGTTTGGTCCTTTGAAAAGCAACCCTTCCTGGACCATTATGCAATGGTTCTCATTTGGTATACTGCTCTTCCTGTATACACAAAATACATCTTAAATGTTTCTCATAAGCATTTTAAATATAGTGGGTCTACTCCCTGAGGACTCCTGTACAGAAAAATTTGTCTGTCAGAAAGCAGCTACAGTGACTTTAGATTAGCACACATTTATGCCTGGCAGAGAGAAATGATTAGGGCAGTTCTTTGCTCTAGTGGTCCTAGCAGCAATAAAAGGTCCTCAGGGAGAGCAAAGTAACTTTGGGCTGCTCTCACCTGCGCAGGAGTGGCAATCACAGTTTAGCCCAGGATTTGGGATGCAAAATGTTTATTCATGAATTCCTTCTCCACTGTGCCATGTTCTACACAGCCACAGCTGCAGATGAGGTTACTTCAGACAACGGTTCTTCCATTCCTTTGATGCCTTTTGCATCGAACAAAAGGATTCTCACATTAAGATAATTCAGGTCTCAGCTGGTCAATGGGCATCAACCAAAACGTCCATCACTCACTCAGGGAACTCACTGAAATGTGATTACCTAATCCAAAGCAATTCTGAGCTGAGAATGCTTAAGACTGATAAAAATTTCTTTTCAGTTGAAGCAAGAAGATTTGGATCCATGTGCAATTTCTCATGGTGACCTGGGGACTGACAGGAGCACAGAACTTCACTGCATGCACAGCTTTCACAAAGAGGGATCATGGCAAATGCTCAGTGCCTTATTTTCTGTGACTTGCAATACAGAGAGTAGAGGAAGGACAGATCTGGACTAAACCCTGAATGCTAGTGACTGAAAAGTGTGTATGTTGAAGCTGCTGCAGTAATCCCATATTACAGAAGCTACTTAGAAGGCGGGAGAACCCTCAGTACTTTCTTTAATGGCTTTTAACAAAGTTTTGCACTGATGGGAGGACCAAAGGTGAAGATGGTGGGCCACACTGAAGCTGCTGCAGCCAGAGCGTGTCATTCTTTAAATAGCTGTATTAGTGGAAAAGGGGAACCCAGTGCTCTAAAGGAGCTGCGAGCAGCTGAGTGTTTCAATGTCTGCAGTTCAGACCTGGCACTGCAGAGAGGGAGCAATCAGGTCTACTAATTCCCAGCTAGTTCATGTACTGTGTCCAGCTCTGGGGTCCCCAACACAAGAAAGATGTTGACCTGTTGGAATGAGCCCAGAGGTGAGCCACTAAACTGATCACAGGCCTGGAACACGTCTCCCATGGTGACAGGCTGAAAGTTTTGGGACTGTTCAGCCTGGAGAAGAGAAGGCTCTGGGGAGACCTTAGAGCCCCTGCCAGTACCTAAAGGAGACCTACAAGAAATCTGGATAGGAACTTCTCACAAGGGCGTGGAGGTTGTGGACTCCCCATGCTTGGAGGTGCTCAAGACCAGGCTGGATGAGGCCCTCAGTAACCAGGTTTATTGGAATGTTCCTTGCACATGGCAGAGTGCTTGGAACCAGACAATCTTTTACAATCCCTTCCAACCCAACCGTTCTGTGATTCTATGACGATAGAGATAAATTATATGGTATAGTTGTTGCCTATATTGATAACCTCAGCAAAGGCACCAAGCACCAAGTATTCCTCCTGTTGGAGGTTCTTTCTGTAGGTGGCATCTGAGACACATTGATGGGGTGGAGTGGAGTGAGAGAAGCAGGCATAACTGCTGTGCTATAGTTGTACTTTAAAACACTAATCTTTTCTCAAGACTCATTGATCTGGTAGCAAATAAGTGAAAATAGAAAGCACTGGATACCACATTCTTCTAGAAAAAAACCACAAAACTGTGTCTGACCTGGATCCTGCTGAAGTTATTCTGATCATAAGAGGACTTCATCTAACTACAGTAACCTTCATTTCCTTAAGATCAATGATCCAGCAAATAATTTGTACCAGGGATCTAAATTTCTGAAGGGAATATATCAGCTCCACCTCTTAAAACTCCTGAGAAGTAACAGGAATTCTTGCATTAAAATCCTGCTTGCAAGTGCTCTTTTCCACTTGCTTTTAACAGTGTATTCAAAAGTTGCTGCTAAAAAAACCAACCTGTCCCACATGTCATGTCCCAGTGCTTCTGTAAACTCAGTGGCAGGTTCTTGTCCTCTTTGATGAAGAAGTCAAGAAGAGAGGGTCCTTTAGGATTGCAGAGGGGTACTATTCAAGGCTTGATTCTAGATACAGAAGAAAAGAGAACCCAAAACTTTACTAGGTGGATTAATGCATTATTAGGTTAGGTGAAAGTGGTGTGAATTTTTATGAAGTTCAGAGATGAACTTTGAAGCTAAAAACTCCTAGCTCCTTCTCAGTGATTAGGGAAGAAGTAAAATATTTTTACAACTCCTTAGAGAGTGTAAATCAAAATTGCACATTTGCTACAAAATACATTGTTTGCAAGTTCTTTCACTTACGATCATTGATCAACTAGATAACATTTATAGCCATTTTCCAGCAGAGGGCGTCTGTCCATACCAAGTGAGAACATGCAATGTGGTCCATCGCAAGCACAAGTTCGAGACTAAAATAGTTACAGTGCCAGCAGGAGACAACCATCATCAAGAGCACAGGTCCATGTGATCAGATTTTGCTCTGTGTTGTTCATATATGACCTTTTTTGTATATAAAGGAAATCTATATACGCTGAAACCCGTGGCAGAGTTTAGTCTGGTATTAGGGCAGTATTTACCCTGTGGTCAGCAGAAAACCCTGATCCAGCTCTGGAGATCCCATTTTGCTGTCTCACTCGTTGGCAGCTCCTTGCTGCAGGTGTTTCCCAAACTGTGCTATTCTTCTGCCCTCCATTTCCAGGGCACAGCCCGCACTCCCCTCCTTTTGGCTGGCTGGGAAGCTGCTGGTGCAGCCCTGGATGCCCCAGCCCCATGCACACAGAATGCCCAGGCTGGAGGGAAGGGATGAGCACCAACGGTGCGGAGGGATGGAGGTCCCCATGGCTGCTGCTTTCCTTGGGGTCGACAGGTGACCAACATCACAGACAGCTCACCAGCTACTGCCCAGCTTCTCTTCACCTCTAGGGCAACCCTGGCGTTCATCAGCTTCCACTCTGCACCTGGAAACCGAAGCCTGCCCACACCTCTCTAAAACCTGTCTCAGGTACTTGCCTGTAATCACTATGTCATCACTAAGACATTTGCTGCTCCCAGTGTTCGGTCTTGCTTTCCAGATTTTCAGTGTTAAATACGCAAAATATTTTGGGAAACTCTCTCCTAGTCCTTACTATAGGAAAGGTAATACATTTCTTGCCCCAGGTTTATTCTGACAGAAGTTTCTCAGTGAGAAAAAGCAATAGCATTTTTATTCTTATAAGCAGCACAAGTACTTTTCACATGCAACTTAGCTGAAAATAAGCCATATTTTGAAATACATTTCAAAACATCTCTGTTCATCAAAGGTAACCTCTCCTCTACAACAGCTAAGTGAGATGAGTGGCATGTCCACCCCAATTTTGGTTGGTCCAGTTCAGAGTCCAGGGTGTGGGGAGGTTTGCGCTGCTTTGCTGCGCTGAGAACTCTGATGGCGAAGGGCAGGGACGCCTCTCCTGTCGGGCAGCTTTCCTGTGAGGGTACATCTGGCAGTGGGACAGAAATAAGCCCCTCGAGAGCAGCAGGAGTCTTAAACCACTCAGCATCTTTGCACAGGCAACATGAGTTACAGTCCTTGGCCTCTCACTGTTATTGCAAAGGAAATCTGGGCACATAAAGCCATGTTGAACTTCATTCTTCAAGAACATACAAATATGCTAATTGTGGGGGGATTATTCGTGGTTGTGAAGTGAAGCACAGATGGACACATGGGCAGGATCAGTTCATATGTCCTGTCAAGTAAATGCATATATTTGCTCAGAAACAAAAAGCAGGTAAAACAACTGTATTTCATAAAACAAACAAAGTAAGTCACAGGAAAGTCAAAACAAAGCTGATAGTAATTGAAAGAGGATGATTTGGCTGGAATTTGGAATTTCAGCAGGAGACACGGAATCAGAACTGACCTTCTTTCCCTTTTACACTAATCCCTGGCTTACTAAATTAGTTGGTAATTTCATTTTTATTGTGCCTGTTCACCAAGGTACAAAATAACATTTTATGTATATTTCTATAATACATGCAATATACAAATATGTATATATACACACACAGAGACATGTGCTGACAATTAGACATTTGTACAGCTGCATCTCCCAGGAGAACTGTACCATGCTGTACCATGTGTTTCTGTCCAACACTTCCCCTGCCCGGCCACAAACTATTACTTTTCAAGCTGTCCCTGTGTTTCTCTGCTTTCCCTCAACTTTCTTTTCAGAAACAGCCTTCCCTCCGTCAATCCCCAGCTTCTCTACAGCAGCCTTTTCCTACAGAGCTGCTTAGCTGGCTGCCTGTGACCCCATTTGTACCCAATATTGACCTGTGATCTCAAACTCACGTTCAAGCCTGCCTGTGCTGATAAGGTGTCTGTGTCAATATATTCTAACCCATGGGCAGATGGACACTCCCATGTCATGGGAAACCTTGTGAAAAAGCAGGAACAAGTGGGAGTCTGCACGGTGGAAATGGCAGTGCCAGCTGGGCTTCTGGGTTAAAGCAAAGGGGAGGAAGAGCTAAGTGAATTAATGCTGAAGCACCTCTGCAGCTGTGACCTGGTGCCTGGCTTGGGAGCAGGGTTGGTGACACCAGGGGTGAGAAGCTCAGGCTGGACTTTTTCATGGGGCTGTCTGATCAGTGCATCCCTGGGGAGGAGTGTGGTGGAGAGAGCCCAGAGCTGCCTTTGGGAGGGACCTGGTTTGTAAGATGTAGTTTCGGTCGATAGGGGCTCTGTAAATTCAGGTGTTTTGGGAGGCCAGAGTTTCACTAAGTGCTAGGTGGGAGAGCAATGGATCCATTTCCCAGTGAGATGGGATGCATGGCCATGTCTGTAAGGAGCTGGCTGGGAAGACAGTGGCTGAGGGGAAAGTGTCTCCTGGGAGTATTGCACCTGGTCACAGAGACTTTTGTGACTTGGATGGACTCCTTCCTTATTACTGCTCTTTCTCTTTCATGTATGTGATAAATGTGTGTATTGGGGGAGCTTTTGTCCTCCAGAGAATTTATGGCCCTGGTATCCCATGGGATGAAGGCTGGTACAACAACCACACATGGCAAGCAGGAGGACATTTACCTGCTGTGCTGCGGAAGAGCCAAGGGAAAAGGGTTGCATGAGGCAATGCCTATGCAGTGACACTGGATTTCCAACCTCCTCATCACTCCACACTCACCTTCCACAGCTGTGCTCCTGCTCTCACTTTCCCTCTTCTCCTGAAATAGCATTTTTCCGTCTTTCTCCCTAGGCTGGGCTACAGCTGATGTTTTTCATATCATTGCTTAACTGGCCAGTTTCCCCATCCTGTTCTTTCTGCCTCATGTCTCTGTCCAGAGGGTTGTTCACCCTGCAGTCTTCCCCCAGCTAACTATCCTGACTCATCCGAGGTACGTGCAGAACCGCAACAAGTGAGCCAGAGAGACTGAGAGAACAAAAATTAACAAAACAATGAGGAAGATAAAATTGCAACATTAAAAAAATATGGAAAGAACACCATTAGGTTTACAAAATTAAACTCTCAAAAGTTGGACAAATCCAGACCTAAGGCTGCCTTTGGAGGGATAGTTCAGCCCCCTTTTCCCTTCCCCCCCCCCCCCCATGTGTATTATGTGACATGATTTAATTGTTTGGCTGCATACTATTTTTCCCACAGGACTAGTGTCTCATTTAGTGTAAACGCAGGACAGCGTCTGGGAATGAAGCTGATCTCTGCATTTCCCAGACTAAGTGTGTGACTAGGAGCACTGTTTATCACCACCTAACCCAGACACCGCACTGAACTCGGAGCTGCCAGCTTCTTCCTGAGGTTTTGTGGGATGGCTTCCCTACAGCCTCTGACTATTTATCATCACAGTGTGCCTTAAAGGTGAGAAGCTACTATTTCCAGGGAACTGGGAACTTTTTGTTATGATTTGATGAATTTTTTTTAATAATCCATTGGCTCTGGCATTTGTTCAGAATACTTTATGATTTAAATAACTGATGCAGCAGACTTCATTTGCTGTTCTGAGTGCTTTGTGCTTCTATAGATCTATAACATAAATGTCTCCTAAAAATATCTTGCCTAAAACCAAGAAACTATAAGCCAGACATGCAGATATCTCACCTAGATGGGACTAAGGAACTTGATAGAAGCAGGAAGAGTGTCTAGTTCTTTCAGCTGCCATTTCTTTCCTCTGCTAGTAGATTTTTCCCCTGTTTTCCCACAGTCCTCTGCCTTAGGTTTCCATGTCCCAGTTTCTGGAACTACTCATAAGCTAGGACTTGGCTTGATATTTGACCCCGAGCAAGCACACCAGATGAGCTTTCCACTGCCTGTTGCTATTTAGAAGTCACACCTTGTAAACTTGTTTGACTATTCTGTTGCTGACTGTCCTTTGTCAAAAAATGCCAGGTTAGTGAGGGTCATTTTCCTCTGTGTGAATAATCTCTCACTTTCTGTCAGGATCTGCACCGGGGTTTAGCATTCCCACCGGCTGGCTTCTCCGACACACCCACAGCAAAGAGACGGGAAGGGCTTCCTTATAGAGTTCCAAGAACGAGAATTTATTGCATCCTCACCTGTGGAGGATTCTAGTGACAAAAGCCCCAAACAATGGGAAATTTAAGATTTTTTACGGGAGTGGGGGAGAGCATCAGGGACCAATGGTTTGAGGGCTGGGGGGCGGGATATAGGCGGGGCTTTGGCATATTAGGGAAAAAGGGGCAGGGGAATCCACGGGCCAGTCAGGGAAACAGAAGAGGGGTACGTTTGCATGGGAGAAACAAAAGCATCCTGGGAGGCCTCACCCTAAGCTGGGTAATCTCTCAGGGTCTGTCCCTCTAGGGGACTTGTTTTTTTTGTGCTCCCGAGAGGGGGATATTTGTTGCTTGGCGTGTTTACTGGTATGAAACGTGTATTCCAAAGTGGAGTGCACTGAAAAGGGGTGCTATCCCACGTTCACAGACATGGTTGTTAAAGCTCTGTGCTCACGTTTACGGCTTTAAATAGCAGTTGCTCTCACTCAGCTGATACCTAATGAGACAAAAAAAATCAAAAGTTCTTGCCCTTCCCCTGTGGGGAAAGAGCTTAATCTGTTTTTTGCAGTTGTGTCATAGTTAGACGTGCACAAAAGGAGCACAGCACTGCAGATGATCTTACCTGTGCAGCTCTCAGTGTTGAGACATATTTGCTTCAAGAACTGAAACTCTGAGAAGAAAAACATTTGGGGTCTGCCAACTCCTTTCTCCTGGTGCTCTTGCTTTTCCCAGATTTCTCTGTTCTTCATCATCATAATAGAGAGATAGAAAAATCCGGGGAGAAAATTCTTACCGTCACTACTCCTGGCATTTCTGGCTTTATTACCCTGGATTCTCTGTGTGAAATTGCTAGACTAGTCAAAGGACTCTGATCAACTTGAAACATAGCAAATTACCTGTGAATTATAGATTGTTTCAGGAAATGCTCCTGCAGTCACTGCAGTTCCTCTGTTCATGCAGATCAAGTTAAGCTGAACTCTGCCGACTTTTTAAATCTCCGTTATTGTTTTTGCATGTTCTTCTAGATGAAAGACTTTCATAAGGGGAGGATACATTTTTATATGCTAGAAATTAGCTTGACAAATTACATGGATGGGATATAAACTTGGAAAAAGTACTCCTTTTGAAAGTTTCTTACAAAGGTCTTGCAGGCTACTAGTAAAAAAGCCAAAAAGCAGACAACATAAACATCGGTAATAATTACTAACATTAAACAATTTTAAAATTTCATGTATAATGTGACTACTTTTATTCCTCCCTAGATGATAGGATTAGGCCTAGAAGCATTTTAAAACTTTACAGATTTAAGCTTGTACCTTCAAAACCCATCCAAGAGCAAATATCCCTAATAGCACTCCAAAAAATGGACTTTCATAAGGTGGGTCTTTGTATTCAAATCCACTTTTTATTTATTTTGGTATTACAAGTGGTATTAAAACTGGAAGGTCAACGTTTGTTTTTCCTTAAGTCATAGCCAATGCATGTATTTGCTCTTTATTCAGTTGTTGCATGAACTTTGCAAGGCCAGAATTATTTGTTTAACTTTCTGGGCACTCTATCCAGAGAACTATTATTTTATCAGTGTCAGCCATACTTCTATGATACATTTCATAAAATTGTAGAATGGTTTAGGTTGGAAGGAAGCTTAAAAATCATCAAGTTCCAACTCCCTTACCATGGGCAGGGACACCTTTCCCTAGACCAGTTTGCTCAGGGCCCCATCCAGCCTGGTCTGAAACACCTTCAGGGATAGGGCATCCACAGCTTCTCCGGCAACCTGTGCCAGTGCCTCAGCACCCTCACAGTAAAGAATTCTGTATAAAGAATTCCTCATATCTTCCTTTCTTCCCTTTTTAGAAATGGGAGCAATGTTTCCCTTTTTTCCAGTCACTGGAGACGTTGCCTGACCGCCATGACTTTTGAAATATGATGGAGAGTGGCTTGGCAATAACGTCAGCCAGTCCCCTCAGGACCCTGGGATGCATCTCACCAGGTCCCAGACACTCGTGGCTGCTCCCCTTCATTACATGGTCCTGAACCTGCTCTTCACTTACAGTGGGAGGGCCTTCACTCCCTCACCTATAAATTAGATGTGTTGCTACAAAGATACCTGCAGTCAGCAAACCTTGGACTCCAAGTGCCCAGGGGAGTAGATCAACATTTCACTTCAGTTTTCACCCAGAAACAAGTCATGGATATGTAAAGTACTGTTCCCCCAAGTGCCTAGGCTGAAACCAGCTCACCTGTCCCGAGGCGCTCTCTTGCCTTCTGGGCCAAAATGCAGACGTTACAATAATCCTAAAACATCTAGAGCTCTCATTTGTCTGTAATGTGCTCATGAATTATTTGGATCAAGGCATAGATACGTGACTTCATGGTTGATGTTAGTGCCTGGTACCTGTGATAACTCTGATGAAGTAAAAGCACTAGACACCACATTAAATGCAATGTAATAGACCTGTGAGTCGTGATGCCACAGACATTTGACCATGTGATTTTTCATTACTCCCGTGGAAAGCAGTTCAAGCACTACTTGGAAATTCATCTCACAGCATTTAGGTTTTACCATGAAATAATAATTTAGTTCCTTGCTTCAGGTGCAATGCTCAGTATCAGCAACCAGACAAATCTTTGGATGCTCTATTCCTCCAGCAAGAGCTCAATTACCTGCCTGTGTGTCAAGCACGTATCCTAAGTTTGCAAAGGGAGTGGTAAATTAATTTCCTAACTAATTTTGGAATAAGGCAAAAAGAGTAAGATGAAAATGAAGGAAGGTCTGAACCTCACTGAATGTGGCAGCACTGTTGGCCTTTTGTTGACCTTAGGTAAAAAATGCAAAAGAAGTTTTGTTATTTCCATAGTCTCTAACAGTTTTGTAGAATATTCTATGCACACACTTCTCTGTGGTTACTTTGATGCACCCTGACTCGCAGAACTGCAGAATCCCTGCAGGGTTCCAGGGATGCTAACTAGAGTTTTTTGCATTGGCAACATTGGTTGTCACTCAGAATGACTTTTAAGTCATCTTAATTGTGGATGGAAATGAGGAATCCCAGGAAGTGATTGTTGCTACACTGCCAAGAGAAGCATCAGACCAGTGGTAAATAGATGAGGTAATTACAATTATCAGTATTATTGACTGATTTTGCTCAGTCTAACTGAAAACTCTTCTGCAAGAGAAGGATATCCATTAGGTATGGATTAATGCAGTGATGGGAGATGCATTCTGCTGTCTGAAAAAAAATGCAAAAGAAGTCACTCAGACGGAGAAGGGGAAACAGCTTTCACAAAGGCTGGATTTCTGAACCACTGTTTACAGAGAGGTGGTCCTTCTGGGAAATATTATTGCCCTTTTCTCTACACTCATTACATCATCCAACCTGCAAAGGCATCTGCTTGCCAGATGCTGAGGGATATTTGCTGGAGTACTGTTTATCTGAAAGTGTCGCTTTATTCTAAAGAGCAGGCATAGATGGAGCTGGCTGAGAAGATAAGTGAGAGTGAAAAACTTTCAGTCTTTACATGGCGTTAGTTTCACCCACAAATTTCCACAAAAAAGCTTTTGGATCATGAAAAGCAGAAATCTTAAATTAGGGGACTTGAGGAGGTGGCTCAGAGGTCAGTCCAAGTTGTGACTAACTGGTAGGGAGAGCTGCACCTCAGCTTGATTATTCCTACAGACACAGGGGACTCTGGCAACATGAGACCTTGATGCTGACAGGGGTGGAAAGGGTCAGGGGAATCTTCTGGTGTCATTTAAACAGAGCTTCAAAACCCGATCATCACAACTTCCTGGCAAATACCTCAAAGGAGGATTTTTCCACAGTGAAAGATTTGAGGCTTTCATTAGTGTTCTCTGCTGGCTGTTGTAACAGAGGTGGTGCAGCATAATGTGCCCTTCGTTACATTGTGAATGACTCTGTAATGTCACTTACGCTGTTTACTACAGGATGACATCTCCAAATAAAACCGTGGTTCCATTCTTTAAATTTTATTTTTAGACATTCTTCTTTTGGATTCAGGGCTGTGCCATACATTCCTGCTAAATTACAGGAATGACAGCCACGGGTGCTCATTTTCGTGGAGAAAACCACGGCTGTCTGTGTGTGTGTGTAAATAAAAAAAGGCCTCTGTTATATGCAGCCATCAAAGAGAGGTTTGTATGCCTGAAAGTCTCTCTACTTTTTCTACTTTTCCTCGTCTGCCTGGGCTACTGGGAGCCGCTGTCCCCGTCCGCCAGCCCTGCCCGCTCCCGGCCGCCTTTCCTGGAAAGCGGGACAGGAGAGGGGGCGGGCAGCGTCGGATCCCGCGGAAGCCTGGCTTTCCCCAAGCTCCTTTCCCCTGGCTCTGCCCTGGGTCCTTCCCGGCCAGGCAGGGTGGAGAACGCCCGCCCCCCGCGGGGCCGCCAGGGGAACATCTGGGCGGCCTCGCCGCAAACATCTGGAGCGGCCGCGGCGCATCCCCCGGCGGCCACAGCTGGAGCGTCCGGCCCCCGGCGCTGCCCCGGCCGGCAGCGAGACCCCCGGAGGAGGGGGAAGGAAGGCGGAGAAGGGGCTGCGAAGGAGGGCGCCGCACAGGTAAGGGTAGCCCGGCGCCCCAGAGCCCCGGCTGCGGGAAGGGCCGGGGTGAAGGCAGGACGGGCGGCGGCCGGACAGGGAGGGGGGATGTCGGATATTGCCGGGTGAAAGGACAACTACTCCATGTTTGCCTTGACTCGGTCCACGGAGGGCACTTCTGAGGTAAAAAGTGCGGAAGGGACTTTTAAATCAGCACTCGCTTTCGCGAAGGTTGCTGGTGTTCAAATGCGAGCGTGGCCCTTGCCGGCATCCGGAGCATTTTACCCCATGTGCAAGAGGTTTCGCAGCCGAGGTTCTGGATCGTTGAACAAAGGGGCTGAATAAGTGTTCGGCTTAGTTCTAAGTTTACTACGTGATTTTTTTCCTCTCCCTCCCTCTTGGATGTGTCAAATGGAGATGTACATCCAAACTTGAATTTCCAAGCGAAATTAAAATAATTTCGGTGTAGCCATGACTTCTTACTATATGAGAGACTCAAAAATTTATCTTGGCCTCTTTATTTTATTTCAAAACAGAATAACCCTCAGAAAAATACTCTCCATCCCTGCATATGTTCCGTTTTGTTTCACTTTTCCAGCAACAAATCATATTCTACTCTCCTAATAACACTTAATACTTGACATGCTATCAAAAAATTATTATCTTTTTGATAAAGGGCTTTCTGAAGAGTTTGGGAGCTGAAGTACTTAAGACTAAAGTATTTCTGCTTTTTCATTTTTAAACCAAGTATTTGATGATTACCATTTATTTGCATACTTTGGACTTGTGATTTCTCCACTACTTATAACTTTGTTTGCATCACCTTATATTGCTGTTTATGTGAAACTCTTTAAATTATGGCTTAAGTTGTACTCTAAGTCACTGTAAGTACTTTGTAAAAGGAATGTTTTCGATATCCATTTTAGATGCAAATTCATCATTGACTCTGGAGTTACCTTTCAGAAGTTTGCTCAGATGTCTTTTGCTGCTTTTCAGGGTTGCTTATGTGTCTTTTTCTGTATTTTTCTCTTTACAAATGGAGCTGGGCAAACCAAACATTTCTCTCAGTTGTGGAGACTGTGGGTACAAATAACTGCTGGAGAAGAAAACTCAAATGAACCTTGAAGAGTGGCTGGAATAATTATGCCTGTGTTTAGGCAAACTGCTGTTTACTCTCGTCTTGCACACAAATCTGCCTGTAAAGATCATTTTAGTCAGTACTGCAGATGGCCACTGCAGCAGCACAAAAATGGGCTCCTTGTTTCCAGTCTGAAGAGGTACATGAACCAAGACTTCTCAGTGTTGAAACTAGTCAACTGGCTCCTAACTCATTTTCTTGCATGTGACCAAACACCCTCATGCTCACTTGCGGTTGGCAGCACTAGTAATTTTGATTGTCTCTTCCAAGCTACAAGCAAGACAAGCTCCTAAACCCAGAAATTACAAATAATTTGACATTGGTTTTGAAATACTTTCATTTTTAGTTGAGTGTGTCTCTACTGGGGCGGTCCTGTCCCATAGTGCAGCATGACCCACACCTTGGGTCCTGGCACTGCTTTTTGCTCCAGAAGGTAAAAAGGAGACTTAAGTCCCTTTTATCAGTTTATGCCTAAATCAGGGCCTGCTCTAACACTTCAATGCTATCTGAGCAACACTCCTAAAACTCTTGTTCCACACGACCTTGCACATGAGATATTTCTAAGACAAACTGTGCAGCATCTGTAATGCCAGTGGTTTTGGAAGAGGATACAGCCCCTTGCTGGGTCTGCTCCCTCTGTTAATTATGTTGTTGGAAGGGTTGCAGGAGCTGAAGCTGTTGCTGCTGTAGCCTTGTATCATGGAGGACTCTTCAGTTTCTGCTAATGTTGTATTAGCACAAGTTGATTCCAATTTAGTGAGTATGAGGTGGTCCTGTAAAATGGAACTACACCTGTTTCTCTCAAGCATTTTGTTTTTTCTAGCTGGGCTAAGTCAGCCAGCCATTTCTCCCAGCTAGCATCAATTACAGACTGCCTGGCCAACACTCCCATTTATTCATTAGTGTTTCTCTTTTTCGTTCTGATCCCCATAGCTTTCTGCTGTTGATAGAGTGCTTCCCCCAAGCTATAGCTGGTAGAGGCAGTGCATTTGGCTCCCCTTGGAGAAGCAGTATTATCAGGTACCCTGAGATCGACAGACAAGACTGCAGAGAAAACTTCAAGGTACAAAGGCAGGTTAGCCAAGGCAAAGCTCTAGGTTCAAAACCCACCTGCTCTGTTGCACAGCTTTGTGCAAATTACTGATAAGAAAGCTTTTTATATTTTTTTTTTCTTATCACCTCACAATGCTGTAAGCCCCAAGTACTCATATAATTGGTTACAATCTCCAAATCCTCAAGATTAAAACATTTATTTTGAACTGCTTTGTTTGCAGTGAGGGCTCACACTACCTAAATGTACTGCACAGACAGACGGGGTGGCTGAAGATGGGGACAGATGTTTTAGCAGGGCTTGTTGATAGGACAAGGGGTAATGGTTTTAAACTAAAAGAAGGTCTATTTAGATTAGATATATGAAAGAAATTTTTTTGTGAGGAGGATGGTGAGACACTAGCATAGGTTGCTCAGAGAGGTGGAAAGGTGAGCTNGTGCTAAGGCTCCTCCCCCAGCCCGATTTCCCGGGCATGCGGGCATTTGCCCTACCGGCAAGTGCAGGGGGTCGCGTACAGCTCGATCGTGGAAGTTTTCTCTGCCCTGTTTGGCTGCCAGGCAAAGCCTCCCCGTGACAGGGCTCCCAGCACACGTACAGCTCTTATAGGAATAACATATATTGAGGCATAAATGAAAACCAAATTGGTCCCTCTCAGTTATGAATCACTTAATGGAATAACTTCAGAAAGCAGAGATTCAGGAACAAGTGGCTGGATCTCTCTGGGGTGAGACAGTAAGATGCAGCACAGTGTCACAGCAGAAACCAATATTCTGGAGACATGTGCTCGTGTTTCCAGCCTTCTCTCTTGCAGGGGACAGGAGAAGCTCAGCTCTTACAAGTGTCACCTGCTTTTTGCCCAAGTATGAGCTCTTACAAGCTTCACATTAGCAAACTGAGTAATTACTGTATTTGTAATTTTTCAGTAAGAAAAACAAGTCCTTCCTATGAAAACCATCGAGGACTTAATAATGACCTCGCATTTGTTGACATGAGCTCCCTTCCCATTTTTGTCCACTTGAGACTGTCCTTAAGGTGAAAGCTTACTAATGCACACAGCACAGATGACACTTCTGCTTACCATCTTTCGTTAGTGTTTGATGATTCTTTAAAACAGGATCTTCTTTGTAATCCACTTTCTCATTCAAAGGCTTCAGTCACCCCAATATCTGGTACTGTACATAATGAAGAGAAATTCTAATGCCTTTTCTGTACAGTCACCAGTAGTTATAGTAAGGGAGCAACCCTTATAGTAAGAGAGCAAACAAAGAATTGTAAGTCATATTGAGGTCAGCAAGCCCTGTTCTTCACACCTTCATGCCTTCACAACTTCCTCTACAACTACCTGAAAGGAGGTTGAAGCCAGGTGAGGGTCAGCCTCTTCTCCCAAGCAAGTAGCGGCAATAAACTGTGCCTGGAGAGGTTTCGGCTGGACATTAGGAAGAATTTCTTCACACAAAGGGTGATTAGACATTGGGTTGGACTGCCCAGTGAGGTGGTGGAGTCACTCTCGAAGGAGGTGTTTAAGGACAGACTAGACGTGGCACTCAGTGTCATGGTGTAGCTCACAGGGTGGTGATCAAAGGCTGGACTCTATGATCTGAGAGGTGCTTTCCAAGCTAATTGGTTCTGTGATTCCGTGACCTGTCCTCCCCTAAGCACAGAGTTCTCTTCCTTGCTGGTGGAAAATATGACTTCCTTGCTGTTGGAAAATATCCATTTAAGACCACTCAAACATTAGGTTTTCTCAGTAGACTCCCTCTCTTTTATGGGGGTTGTGTCTTCATGTTTTCAGTAAGTGTTTGGAGACATAAATAACAATTGCAGTAACTTCTAAGAGTCTGTAAAGAGCTTTCTAAGTGCCAGATGTGGGATCTTCCACTGCCCAAGTGGTCATTAGTATTTATTACAAATATTTTCCATAGTTTAGTGGTTCTGTAGTCCTTGCTGCTTTACGAGGTCATTCCACTGAAACTCCAACTATATTGTCAAGATGCTGTAGGAGGAGGTCTATAAAAAGGATGCCAACAGAAACCAAACCATATTTTATTTCCTTTCCTCTCCAAAGCAGGGCTCTGATCTTTAAATCATCAGTTGATACATCAAACTTTTGCTCTCTTGACACGTTCCTAGCCTAGGAAGCCTTTTCTCTCCTAGGAAGCAGAGAACATGTAAGTGAACACAACTGGAAAGACAAAGAGGAGCCAGAGATTACACCCTACAGAACTGTTTTTTGTGGCATATCCATGGAGCAATCTTGCTAGTGGCAGTGTGACCTCTGCTGGACCATGGAACTTCAGGAATAGCTAGGGTCCTGCAGAGATTGTTCACTGAAGTGATTCTGGTTGTTTTAAAGATCACAATCAACCCTCCTCCACCCCTCTCCCCTGGTGAGGCTCCATCTGTGGTGCTGTGTCCAATTCTGGGCTCCCAAGCTCAAAGAAGACAAAGAATTACTGAAGAGGGTCCAGCAGAGGGCTACAAGAAAGACTAGGAGACCGGAGCATCTCTCTTCTGTGGAACAGCTGAGGGAGCTGTCAGGAAAATTAATCCACCAGCACCAGAGGTTTATGTCCAAAAAGGAGACAGAGGAGTCCCTTTACTTTATTCAAATAAAGGGAGAGGGCATGGGGCATTCCCCTGGGGTCTCTCG
>VZRV01006890.1:523926-613467 GCA_013398115.1 Falcunculus frontatus | reverse complement strand
AGGCCCACAGCTTGTTTGTAAAGACAAGTCCTATATTCCTCTCAGAGCTGGGCCTGGTTAGCCTGGAGAAGAGACAATTGAGAAGGGACCTCCTCAAAGCATCCAGATATCTTAAGGGCTGTTGTCAAGAGGATGGTGCCAGAATCTTATCAGTGGTGCCCAGTGACAGGACAAGGGACAATGGGCACAAACTGAAACACAGGAAGTTCCACCTGAACATGATGAAAAACTTCTTTACTGTGCAGTGACCGTGCACTGGAACAGGCTGCCCAGAGACGTTGTGGAGTCTCCTTCACTGGAGATATTCAAGAACTGTCTGGATGCAATCCTGTGCAACCTGCTGTAGATAAACCTGCATTAACAGGGGGGTTGGACTAGACGACCTTCAGAGGTCCCTTCCAGCACTAACCATTCTGTGTTTTCATGATTTCGTGATTCTGTCATGAGAGGAATTGACTTTAAAAGGAGAGTGAGCACATATAGGAATTTCACTAGCCAGAACAACAGGTTAAAATCAGGATGCACTAGGAGCTCCAGCTAAGCCCAGCTCTGGGTGGACTGGAAAGGGGAGATGGTCTCAGATGTTAGTGACGAGCTTCCAGAGCACGGCAGTGGGATGTCACAGCATATCCTTCCTTACGCCCTCTCTCCGGCAGCGTTCTGCCCCTGCCACGCACAATCAGAAACCTGCTCCCATCTGCCAGGCTGGGAGGAACGCTGCAGCAGCAGCACCTCAGCTGGAGGGCAGCAGTCTGCTGTGACCTTCTGTGGGGAAGGAAGCTGCTGCTCTGCATGCAGGACAGATGGAGGGTCACCCCACAGGAGGCACCCCACTGTGGGCATGGAAGAGGCTGTGGGGGCTGGAGCTGAACATGGTCCCACTGGAGGTAGTGCTGTTATACCTGCAACAGTTTTCTCCCATACCTGGGCTATTTTACCCTTTATTTCAGGCAGTGCTAGGAAATACCAGGGTTTATGGCCAATAGAGGAACTATGAATCTTTCATAGGAAAAAATGACTCTTGTGTGTGCCATGCACTTACAAGGTTTATTTTTCGTGTGTGTAAGTTTTTTGAACTTGTGGTGCTCTGAAAAAGGCTCCAATTTGGCAGTCCTGAAGACCAAAAATTTCATATCCCCAGACTAACAGCTGCTCAGATATCAAAAGCCAATGGTAAGAGTGTTATGTAGTACTTGTCCCTGCATAACCCCTGGAGATAGCCTGCTCATCTATGGGAGCAGAAACAGTCAGCAGATGCACAGAGAACAGGGAAAGAGAGCCAGAAAACTGAGGGTCATTAGAGATGACAAACACAGTGAGGAGCACTCAGAGGGCTGACAAGGACAAGAATCTGGGAAGGAAGAGTCTCTGACAGATGCAAGGCACTGAAAAAAAATAGAGTGGTACAAGTTGTGGGTCCAAGCTCAGCACTGTGGGAGATTGTGTCCTGGAGTTCCTCCTTTCTGGGGCTAGCAGATAGATTTCTGGTCATTACCTCTGGGGTTTTTGGTTTTCATTCCTGTCTTCTAGGCCTGAAGATTATCTCAAGGCTTGAATTCTTCTCCTACAGACTTTGGAGACATGTATTTATGACATTTCTTTTATTTTCTTTACCTGAAAATTTTTATCTCCCACACCCCCAAGCCAAAAATACCAAGGCTGTCCCGTCACTTTTTTAGCATTTCAAGTAATCTTGTGTCCTGCTTTCATTAGTACACACAGTACTTATTTCCAGTCTAATTCTAAAGCAGCTGTAGGTGCCAGCTGAGTATTTCCTTAAAACCAGAGCAGTGATCTCATCTGGAAACACGGAGCTGTAATTGCTGAAATGCTTTCAGTCATGACATGAAATCAAGACTGCCTTTAGTGAACAAAGTACTTGGAGCAGAGAGTTTTTCAGATCAGCCTGGCTGTCTGTGGTGTTTACAACATAATGGCTGCAGGGCAAAAGGCACTTGCCTAGTGAACAGATCTTTAGCTGCAAGTAGGAAACTTTGGCACTGAATTAAACTTGTCTGTGATTTTCTTTCTCTTACATGCATTTCAGCTTTATTGGTTTCCATTTTTTGTAAAAGCTGTATGATCACCTTATGCACTGATTAGAAAATGCCTACAATTGTTATTTCCTCCTCTTATCTGGGTGCATCATTCTCACCGATAACACAATCCATTCCCGCAGCTGTTACGGATAAATAAACATTTCTCATCAGATATTATAAACTCTACATCACTGTCTTCTAATCTAGCATATGGAAGAAAAAATTACTAACGTCTAATCTTTGGTCTTAACCTTTGTTGTTATATGGTTGTGTAGCAGAAATGGAAGCATTGCAGCAGAGTGAGTTTGTGGCTTTATAACTTGTGTCATTTCCGGAAAAGAAATCCACATTTCTGTTCAACAGCCCTCTGTAGCATCCCCCAGGGCTTGACAAACACAGGAAATTGCAGGGCATACTGCTGTGGCAGGAGAATGTGCAGGGAAGGGAAGCTGCCTGCTGCAGGGCCGGCTCTGGCTCAGCTACTGCTCATGTCCCTGTCCCATACAGGTTGCGCTGCCTAAACCCCTGCCTGTCCTTTAAAGGGAAAGGGGATAAAAGGGACACTAACCCAGTTCTTCCAGAAGCAATTGAGAAGCCTTCTGAGTAACCACGTGGTATATTTCTCCACACCACTTGCAAGCCTTGCCTAGTCCCCACAGAAGTGGAGATCAGAAATCAAACTGGTAAATGATATGAAACATCCTTCCTAAAAACATCAGAAGATGTTTAAACCAACCATCTGAGTCTATTTCCTGCCTGCCTTTCATGCTTCTGATGGTGTGAGATAATTTTCAGGCTAAAAAGGCAGCTCTTAAAAGCCACAAAAATGCACACCTTTTCTTGAGTGCTCACTTGGAAACCTCCTTTTCCAGTGGAATCCCGTATTCCTTTCTGACCCCAAGGAGTAAGATGCAGCCTGAACAGAGGGATGAACAACCCAAGGCATTAGGGCTACACGGGGAATTTGTTGGCAGCTGTGAACAGCCTATATTGGTTTGGCAAATTTTGGATGGAAAACACTTTTGCAATACCATGCAGCTTTCTAATTGCTGGAAAAACCTTAATCATGCAGTGCTTTCTGTGGTTATTGCAAGAAAAACTATGCTTGGAATTCTCACATTAAAAAAAAGCATCTCACATTCACAGGTAGCTGTAGATTATTCTTGTTCTTTATTCCAATCAGCTGCAGAAACGTTTACTGGTACTTAAAATTTGTAAACTACCTCAACAATTGAGTTTATTGCCATAATTACACCTAATTACCTTTTCCTCCAGTTCCCCTGAGACCATTGGCACCTGAGCAGGGGTGCCAGGATGGGGGTCCTGGGTGAGTCTGATTGAGGCAATTGAAGTCCATGGCTGTCCTGGAACTGTGACAGCAGCAGCCTCCTGTCCTGGCATGCCCCACACTCTCCTGAGAGTAGCATTTCAAGGGACACTTTTTGTGAAAAGCCTGAATCTGGGCTGGAACATGTGCTTTGTCCAGTTCCTGGGCATGCTGCTCAGAGTGGCAGCCCTTCTGGTTGGCAGAGGAGGACCTTCCCCCAGCTTGACTCCAAAATTTGCTTTCCCAGAGTTCAAAATTTGCTGGTGCCCTGGCTGCTGTGGCTCCATGGCTGCTTGCTGGGGGTGGTGGAAGGGTCCTGAGTGGTGAAACTTCAGGGTGGAGACATGAGGAGTGAGTGAGATCCTGCAGGAATCCTGGGGGTGCACACAGGAGGGTAACAGTGACGATTCGATCCACAATGGTCAAGGATGTACGTTTGCTGGAAAGCCAACCCTGTCATCCATGCGGAGGGCTGTGGCCAGGTGATGCCAACTGTCTGTGTGCCTTTTGTAGGCATCAGCACCATTGGCTTTGCCTGGCAGGCTTAGGAGGAGGATTTGGGCAGGGCTGAAGTTGTGAAGCAGGTCACCAGCTAAAGGAATGCGTGTGGCACCTGGTGTGACTGGGTGGCTTTGGGGCCAGGCCTCACAGCACCTGGCTGTAGGGAAACCTCAGGATTTTCTCTGCCTACAACTCTGGCAGTCCATAGAATCACAGAATTGTTTGGGTAGGAAAAGACCTCTCAGATCACCGAGTCCAACTGTTAACACAGCACCACCAAGTCCTCCATTGAACCACATCCCAGGAGCCACATCTCCATGTCTTTTAAATACCTCCAGGGATGATGATCCCATCACTTCCCTGGGCAGTGGCTTGACAATTCTTTCAGTGAAGGAATTTCTCCTGATATCCAATCTAAGTTGATGAACTCTAGGGAGGGCTGTGGGCAGCGAGGAAGGTTTGCTGCTGAGAAGGTGTCTGTGGCTCTGCCAACACACTTGGCCCTGAAATCACTGAAGGTAAAAAAGGGTCTTGGATTTACACATCCTGCAACATCAGTCCGATGTTGCAGATATAGACTGACAAGGCTCTGTAAAAATAAGCCCACAAATTTATCAAGTATTGTCATAACATGCTGATGCCATCTTTATCCAATAAATAGCAGCTGCTGTACCAAAACTGTCTGGCTCTCAAGCTGTGCAGAAGAGCTGGCAGGAGATGTTTTGTCCCGGGCTGCACAAGGGGATGCCAAAGTGCCACATGGAAAGGCAGCAGCCTGACATACTGTTCTCCTCTCCTTTCACCTCCCATTACAGCCCACCTCCCAGATCCATCTCCTGACCTCACAGTGACTTGCCTACTGAGGAGTCTCTGCTTAGCCTCACCATATCCTCAGTTTCATACTAAGTCCTCAAATTGTGCAATATCCCCCAGTTTATTTGCAGACAAAACTTTTGTCACATAAAAACTGTGAGTGTTGGCAGGTGACTTCTAGACTCACCAAAACGAACTCTCAGGCCTAAAAAGAGAAAACTCATGAATTGGGAAGTTTAAACAGTTTAAGGCAAGCCCTGTCATGATGTTTTCAAGTTTACCAAGACTTTAAGGGGTAAGTTGTGTAACTCCTTTCTGAAACCAACTGTGTTGACATGCAGCATTCCAAAGGTCTGCCACAACAACTGGCTGGTAGATCTGATGTGTCTCTTTCTAGAGAAATCCTACAAATAATCCCCAACACCTTTGGATGAACTCAATCTGAAGTTTACACTCTCTAAAGCTAATAATATGTGATTGTCTTTCTTTCAGCAAAAAACCAATTTTTCTAGTTCTATTTTGTTTATATTGGATGTGGAACATTAGCTGCTGTATCAGCCTTTTCTTCTTTTTGCTTGTTTTGAAAGGCAAAAAGTAGTTTAAAACAAATTTTCTTGATAGCTTGCCCAGATTTAGTGCAGAAAGATCCTCCAGTGTTTAAAGATCTCAGTAGCCCAGGTGTGAATTTACAGATTGAGAATTACTTTTGAAGTTTTATATACTGTGCACTACAAATTACATCAACACAGTTCTTAATTTCACTCCTGCTGCAGCTGTACTCTCCTAAGGGAGGGTTTTTTTGTAGGTTTAATTTACCTTTCTAATCATTTGTTTTGCTTTGATGTGCAGTACAGGGTAAATTGTTCCATTTGGACTGCTTTGTACCTGTGGTGAATAATAATGAATAATGAATAAGGTCTTTCCAATGAACAGTGTTCAGTGAGATCAGACATGGTGAGACAAGGCCACTCCTCACTCCTCCCCTCTCCCTTTCAGTCAAAGAAGGGAAAAAACCAACGTGTCTGAAAAGACAGCAATGCCTTTCAGGCCAGCATGTTAAAAAACCCCCAGAAATTAAGATTTGAAAAGCAAAAGAAATATTTTAAAGATTAAAGCAAAGTCTAGATGACTTTATAAAGGTGTTAGTACTGCCCTTTACTGAGGCAAAGAGTAGTGCAGTGAGTAGTGGCAGTGATGTGCAGCAAGGTCAGACTCTTTGAGCTAAAGGAGTCCCAAAATGAAGAACCTCTTTGGTGAGATAGCAGGGACTGGGTCCAACCTACGGGGCTGAGCCCCCCAAACCTCACCGGTGAGAGCCCTACTGTGCTGAGGGCTGCTGCAGAGTGAGCAGTGCTTTCCCCACCTGCGAATACAACACACAGGCATCAACCCAACAGAACTTTAAGGGTGATGGGGGAGGCAGAGGAGGCAGAGAAAGGCTCTCCCAGCCCTTGGACCCTCAGCTGGAGGAGGCCTTTCCCACGCAGCAGAAATCCCAGGAGGGAGTCCTTTATGTTTTGTTCATAAACACATCCCTCATGCCCGCTTTGGCTGCCCCATGGCTGGCAGGCGTTGCTTCCCTGAGCTTGGTGCACCCACCTCTACACGCTCTCCTTCCCAGCTTCCATACATGGATGCCAGACTCAGCAACATCTGCAGGGACACATCCAGAAATGGGCTTGCTTGGGCAACCACCATCACATTTCTCTGCTCTTGTACTTCCCCAGTGCTTCCCTAGAAATTAGCTAAGCAGGGTATTATCCAGCAAAAGCTTTTAAAGCTCCCCTCTCCCACTCAGCAGCCCTTACAGTGGGAGAGCTCAGCTCTGGAAGGGGAGGAGACAGGCAGGTGCTGCAGGACCCTCTGCAGCATCCTGTTTAAATCAGGCCAGACTCATGCTATACATGAACAGTCATACTTTCTTCTCCTTTTTGGCTATAGAGGTCACTTCTCCTCATGCAGTTGGAATAGTCTTATATTCCAGGACCTGTGCATGTGGAAAAGTTTCTCTTCTCTAAAAAAAAAAAAAAAAAAAAAAAGGCTTTCAGTGGAGTTTAACCTCCAGAAACAGGAGAGGGCTCATGCTACATGACCAGGCAGCCTTATGTGAACCAGCTGCAAGTACTCCACGGCCCAGAAGCCGCAGTTTTAAACTCCTTATGCAGAGCTTACCATAGGAAATACTCATGAAAAAGAAAAATATACCAGAGCTTCCATGTTCCATTCATAGCCAGATGGCTCCAGTACAGTGTGGCAATTGAACTTTTAAGTCAGCAACAATAATAACAGAAAGTACAGACTGCCAATCCTTCTAAAGTGGTTATTCTTGATTGCTGTCTGTGCAGAGACTTACTATGCCTTTGGGACATGAGGCACAACAACTCAGTTTATAGTATCTTAAAGAAAAAATGCTAATTTAATGTTAGAACTGTCATTTTAATGAAGAAGCCACTGGCTCAAAGAAAACTGTCCTAAATGTTGTGATGATGACCAGAATTACTAGGATTATGGATGGCACTACTTTTAAATGACTATATAATCCTGACTAACTAATAACCTTGTCACTCAGTGCACTTGATGTACTTGATAATATGTATCTAGTTGTGGGTGCATAATCAAATAATGAGAATGACTTGATGTTTGTAAATCATAACGAAACATCTGGATTGAAACACAAAATACAATTTCCTAGTGCATATTTACCCATCCAATGGGTATGCAATTAATTTTTCCCTCAGTCAGGTATTGTCTTGGTTTTCCTTTGTAGAGGAAGAGAATATAAAACCCTCTCTAAAGGTGAAAGCACCTAATGGTTACTATTCAGGTTCTCTGTTTTGCTAGCACAGCTTCTACAGCAAGACACAGTGTGCTATGGCTTTTCTTTCTCTTACCCTGCCGACTGCCAGCTCGGCATTTCAGGTCAGCTGCTCTGCAGTTGGGTCTGATTATGCTTCTGCAAAGCTATAAAACTGGGGAGACTGGCTGGGTGTTTTGGACAGCCTGGGAAGATAAGTGCACAAATTTATTTTTAAATTAAATGTGAGTACTTAATTCAGTGACACCCATTTGATACACGCAAGGAGATACTTCAAAATTATAACCCACAGAATTCTCCCACTATTCCCATAATCAGTCTGTGTTTGTTTCTCTTTCAGATATTGCCTAGAAGAAAACCATGGGCAATTTCAAAGGGCATGCCCTCCCTGGAAGCTTTTTCCTTCTATTTGGCTTATGGTGGTCAGTGAAATATCCACTGAAGTACGCCTGTCGAAAAAACAAGAACGCTTGCTACCTTGGTTCCAGGGCAGGATTCCAGCGCCTGGAGTTTGTTGAGGGCATCATCAAAGCTGTCTTTGCCCTCATTGGTAAGTGAGGTGGACTAAGGGCAGGCTGTACCTTCAAACAGTTTTTTCTTTAAATTTGTTCTCTGATAAAATGGATCTCCTCGTGTTTTGCTGTTTTGCCCTTTAACCACTGAGAAGTGGTGGGTCTACTGCTGTTAATCACACAGCTGTGGCCGTAACGTGGTTTCCATCTGTAGCTCTCTTCTGGAGCTTCTGTGAGGTCTCCTGACCACTCTTGACCACTTGACCACTCCTCAGCACGTCAGTGTTCATGTACTGTTCACTGTTCAAGGAGGGAGATAAGATATTTAGGCAAGGGGCTCTCATGTGGATGCTGGGAGCACCAGCCTGTGAAGGTGTTGTTTTTCTGTTTTGAATCCAGCCCTCTCAGATGTCAGAAGCCTCCACTGGTTTATTGATAAAATATGTAAATGACGCAGATGATTTTTTGATTAATGTCAGTCAAAAGTGAAAGTATTCACAAAGAAAGACTGAACTCCAGATCTTATTGCTGCAGGACTGTTGTGATGGGGTGTGGAGGAGCTGTTTGTCCTTCTGTTGTGTCCAGGCCTGGGTACAAACCCACAGGGATGGTTTTGAGAGCTCCGTAGATGACTGGAAGTGTTTAGTTCTTGTTTACATCCCAGCAGGCTGTATAGTAGCAATTTACTTGTAGAGGGTAAGTAAACTAAACAACAGGGGATCTGGGTAGCTTAGCACCTGCAGCCCAAGTTGAAAGGAATCTAAATTTTAAGCATTTTTACACTTTTAGATTCTATTTGTCTGCTCTTCTTTAGATGCTCAGGGCTGCCTCATTTCTAATCAAGGTGCAGGCTGTGACAAAGACTTGTTCTTCCTTTTCCTTCCTCTCTGTTAAGATACATCAGCACTGGATGGATGTGTCTACAGTATACCTGTATACCTTTTATATGCCTTAAAAATGATAAAAATCTAAATAATAGCATTCATTTTGAGGCATGACTGTGGACATCTTTCCTACAAATCCCCCAGTCTGTGTCTAGAGGTAGTTCAGCAGCTAAAACATTCATCTACTATTTTTATTTCCCCTTTGAAACAACAAGCTATTACTTTAACATATGGAAATCCTAATTCCAATCAAAAGTATGGACAAAACACTTGGCTAAGGCAGGCAGTAAAGGCATCAGGAGTAAACCTGCTGTTTCTGTGTTAGGAAAACTGGAAATAAAGGTGGAACAACACTGCATTTGTTCTACAGCATATCTACTTATACAGCAGGATGCTGGCCTATGCTTCATAAACAAAATAATTACCTTTAATGTTTTAAAAGCATAACAAATTTTAAACCCTCCCCAAACTTAATTGATCATGTAAAGCATTCAAAAGCAGATTTCCCTTGCTGGAGTACCACAGCTAGTTAGCAAGACACTGAGGGGCCAAGGTAAGGGAGAGAGTGGAACAGTGATTCAAATATTACCTCGGTGTACATTCCCATGGGACTTTTAATAACTCTGAACAGCGGAGGGATTTCCTTTTATGGCTTTAGAGGAAAAATCCCCTTTGAATTATGAGTCTGAACTCTGTCATCCTGCATGTGGCAGGGCACTGAAATGGTAAATCTTTCTTTTGGATATTTTAGCGTGTGTTATGCTCATGTCAGAACCATTGGGAAAGGCAGCTGAAAAATTTGGTCAGAGGACTACTACAATAGCAATTGTTTAAAAGAAGAAAAAGCAGAACAGAATGGCTGTTTTCATTTTCTCTGCTGGAAACTGCAAGATGAAAGTAGTTCCACCATGAGTGGAGCTGAAGGCTGATTTCCTCTGGCTCTTCACTCTCCAGATTATGTGATGCTAAAATCTCAAACGCACTGGCATTAGGCTGCATGGGGGTGTATGGCTGCCTCTATTGCCTGTGCAGAGACTTGTCATCAGTTTATACCTTAAGTACCAGAACAAATGGTTTTTCTTCTTGTTTCATGCACAGGAATGGTGGCTGAGCAGTTTGTTCCCGATGGACCTCATCTGAAGCTGTACAACTATGAGAAGAAGCACTGGGATCACTTGATGAACTGGCAACATGCCACCATGTACCTCTTCTATGGCATTTCAGGGCTGGTGGACATCGTGGCACATGGGACCAACGCGCTGCCAGCGGCCATGGACAGGATGATGCTTTCCTTAGCAGTCTTTATTGAAGGTCAGTTTACCTCTACCTGCAGGACTGAACATGAATCCTGCGGGTGGGGATTGATCATTGGTCTGGGAATCTCAAATCAGCCCTAGAGACTGACCCTATGGGAGCTGGGTGTTTCATTCTCTGAAATGCCTCAAAGAGATCAAACAAAGATCAGTCTTGGCCCTCCTTACACTGCTGAGGCTTTATCTGCAGCCCAGGTCACGAGCACACATTGTAGAGGTGAATCTGTGCTTTCTTACCGCCCCAGACAGCAACAGAAATGTTATAAAAATAGCAGCAAAAGCCTGTTTTGGGTAAGTGCTCAGTAGCTCAGGCATGTGTTTGATGTAGGTACTGACATGGTACACAACTAGTTAGCTAAAGCCAGCATGAGTGAAGGTGATACTGGCATAAAGAGAAATGCCAGAAACGTTTCACTGTTCTCTAAAAGCAGATGCAGGGAATTTGCAAGCAAAGAAAAGATCTTAAACTGATCACAATTTATTCCAGGTTTTCTCTTCTGCTACCATCTTCATGGGAGAGCCATGCTGGATGTCCATGTTCATCAGTTACTGCTATTTGCTATCTTTGGAGCTGCTGCCTGTATATTTCTGGAAGTTTTCTTCCGTGGCAGTATTGTGCTAGAGATGCTCCGTACAAGCCTCTGCATATTACAAGGCAGCTGGTTCTGGCAGGTAGGTCACTTTTCTGCCTTAGGAATTTCTTCCTCACCAAAATTAGTCATTTAACCTTTTGCAGATGTTTCACAGGTGATACAAATATCTTTTAAACACAGATCTCAAAAGACTTATAGAAAACAATGCACTCGCAATGTTCCTTTAAAGAGATGAAAGTATTTCTCATATCCATTTTACAGAAGAAGAAGCAGTTTTATTTCAAGTGCCTTTTATTTGAATCAATAAAAAAGCTAAGGTGTTTTTCTTGAGCTCTCCATTACTACAGTCATTGACCATTCTCTCTAATCCCTGTAACATCCTGTTCCAAATTCGCCAGCCAAATGGCAGTAATTTTAGAGTATGGAAATATATGTTGTTCTTTACAAAGAGAGTCTCCACTGTCAGCTGCTGGAACAGTGAGCAGATGCCCAGTGTAGTACTGGACAGGTCGGGGAGGCAAAGGCCTCATTGGCATTGCCAGGTTCAAAAGGTACTTAAGCTACAGATTCTCATTAGGAGACTGGGTGATATAAAGCCTCCTGCTTTTCTAGTGCTCTGGGAACTGAGCAGCAAAAAGAACAGCCAAAACTTTGATATTTCAGGGATGTGGCTCCTGAAAGGACTCTTCAAAACGTAGCTTCCATGTCCTCACTTACTTGTGAGTCTATCCAATAACAGATATTTGACAGCGGCCCTTTCTCTGCTGTCAGAACAAGAGAGAGATTTAAGGAGTTGCTGTGAGTTTGTAACAGAAATAGGAGCACCAGTGCTGATGTGTGTTTCATCTTATAGTGGAGAATTGAGGTCACTCCAGTGATTTTTCTTTCCGGCATGTCTAGACTGACTTCCCTTTTTTCTGTGCTGGCCAGACACGACGAATAAAAACATTTGCTGTTTCTTAGGAGAACTGGACACTCAGCACCAAATCAAATATTTAAATGATTGCTCTGGCACGAAGACAGACCTTGGAATCGGCTGCATTTTTCTATAAGTGAACTCAAGAATGTGGTGCTGCAGCACTTGCTGTTTTATTTTCTTGTTTGTAAACTTTCAGTTGGTGATTTCAGAAGCTTTACATAGGAGGAATAGATGCAACCATTGATTCATTGTTTTCTGCCTGGTCTAATTTTAGAACAGATTATTTCTTTAGGTCTAGAGACAGTGTGGGTTTTGTTTCTAAGTAAAAAATTGAAGTACTAAAAATAGAAGAAATTGAAGTGTGGCTTTTTTCACACCCGCATCAGACTTCAACCATCTGTGTGACTGAAAACCACATACTGGCTGCAGCATGGGAAATTTGTAAAAGGTAAAGGGACTTTCTTCCTGCATCATCAACACCCTCATTCACTGAATTCTCTGTGTGGAAATGCAAAATGAACTCCCCTCCTTCTCCCTCTCCTCTTCCCAGTTTCTAAATTCTCAGCTAAACTGCTGAGTGACGACTTTGGAGGGTATTAAGCAGTACAGAGGCTTGGTGTTTGTCATGCAAACTCTGTGTAGCCACAGGATTAACGGTTTTCCCTCTTATGCACAAAGATTAATTTGATCTTTCCCAGCTCTGAATAAACAAATCAGCTACATATTTCACATGAACTTACAGCCTTGGATGATGAAGCTCCATTTTTATGCCATTTCTGACCTTTCCCTTGGATGGCCCAGAAGAAATAGACCTGTGGCTCAACTTCGTTTATTCATTGATTATTCATCCTCCCAGCCATGTAATGCATTCCCAGATGCTGCCGGGAAGAAGTAAGGCAGTGCAAATGGCCAGGCAGTTTTTCTGATCTGTGAGGTGATTTTGGTTCAGAGCACACAGGGCTGAGCACCAGCCCCTCTCCTTACAGAGCACAGTTGTGATTGTTGCAGGGCTGGGCTGTCGGGCAGGCTCCTTAATTTTCTGGGCAAGAGCAGTGGGTCTCTGGGACTGGCTCTGCATCTTCAAAGGCATTTCTGCATAGAGTTGTGTAAAGTGATGCGTCACACCTGAGAGTCCAAAAATAGTTTTCTATAATAAACACGGAAATAAGCAACTCCATAAGAAAATTAAATGCCTGCCTTGTGACGGGTAGCGTAAAACATGATATGGCATCAGATGCACGTCAAATGACATGTACTAAGTATCTTTTATTTTACTACAGATTGGCTTTGTGCTTTATCCTCCAAATGGGAGCCCAGAGTGGAATCAGACGGATCATACTAACATGGTGTTCCTGACCATGTGCTATTGCTGGCATTATGCCTTTGCTTCTCTTATACTTGCAGTGAATTACACAATTGTCAGCTGGTAAGTTACTTGAAACACTAAAACTTTGGTGACTTGTCTATTCAATCTAGCAGGAGCTTTAGTTTAGAAAAGCTTCACTGACAAATGAAAAGGTTTCTATGAAGTAATTAAATGTCTTGCAAGGTAAAATAAAAATTGTTATTAGTAATCAATGAAAAGCAAATGACATTGCTTCAGTAGAAAGGGGGAAAACATCCATAAATACAGCTCTGATAGCATAATACTTCTCACATAAAACGAGCTCCAATAGTCTTCCACATTTGTAAGTGCATATAAAGTCAGAAGTAGGAGATACTTTTTACCTGCCAAATCTTGTCTCCCACTGCTCACCTCTGCTAATTTTAAGTGGCTTAGTGAGCAGGCTTCATGACTTTACTTTGAAGATTATTACACAGAATTCCTTGCTAGAAATTTCCTGTGATCAGACCTGATTTCTTTTTCACTAGCCATTTTCATCCCCTAGTGTCTAAAGTTAGCCCTTTTCCTCACTGCCCAGTGCTAATTCTGACAAAATTCCAACTGCAGTGTTAATTTGGCTGTAAAAATGCCTCTGCCATCAGATCACAGAATGTGATCACCTTTTTCCCACAGGACCTTACCAAACCTTTGCCTGCAGTGACCTAAATAATCCTTCTCACCCCTTGCTTTATCCTTACCATCCTAATAGCCCTATTTAATCATGTTAAGTATGTAGTTCTTCCAGTCTTGTTTGCACTGAGGTGCCAGTTCTTTTTGTATCTCAGTCTGAAAGACAGCAGATCTCCAGGCTGGGTAACTGGTTTGCTGTGTAAAGAATGGCAGCTCTTCAGAAGGTGGCAGCAATCTCACATCTCTTCTGATGCTGGGGCCAGTGGGTGCTGCAGCATTAGACGAGGCCTCAGAGGAGGCTGATCATGGCACGCTGGCAAAGTTCCCCTCCGAGGGTAGTTTGGCCAGACTCTCTCTTTCTCACAGCTTTATGGTCCCTTCCCAGGTGAACACAGCGATTGGTCTTGTGCCTGCACAACAATGAACTTTCTGGGGGGTACACTGAGGTTTGTTGAAAGTGCTCTGTGATATGTGCATAGGAATGAGAGCTTACAAGCTGTACAGTCAGGTGGTATCATTAAAGGCAGCACTTCCTAACCATAGAATCATAGAACGTGTCATCCTAACTCACCGATGAGAAGAGTTAAACAGGTTTTTAGCATGTCAAAAACAGTCAGGTGAGCCTTTGAGTTACTATTGACAACTTTTTATTTTTATGTTTCCAGGGCAGTTCGTTCGAAGGTTAAACAGTCCCAGTCCATGGAAATGGGTTTACTGAAAACGTCTGAACGAGATCATGAGTCAGAAGAAGAAATTTAGTATGAGTATGGTTTGACCAGTTTGCCCACTCCAACCATTAGGCTAATTGATACCTCATTTCTACATTTTTCTGTCATCTTATTCATTCTTTGCTACAACTTGCTTTGCAAATATCAATCCCCTCTGATGTCTAAGTCCACACAACTATACATTTTTTTGTGGAGGGTAAGCTTGATATTGATTCATGGTGGTTGCACTAGTACCTTGCTTATCACATGCTTCACAGAAAATCAGACTAATATTAGACTTGGAGTGGATGAGGTGGCACAACGAAGTCTGTATGTTTGCCTTATTAAAAGCTAAGCAAAATGTTTTTCAGCTGCTGCTGGACATGAAGTTTCCATAATTAGGATGTCTAAATATGTGTGTTGATTGCCCTGCAAGTACCTGTGGATAAATAACTGTGCAGACCTAGAACACATTAGAACAAGATAAAGAAACCACAGTCTTGCAGCTATCTTGTGTAACAACTTTGTGTCTCTGCTTGTGGCTCTATGTTAAACAGAAAGAACTTCTCACTGTGAACCCACTGAGTGGTTCACTGAAGAGTGTGTAGTGTGTTCACCCCCCCAGAGGCACCACCAAGCCTGGCAGGAGGACCAAAAATGTGTATGATGATCAAAAACCGGTGCAGTTGTTCATTCTCATACCTACACAGTCCTGTCTCTTTGCTATCCTTTGACTTTGCAAGGCGGTGGAAGTGACTCTGCCTTCCCTTGGTACCTGGAACTTTTTTTTTACAGAAAGGCTGAGGGGTGTCCATTCAGGCAGCACCTAACTGCAAAACCAGCTTCTTTGCCAAAGCTATTTCCTTTCCTTTGGTGGAATTTGGTGGTTTCCTGCAGGATTCATAGCAGCCATGTGACCCACCACCTGAGTCAGGAGTGGGTAATTCTGCTCTGTGGGCAGGATTGAGAGAGTTTTGCATCCCTTTCCCTGTGTCACCTCTTCAGTCACCAGGCAGCCTGCACAGCGCTGCACAGTGAGCTGTGGGAGGGCAGATGTTGCCTTCTTGGTAGCTCCATACCCAGCTAACATCAGCAAAAGAATTAAAAAATAATACTGCTTTTAACCGCATTTATTTTCTCCATCCAAACTGATCTAGTGAAAAGCACAGTGTTCATGACCAATGGCAGCAAACTGATTGCTTTAAAAAGCTAGCTAATAAAATAGTTTGTACCTCAAAGGGATCCCAAGACCCAAAAAACCCTTGAAGGCTTTTTCTGAAACTGCTTTACCTTCAATGCAACATAAACATTTACTTCACTTTTAAGACCTACCTTTTATCTCCCCTTTTTCAAGGAGCACCTTTCTTAGCTGCTCATGCTGTTAATGCTAGATTTTAGTCTGTCCATTTTGTCAGTGCCTTTCCAAAATCAGTGGTGTTTATCCTGAAGGATACCGTCAGAAACTACTTCGCTTCTCACAGGCAGGAACAGTGCAAATGTCTTCACTGATTTTCCTGATAAATATATTTAATACCATGCAAATATTAAGGTGCTGTAAAGGGATAACCTAAACAGGATGAAAAGCAGAATAAACTGGCTGAGCTTTTGTATGTCTTTTTAGAAGACTTCACTTGCTAATTTTTAAAATTATTTTGGACGTTTTAGATGATTGATTGGAATATTTGGGCAAAATGTTTCAGAGAAGTTGGCTTAAATAAAGTATTGTGAAGTAACACCTGTAACCAGGTGTCAGATTATCCAGATGAATCTTCTTTGGAAAGCAAGAGTAGTTGGCTCACATACATTTCTACATTTACAAATGGTAAAAAGGAAATGGCACATTGCTAGCCTAAGATTACTGCTTTTCTTAGCAATTGCTGGCCCTTTTTCAATACCTTTCTCTGAAGGGTCTTGGAGATTTCGGCAAACTTTAGTAAAGCCTGTCTCGGGACATTCTTGCAGGAGAAGTATTGGTATGGTATATTTGTAGATCTGTGTCTCAGCTTTACAGTGGTCTTACTATAAACTCTGAAATAATTGTATTTACTCCACTTGCAAATCTAAGACTTGAGTTTAATTACTGTGATTCCATTAAAATCAGATTTTCTGTAGAAGGAAGATCCATGGCTTCCCTGAGGAGCCTGCCTGTTAATTGAAGCAGAGATACATTTGCCAAATGTATCCTTGTTACGATCTTGCCTTCATTGCACCCCATCAATGTGGTCTCTAAATTGTGGGGATTTTTTTTAAAGGGCAGACTCTTTTTCCTGTTAGAATGGTTGGGCTACAAAGCTTCTGTAGTGCTGGGCAGAGAGGACGATGGTTATGCATCAAAGAGAACTTGGGGATTATTACAAAAGTCTGTCACGATAAGCCAAAATCAGTCGATGAAGTGAACCTCATGGGTGAGCTGTGCACGTGGAAGGTGCTTAGCAAAATCTCCTTTTGAAAAAAACTCCCTGCTTTTACAGAAGCAAAAAGTGACAGTGCTTGAACTCATTGGCCAGAGAGTGGCTGCCTGACACTGTTCCTCCCGTGCCCTCCTCTGCCTGGGGACTCTGGCTCTGTCCTTACTCACATCCAGCAGTGGCTGCAGAGCTGGGAGTTTTCATTGGAGAAAACCTGAGCCTGCTGAGAGGTATCACCTGCACCTCCCTCTGTGTCCCTGCTGTGAATCTCCCGTAAATGATCACAGAACAGGATGAATAAGCCCATCACACACGTCTGCTGGTTTTGGTGCAACCATGCTTAGCAAAGACGCCTCTAAAGGAGCCCAAACTGGAGGCTGATGCAGACTGTGACACAGAACTGTAGGACAGGCTTTGTGCGAAAAGCTCTCTCCTCACATCAGAAAAGGTGGCATTGCATTATCAAGCTTGAAGAAATGCAAGGAAAAACAGATCCTGAAGTCTCAAAGAAACAGTAGTCTTTTGAATTTAATTTTCAATACTTCGAGTACATGCAAAGAGAGTGTCATAGTGGGGGTTTGTGCCCGAGAATTCGTGGTGCCACAAAGGAAAGAAACACCCTATTTCAGAGTGGGGTTTTGCTGCATGGAACACCTGACCCTTTCTCCTGTGTTCAAAAGAGATGCCTAGGAAGACTAGGGCATTTATTACAATGAGAAAGGTACAGCCTTCATCATTTCACAAGCAACAGGTATTGCCTGAGTTGAATGAGGGGAGGGAAGTCTGACAAGTTTACAAACACCACTCAGAAAAAGGAAGCTGCTCTCAAGAAAGTTTAAATTATTTGAAAATATTGGTGCCTTTGAAATACTATATGGTAGTTTACACTAGAAAAAATACACCTGTAATTTTATTTAAATAAAATTGATTTATTCATGTAAGATGTCTGTCATGTTTTCAGGGGGGAAAAATATAACCATTTATGGGACAGGGTGGGTGGGATAAACAGGTTACTCTCATAACACATGCAGACATTTAACAAGTTGCACTTGACTTCAAGAAAGGTCAGTACTACCTTGTCATTAGAAACTGTGATATTTGTTCTATATTCTGTAAATAAATACTTCTTCCCCTTGTAACTAAACATAGCATGGACAAAGAGCGAATATGACAGCAAGGAATTTGAATCCTCCAGGTTCATTCATCCTTAAAACTTAGGCACTAAGAAACTTCAGTGGCTCTGGTACTTAATGCCCTCACCCAAAATGTTTCACTTCCTCCAAATTACAGCAGTTGGGGTAGGAGTTGCTGGTACAGAAGTTGGTGGAAGAAAACAGAATAATTTTTATCCAAAAAGCCCTTCAGCATGTGCAGTAGTGGAAGGGAGCCTGACTCCCAAGGACTAAGCAACAAAGAGCACATCTGTTAAAAGGGAGAAAGACAACTGGAAAACTGCCGGAAAGTTTGTCCTTAAAATCTATTCTAGGTACAATATGTGCTTGCTCAAAATATGTTGGAGTAAAAAGCCTAGTATTTGTCAAATAAGGAATAACTTGTCCTCAGATGACTTTTTTTGAACACTATTTTCTATCTCTTTGCTAGGTAGCTGTTGCAGTTAATGGATTTCTGTATTTGATACACTTCTTAGAATGAAAATACATTTTAAAAAGTAGATGAAAACCGTAATTATAAATACTAGAGCAATACTACTTTGCAATTTGGTTTGGAAAGCAAGTTCCCACCTATAGACCTCTGCCATTTACTGACAAAACACTCTGCCAGAGATAGCACCTAAGAGGTCAATGTCACAGTAAGGGCGTGAAATTGGAGCATTAATGGTTTTGCCTACATGCCATGGTTACCAGCCACTGCCTCCCTGAGGAGGAGAAAGAAGAAATGGAAAACAGGCTGCAGATCCATACAACTGAACAGCAATTAAGCAACAAGAAATCATTCCCAGTGCTCCTAAGAGCATGGGAGGGGCAGCTGTGTTCATGGTATACAGCATTCCAGCCTGCCTCCAGGGGCAAGGTTCTCAGACACGTGGTGGGATTTTTATGACTCCTGTACCACAGGAAAAAGCAATGCCAATCTCCCGCTTCCAGTGGGAATGACAGTAGGAATGAAAGCTTGCACTGCTTTGCTGGAATTTTACCGGTTTGTGACTCTGACTCAGATGGAGTTGACACATAAAAAATGTCGAAGATGGTGTTTACTGCTGGCACCACACTTTGTGCACACTTGAAAACAAAAAAGAAAGGAAATAAGAAACATCTGGCTCTAATTAAGGCTTAAAAGAAATGGAGGAAAGCAGAATAAACATATCCAGTCACTCGAGCAATTTTATCTTCCTGCAGCTGCATCACAGATACAATTTTGCAAGTGTTAAGGTTTCCTTTCAGATTGATTATTCTATCATATAAATGTGGTTTGATATTTTCATAAATAAAAGTATACTATCTTTTAAGAGGTGTTCATTCATTCATGTTGGTTATGCCATCTGGTGGCTTAAGTAATTTTTTTTCCTGTGTTTTATATAAAATGTTCATGTGAAGTTAGAAATTCACAATCTGTTTTGCTCACAATCCTACTGCAACCTCCCAGTTGACAAACTATCATCCATTTGCAAAGCTGGGCTTGCAACCCAAAGTTTTGGACTCTTAGTATTTCATATATCTAAAGTCAACATGCTGGTCAAAGACATCCATGAGGATGTTAGCCATGTAAAGGAAAGAAGCAGGGAAGCTATTTCCATTGAAGAGGAAAGGCAGTGTAAGTAATCACGAGAATGAATTATGATTCCTTTCCTATTCTGTCATTTAAAATATCCGCAATCATCTTGCAGCATTTCTATTAGCAAAGGACTCAGACCTGTGATTCAGAAGCTGGGTATGCTTTTAATATATTGTAAACCTCTGACTCAGCTTAGCAAAGCTGGATGTAGCTTAGCTTAATGTCACTGAACTGTTCTGTGCCACAGTTTCCCCATCTTCAAGATCCAAATTACACTTGGTTCTGCTTTCTCTATAGGAGTCCTGCTCAGGAATGGGCATCTTCCTCTGTGCCTCTCAGATCCATTTTTACATTCTTGTCCCTTTAAACAGCAGAAAAGCAAACATTTAGCTGCTTATGGCAAGAGGCTCTAAAGTAATTAACATGTTCAAGGGTCCTAAGCACTCTCTGTGAGCAGGATGAGATGTTTCTGTCCAGCTGAGCATTGCTGCTGCTCCCAGTCTGACAGCAGTGGGGGAGCTGGGCCATGCAGCCATCAGGCTCCCAGGGCTTGCATGGCCAACTCCGCAAATACTTCCAAGCCCACGGGAGGGCCGGGCATTGGGATGCACACCGGGGCCGGCCCTCGAGCTGCGCCACCCAGCCTCCACCCAGCCCCACACACGGCTGCCCTGCCCCACGGAGCCCCGGGTCTGCCCCTCTGATGGAGCCTCCCATTCCCTGGAAGTCCCCTGGGGGCAAACTGCAGTTTGGCATCTTATGGGGGAAAGGGCTCCGGTGGCCCCCACGTGCCGGGGGCAGCTGCTTCCTCCCCGCCTCGGACTCTCACCCATCACCTGGGTGCCACGGCCCCTGCGCCCTCCTCATGTCTCCGTGCCGATCCCAGCACTGAGGATATTTTCCCTTTTCTGTTTTCCATGCTAATGAGAATAACATGGAGAGAGGAAAGATCTGGGACAAGAAACACACCTGTAACACCAGGGCTACCACAGACAGGCAGGCAGACCCCTCCACAGCTGGACAGAGCTACACCCAGAGGGACAGCATGCAGCCCGTCCCTCCTAAAGGTTTGTACCAACCTGTCACTGCTGTGGTGGCACAGCCTGTCTTTAGCTAGAACCTCTAGTAAGACATTTGGCTATCTGAAGAAGCATATTAACAATTTTGGTGCTCCCATTTGTAAAAGTAATCTTAATTATTTCAGCATTTCCTTAGTCTTTCCTATGACCTTAAGTACCTTCTTCAACAGAGTGTCTTGATCACCTGACATATTTTTCTATTTTCTGTATCAATATTTTGAATACGAGTATGAGTATTATTATGAATACCTTGCAGATTGCCACCAAGGAGATTAAATACATACTTTAATATCTTACTCATCTTTATTCTTGATAAGAGGAAAAAACATCATAACAATCTGTAAGGCATTAAAGGAATCATAGTCTGTAGGAGTAGCAGTATCAGTATCAGTGGTATCTAATGGCTGATGACAAAAGGACATGTTTATTCCAACTCATTCTTAAAATAACTCTATTTTCTGCTTCACTTTGACTGTGTTGACTTTCACCCAGTGCCAGCCAGCACCCCCCCCTCCCCCCCAGGGTACGTGCAGTTCTATTTTGAGGACCAGAGTCAGTTCCCAAGAGGTAATAAACACACATGTGCCAGAACTCTTTTTTTCCTAGGTGGAATGGAAAAGGTTAAAGTTTTATCACTAGACAAGTAGTTAATGGTTTATCACAAGAGTATGAATGCATAATAACAATTTCATAGCATTGCAGACAGCCTGCACTACAACATGCCTTCACTCCACTGGGACAGAACTTTGGTTGGAGTTGCCTGTTGTGTAGTGACTGTGACCCTTTGGGGGCTGCGTATTTGGCAGCTCCTCAGGTTCAAAGCAGGTAAGAAATTATTCTACCCCATTTGACCTCTTTGGGTTCTTTTTCCTTTCCTTAAATATTTAAGCACAACTGCTGACAAACATTATTACATCCACGTTGCATGCTTCTCAGTTAGAAATATTTTTCTTCTTACAATAATGTTTACAGAAGCATCCCAAACTTTGTATGCTGCTGTAAAACAGAATAGGATGACAAATGATCTCTGGAGTGTTTTTGTTGTAATGTGCACACTGCTCACGACCCCTTTGATATAACTTTGAGAAATGTCTTGACATTTTCTCACCCTTCTGGTAGAAATTTGATTTATTTTTCAAAAGACAAAAATAAACATCTAGCTAGTCTAGTAAATCATATTTTTAAAAGGAAATATTTACTTCAGAGATTCTTGTTTGTTTGCATGCATATAGCACCTGTTCATATTTTCATTGCAACTTGCATCACAGAAATATTTATTGAAAGCATATCAGAGATTTGCATTTTCTACATCTGAAAATCAGGTTAATGTATTCTTGTAAAACATTTCCATGTGCAAACTTGGAGCAGAAAGCTGGTCAGTGTTTCCGCTCAGCAAAATATTCACCATATTGATGTGACACAAAACTATGCATGGACCTATATTCAAAACTCATCAAAAGAATCAAATAGTTCTGGCTGCTTGTCCACTAGAGAGTCAGACATGATTTAAGATCAAGAAGCCTGAAGAAAAGTTTATATGAGGATTCATTAGGTTACATTTACCTCAAGAGATTTATCAGGTGTTTTTGTAGGGATTGAACATACCCGAGCCCAAGAAAGGATACAAAAGTAAACAGCAATTATTTAACATATGTCAGTAATAATCTACCTTTGCTAATATCAGTATATGCTCAGAGCTTTGTTTGGCTTGATGGAGCCAAACCCAGATGAGATGGGAGTTAAGTCAGTGCACCATGGGGATTCCTCTGCTTGTGCCTAACACAGCTGAAGGCAAAGAGCTGCTAAGAAAGGCATTTAAACTGCAGCTATTTCAGGGATGGAAAATACCTCCATGCCCATCTGGTGCACTGCTTGCTGTGCACAGTGGTAGAGCTTCTTCTTTGTTCAGACTTTAACCACAAATACCAGCATCAACAGTTCCCATGATGCTTGATTAAAACACCCTCAACAGTTCATGGCATTATGCAAGAATCATATAATTTTAGTTTAGAAATACATACGGTCAAAAATCAGTGGGATTCTTGACATGATTAATGTCTGCAAAACTTAAAAGACAAAGATGAAGAAGATGTTTTCTGAATCTTGCAATAAAACCAGAAGAACCCCATGATTTTAAGCCGGTGCCACAATTACTGGAGCCGGGTGAATTACTGCATACGTCGTGGGCGTGACTGCATTAGTCAGCTCAGGAATTTGCATTTGTGAAAGACAGATTTCCCTCTGAAAAAAAAAAAGCTTAATGAGACCTTGAACAGTAGGCTAGGAAAAGTTACCAGGAAGCACTAAATAGAGGCACAGTTTTGCCTGGCATTAACAGGTCCCGCGAGTGCCACGTTGGTGCAGAGGAACTCCTTCGGGGAATGCAAAGGTAAGGCTGATGCCCTTTGCTGTCACCTCCCCTTTGCTGCACGGGCTTCACGGCAGCTCTGTCTGCACCTCCAGGGCTAAATGCTGAACTTTTTACCCCACAGCTGCCTGCTTTTCTGTTTTGTTCCTTTCAAAGGAGTGTCAGCCCAGTCTTCCTTTGCACCTTTTCCTTTCCTCTCCTCGCTCTCCTTTGCAGCCCGTGACCAACATTGCCCCAGCCGGCTGCAGGAGCAGCAGCTCCAGCACTGCTCCCACCTGAAGCTGTCCCAGCCACTGCTCCTCCGATGGCAGCCCAGGGTCCAGGCATTTGCAGGGCAGCCCTGCTCCCTCCCTAGTTTTGGGATCCTTTGTGCCAGATGACCCAGCAGGCCTGCCTGGCCTGGCTGCTTTGGGTTCGTGCTCACCAAGCAAGGCCGAGGCTCGGAGCTGTGCTGCAGGTTCCCCAGTGTCCTGTGGGTTCCCAGGCTCCCAGCCCAAAGCAAGGTCTCTGCCACGTGGCCCCATGTGCCACATTGTGTGCCTGGCTAGTGAGACAGTGCTGCTGGGCAGGGGAGCAACAACTGCGTGATCAGACACCCAGCTCCCACAGATACAGATGTTCTCCACAGCTGCTCAGCTGGGCCACACAATCTCAAGTGCTGGAGGAGATTTCTTTCCTTCCTGTAAGATTTCCAATGGAGTGATGATGTGTTTTGAAAAGCTGATGGCTAGTACAGACATTACCTAGTGACACTTAGATGTTATTCCACTATCATCAGAGACATCTGGCTGCAGTGGAGCTGAGACAGCCTGAAACACAACTGCTAAATAGCAATAACATGAGCAAGAGCTGAGCAGAGAGTGCCAAGAATAGAGTTACCTCTGCCACGTGGCACAGCCCTTATAGATTGCAATAATCTTCCAGTTATATAAATCCCATTAAAGAGTAAGAAGTTAAGCAATCTCTTTAGTTCAGGGGGAACATTAGAAATATACAGTGACGTGTATATATTCTGGCAGTGCTGTTTACTTTTGAATGTTCTGGCTTTACTCGGTTTGTCAGTGTCTCAAAACACAGGCATTAAAATATCAGATCAAATGGCAGTCCTCAAATCCAGTTTTCTGCATTATTTGAAGCCATGCACTACACCCAGTACACAGGTGTGCAATTTCCACTGTGAACCTTACTGGAAAGGATTCCAACTCCGTCCTTCACTTAGGGACCTGGTGAGACCAACTGTGAGGAAATCTTGGTCCGTGGAGATCCCCCAGATCTTGGATCCATCTTTTTAAGACTGAGGTCCACCAACCCCTTCCCTGTTGCAATTTCTGCTGCAGAATACCCCTTAGCCATTCAAGATTTGCCAGTCTCTTTTTCAAAAAACTTTAACATTTTCAGAGCTTGCTGTTCACAGGGAATACCATAATATATTCAGAAATTTCTAAGATCTGCCATTTCCCTACTATTGCTTAGACTGTGCCTTTTTGTTTCCTGAAGCTGTGGCAACCAGTTCAACGACTACTTTGAAGAGAACCTACTATTCCTGCCTAAAGACAGAATAAAAATTATCACCTGTCCTGGAGGCTGTGGCTTAGGTTGGGGCATGGGGTTTTTTCTGTTCTACCCTATAATGCCTATCTTAAATCATAGCATCTATATCTGATTCTTGGATGTGTGGCTATCCATGTCCTTGTTAATGTTCTAGGCCCTTCAGCACTGGGAATCTGTGGCTTTGTTTTGCTTTCTCGGTCCTGTGAATTCCTGCAGAAGTAATTTGGGTTTTTCATGGACTCAACAGTTTGAGCTTTTGGTAGACTGGAGGGCCAAACTCCTGCTCATTCACCACGTGCACAAAACCATTCCCACCTACATCGTTTTGCGAATGCAAATTCGTGTTTGGAAGCTTTGACCCCACATTAATGCCATTGGTTTAGGGGCAAGTGACTGAGTAGATGGGTGAGATTATGGGTCATACATTTTTTTTAGCTGAGGCTTCAAAGATACCATGTTTCTTTCTTTCTTTCTTTCCTTCATCAAATTGAATAGATACATTGTTTTACATAGCCATTAATGAAGATATATATAAATATATACAGACATATCTTGATTCTTTATTTACACAGGCACTACAGAACCCATGGAACCTCTCTGCTTCTGTCTCAACAGTGGCAGCTGTCGGGATGGAGCCTGCATGTGCCCAGAGGAGTGGGTGGGATCTCTTGGTCATATAGGTCAGCACAAGCCAGGCAGCATGGGCAGCTGGCATAATTTCTGGGAACCCCTCCACTTTGGGAGATCCCTGACCTTTCCTGCTGCTGAGATCTGCTCAGCAGGGTCAGATCTGCAAGCAGTGTCATGCCTCTTCTTGCTTGGTGAGGCCGTATTTTTCACCCACCTCAAAGGAGTAATATACCTGGGGAAAACATTACCGGTTTCAACAATCTGTGGCCTGTTTCTAGCCAATTTGGCTGTTGTTTGAATTCCCCTGTTTGAAGATCACAGTGACTTGAAAATCTGTTTCAGACCTCAGTGACCATTGTTGCTATGTCTGGATTTGCCCTGTGTATGAGGCCACCATCCACCTCAGCACCTTGCAGGACAATGCCTGCCTTCAGCTCCTGCTGCCACTGGCGCAGGTCTTGGATGAGTCAAATTTCGTACACCTGGAATAGAACTGTCCTGGTTGACTCTCATTTCAATCCCCTCTGCCGCAAGATGGCATCTGCGCACTGCCCTGTGCTGGGAGGCTGCCAGCTCACCGAGCTGCAGGATCTCCAGAGCTGGTAAGATCCCCAGCTCATATTTTCCCAGGCCAACAACCCACAATGTGGCCAGTGTGAGACACAAATACACCGTCATGTGTCAGCTGTGCTTTTGTCAAATGATGTGACATATTTGGTCAATGGATGTCAAAATATCTGCAGTGTATCCAGGAAAATATGCTTGGTGAAGACTGATAGGCAGATGGAAAGTTCAGGTCTTCCATGTCATTTCCCTTATGAGAGGATGAGCAGCACATCCAAAGGACGATGATGGATTGAATGAGTTCATGACTAATTGGAACATTTGGGCAAAATGTTTCAGAGAAGTTGGCTTAAATAAAATAATCATGGCTTGAATTTCAGGACTGGAAGCAAAGCATTATGATGATTCCATAATTCCCTTTGTTCACTTCTCTAGTGTTCTGTATTTGATTTGCTGTGAATTGCCTTAAAGAACAGATTTTAATAGCAACAGTTGTTAAAATACATGAGGTAAGAATGTTTAGACAGACACAATTAACTCGAAACCATGACAAACATTATTGAAACTACAAACTCTGAATTTTACTCTGTGTTCCTGAGGAATGTTTATACTGTCCATCTGCCTGTTGTTCCACCTTCTTGGCACCTTCTTTAACTTGCTGACCAGTTTCAACTAAATTTACTAGGTGGTTACAGATCTTAAAGGTCTCAAAATCTTATGAGTTTTGCACATATCAGCAGTTGGGTACAGAAGACCAACCCTATAAATATCTCAAAGAGGAAAAGGAAAGGAAACTTATGCCATCAGTGAGGAGGTGGAGGCCACATGGCCAGTCAACCCAGTCTAGTCACTAAGATGCATAAACTACCCATGACATTTGTCTCCTCTTCACCAGCTAACAAAATAGAGATGTATATTTTATGTACTGAGAATATAAAGATGGATCTAGGAGGTGAGAGGGGCTGAGACGTGATGGAGCATAAAGAGCATGGGATCATAGTGCTAAAGTAGTTGAGAAGGCTGGAAGAAAAGGCAGTCAGGTGTTGGGAGTATGGAGGAGGTGACCTGATTTATTGCCAGGAAGAGAGAGCATGGCATTCAGCATAGACAACTTTTGTAACCCAATTACTTTTGCTCTAACAATGATGAAAAATTTTCACTTGGCTTGTAATTCATTGCTTTTCTACATTATGTCATGGTTATTTTCTTTCACAAATCATGACAAAGGGTCTGGTTTTCTTACTTGTGGTTTTTTCTGTTTGGGTTTTTTTTCTTTTGCTTTGTTTTGTTTTGTTTTATTTTGTTTTGTTTCAACCTGGGTGATCCTAATGAGGGTAAAATACTTGGAATAATTTGAAATTTGCATCAGTGGGAAAATTTTATTTCAGATGGACTCTTTTTTAAGTCTGAAATCAAGTAGTATAAGCATATAAACCAGCCTAAATCACTTTTGGATCAAGGCTTGAATAACTAGAAAGAAAAAAAATAAAGCTTGAATAGGTACTCATGTATGAATGTATATGTGTTCATAGCAACTTATTCTTGGCTTTCTTCCATCAGAGGGAAGGAAGGATCATCACAAGGGTATTCAAATCCATGGGTCTAGAGAGGATTCATTCAAGACAGCTGAAAGATCTGGCTGATGCCTGTGTGGGACTCCTGACACCTATGGTGATAAAGAGAGGCCACAGAGAACTGGAAAAAGATCCATATTACGCTCACCTTTAAGAAAGGCAAGAAGGAGATCTGGGGGAACCATAAGCCAGACAGGCTTACCTCAAGTGCTAAAAGCATTTTGGAACATGTCCTCTTGGAGTCTATTTCCATGCATATGAGAGACCAGAAGATAATCAGGACCAGCATGGATTTACATGAAGGACCAATCTGACTGAATAACTGTCTATGCAGACAACGGAAGAGTAACAAGATGTAATGCACTTTGATTTTAGAGATGCCTTTGACACCACGTCCCTCAGCATTCTTGTTTGGTAGGTGAAGACACGTGGGTTGAGTGAATGAACAACTCGCTGGGTTGAAAATTACCTCAACAGCCAAGCTCAAAGGGTAGCAATCAGTGACTTGGTCAGGATATTGTAAAAGTAGAGCAACTTGCTGGTCAGTACTAGGGCAGAATCATTCAGTGTCTTCATCAAAGACCTGGACCATGACACAGCACATCCCCTCAGCAAGTATGCCCACAACACTGAACCTGGAGTGGGGCTGAGGCATTGCTGACACAGTTAATGGCAGAGCTTCGATGCAGAAGAACTTGAGAAACGTGAAGATCATTCCAGCAGAAACCTCACAGTGTCCAAGAGGAGTAAGTGCTGATCCCCATGCCAGGGACAAGTACAGAGCTGGAACTTGCTGGCTGAGGAGCAGGACTGCTGGAAACTACCTGGGAGTGACGGTGGATGCCAAGTTCAATATGAGCCAACAGCGTGTGGTTCTCTGCAAACAAGGTGGAAGAGCAGCTGTGTTATGTGGAGGGAGACAGGTTGATGGACACTTTTATCCTGCCCTTCCTGGCACTGGTGAGGCACCACTGCGAAATACAAGCTTAGTTTTGCCACCTGCAAGCCAGGTAAACTAGACTTGGGGAAGCTGGAGAGGGTTCAGCAGGATGCAGTGAGGTCAGTGAGGGGCTTTGGACAGGTGGCCTGCAGGAAGCATGGGAAGGAGCTGAACTTGTTCACTGTGCTGAAGAGGGGACTGAAGGCAGGGCTAACAGCAGCCTCCAGCTGAGAGGAAGTTGCAAAGACCATCAAACCCAAACCTTCTCTGCACCACCAGAAGGTAAAGCAAGACACAGCAGTCATAAGTTGCAGTTTGAGATGCTGAGATTGAGCATTAAGAGAAATGCTAGGATTTAAAAAGGGAGCATGTCACTGCAGCACATCTCCTAGTGAGGATGTGGAGCCTCTGTTTGGCCTAGATGCCCTCCAGAGGTTCCTTCTACCAGATTTTTTAGACACCTTGTCCTGCTAACCATCTTCTGGTAAGCAAGCCTCAGGTATGGTGCTGTAAGGCAGTCTCACCTTTGCAGCATCATGCATCCTCATTTGCTCATAATAATTTGTGTAGAGGGAAAGTTTCATTGTATAATGGTAAACTGAGGCCCTGTAGAAAACAAGATCCACAGAAAGTTAAGTAACTTGACAAGGAAGCCTGTCCCAGAACACAGAGAACACCCCAGCTTTCCTAAGCCCCCTCACGACCCTGACCATAAATATGCTTGGAGTCAGTCCTGCTAATGGCACATAGTCAGCTGAAATGTGGTCTAAATCAGCAAAAGTTAGCAAAAACAGGATGTTGCAAGTCACAAGATGAAGCAAAAATTTTCTGTCTGTGTGCTGCAATATTTTTCCCAAGTGCTTGCAGCTTTGTGAGGTAAATTTGTGTAAAGTTACAGCCGTATGGTACATAAGAATGTAATAGGCTGCTCTCTCGGGTCAGGCCAGGGTTCACCAGGCTTCTCATGCTCCCTTTACATGTAGCCAATATCAGCTGTGGGGACTGGGGTGGTCAGCCTGTCCCAGTCCAGCAGACAGCAGGGCAGAAACTGCCTGCACCAGAAGCCATATCCAACCCATCATGGTTTAGAGTCACCAAAGGACTGTTCCCCATTAATTGTTCAAAAGTGTGTATTTTTGCTCCCTGCTGTATTCTGTGGCACTACCAAATCGGATTTCTGCCCGGGTATTAAGACACCAAAGGTGAGGCTTTACAATATTTCACAAATTTTCTAGGACTAAAGCAGTGAAAATAGAAGAGATGGCAAAAAGTATGGGCTTTAAAGACTTCACTGAGTTCAAAAATATCACTTTTGGTAGCTTAGCAGCTTAGGTTTAGACAAGATTTACCTAACAACTTTTATTTCATTTAGGGCAAAAGATTCAATGAGCTTCTGTTGTCTCAGAACTATTTTATTTTTGAAAACTGATCCTTATGCTAAAAATATTTCATCTGGAGATATATTATTTTTTTTCTTTCTGTGCAGTTAATTTTTGTGACTACAGAACTGAGACAGTGAACATTTCTGAAACCAATATAAAAACCCTCACTTTTGAACAGATTATAGTGGGTAAATATGGCCACTCCAAAGAGAAATGTGCACCTGATACTGTGAATGGTATGTGTTTCTTTCCTTTTGCTTCCATTTCCCAAAAGTAAATGCAAGGTTTGTGAACCGTGTTGGATTATGAGACCAGATGAGAGGTCTGTGTTTGAAGCCAGAAGTTCATAGCACAAACTTTTCTACAAAGCTTGCTACCCCAAATGCAGAGAATTTCAGGTACACAAGCTGAGATGGATCTGTGCCTGTCTGGGGCTGGGAGGAGAGTCAGGGTCCTGAACAGCCTTTTAATAGAAAGACAACCTGTTTATATCCTACTATTTAGCATTAGGATTCAGGATGCTTTCCATCACCTGTGGTTCCATGAACTGTCTCAGCTTTCAGAGACCATGTAGAGTAATAAACATTGCTCGGCTGCTCCACATGTCCTTTGAATTTCTTTCATGCATTATAAACTCTGTTTTTCAGGACATGGTAAAAAGTCTTTCTGACAGCTCAGTGCTGATACTGGTGCCTCCCAATTAAGAGATGTGTTTCTGCAGTTCTAACGTAACTAAAGCCTGTCTGACTTCGACATAAAGAATGTCAGCCACTCTGACAGGACTGTGTACATGAATGTAAACCACATGTTCTAAAAAAGAGCAATAAATAGTTAAATAATTGATGGTCACTTGTAACACTGAAAGACGAATTTTTACAAGCAAACAGAAAATAACACTGGATAGGGTTTCACACCCAGAGAACAGTTTTAATTCCCAGTGAGGTCCTGTGTATGTGTGAGAGTTTCTGCACTAAATGCATATCTTTTTGCTTTTACAAAATTACAGATAATGCTTCAGTAGCAATCTGGATGTGCTCCAGAGAAAGGAAAATTCCTATATTAAAGCCCCCCCAAATTCTGAATCGTAATGAAAATCTGGACCCCTTAGCATCACAGGTAATATTAAATTAGTATTTAAACAGTGCCTGAGATTCTGCATCATCCTGGGGGGAAAAAGGGGAGTGGGGATGGAAAACTGAGGCAGGAAATATATATTATATTCATCAAAACTTCGCAGAAAGGAAAATAAATGACCAAAGCCTTTCCCAGTGGCATTCTTGGCATGTGTCTGCTTTGCAAACGGCCTGAATTTCCAATGGTGATAATTTTATTTTGCTTGGGCTTGCCTGGACACAGCATCCTGTTTCTTACTTCTTAACTGGCCTGCAATTCCCTCAGTCAGGTTCCCAGTTCACAGCAAATGCCTCTGAGTGGAGGCGATGCTGACCCAGGGTGCCAAATCAGTGAGAACATGCGAGGGATTTGGAGAAGACTGGCATGGGGGTGACACTGACACCAACATATTCAGAAGGATTAAGAGTGAAGCCTTTCCATTCCATCAATGTTTCTGTCCATCAAGAAACCAGATTCAAGCTCTCTTGTATGAATGGCATACACAAAATCCATGAAATCCATAAAATCCGTTACCCCCTAAGTCTAGCTCTAAGGCTTAGCTCTGCTGTATCTGCAAAACATGGAGAGCTGAACATGACTAAGCACATTACAGCGACTGCTTCCCTTCTGCTGCTTCTGTGTTTCATTTCCTTATCACTAGTCCCAATTGGAAAAAAAAAAAGAAAAAAGAAAAAAATGCACCAAGTACAGTCCCTTTAAATAAGAGAAGTCCCTTTTCTTGCACATTTTTGCTTGACTACTGTACCTTCAACCCAATGCTTCACCCACTTGGATCCTTTCCTGAGAAACCCTCGAGCTCAATATTACATTTTTCCAGTACATAACCTTCACTAAATGGTACAAAGTAATATATAATACTAGCAGTAGCTATTTCTAGTGCCAGTAAGGTGTGACATATGGGTTTTCTGCTGCCATCAGTAATGTGGGGTTTTGTTGGGAGCTGTGATGTCGGGCTGCCATCTAGTGAGCTGAGGGCTGCCTGGGGATCTGGGGAATGGGAGGAGGAGGTGTTCATGCTAGTGATCCAGAGCCCAGGTTTAAAAGGATTTGATTACTTTTAAATAGAAATATTTACTTTGAATCCAAGGTCATGCTAAAAGTCAGAAGCAAGAACAGTGAACACAGGTGTTCATGATATACTGTTGGTCCATCATGCATAGGCAGATGTTTTCAAGTCAAATAATATCATCTCCAATATTCATAAATGCAAATTTCCTTCCTCCCTATGCAACACATTCTCTTTTCTTACCTCCCATTCCAAGCTCTATCAACGCTTTGAAGTTGTGTGATAGAATTAATCTTGATTTTCGTAGCTTCCCAACATAAGTAATTTGAGAACAATTCAGTTATTGAAGCAATTCAGTAGAGTTATTCATTGACAGGATTGAGAAAGACGACTTCACTCAATGACTGGCAGATTTTCCGTCTCCTATCGTTATCTAGCTATACCTTCACATATCATATATCATATGCCTCAACTTTCTTTTATGTTTAGGCTCTTCAGATGCTACAGACATTTACTCTATTCATTCAGTGTTAACTAACTCAAACTGGATCCAACCAGTACTTATAGCAATTCTTATCAGTACCTCCAGGAGGTGAATATTTTATTTTTTGTTGGGGTTTTTTTTACATTTACTGCAAGCTGACGCTCTGTATAACGTACTGAAGCAAGGAAAATGTACTCAGTGCAGGTTATAAGCACTGTGTTGAGAGGCGTGATTGCTCCAGAGGACATTTCTCAAGTTTCTCTGACGGCCTTTCAAAAAATCCTGTTGTAGTTATTTAAGGAACAATGAAAGGTGTACAGAAGTTTATAGACTCAGAACTCAGTGACCTCAAGACAAAGGAGAGGTCCTGCTGCTACTTCATGGCAAGGTGTGGAGAACAATGGGGCCAGGCTGTTCTTCAAGGTGTGCAGTTTTAGGATGAGTGCCCACAGAGTTGAGTGGCAATATAGGAAATTCCAGTTAGATAAGAGAAAATTTTTCTTCTTTACACTGTTCGAACACGAGTAGTTTTCTGAGGGAGATTGTAGATATTCAAAGTGAGCCCCTGAGCAGCCTGGTTTCAGCCCCTGCTGAGCTAGGCGACCTCCAGGGCTCCCTTCCAACCCAAGATACTCCATGAATTCATGAAAACAATCTCCAGGGAGAATTTGCAAACACCACATACTTGACATTAGCATAAACATTTTAGATGGCCAATTACTTGTATATTTTTATTTTGTGTGAGAATGTTATGAGGTGGTGACTCTTTTTCCTTTTTTCATTTTGTTTCTGCTGAATGACATTTTCCTCACAGGTTGAAACTGCGGGCTCCAGAAGGTTTCAGTTATTGCAAGTAACACTCAAATCCTCAACTCCGTGCCAGAACTACTGACCAGAGAGAACACCACTGCTGCTGCAAACATCGCAGCTCAGATTATGAAAAAGCCAAATGTTCCAGAAGACTTTCAGGTGAGTTTTATTAGGACTAAAATAATACTTGTGGGGCTTAATATTTGGGATATCAATTCTGTCCCCCCTCTACCAGCAGAAAAGACACTGTCCTTTCTCTTAACTGTACATAACACTACAAACAATACATTAATTTTGCCATTTATCAGAGTTATTTAAGTGTCCTTGAGCACGCACTTCTGGAATCACTGTTGGGTCTGTTCTCAGATCTGAGAGTAAATTTATCAGCTGTTCAGATGTATATCTGAAATTTTAATACGAGCATCATTTAATGTTTAAGTTAATAATTTAATCTTTACTAAGTTAATAAAAGCGTGGAATTTATGAACCCAATGGCACAAAGCTTGTGGTCTCTTGAATGGCTTCCTTTACTTTACTTCCTTTCCTCTGTTGTGTACTTTCAAGCAATGCATGTTAAGTGTTCTTACTTTGCCCATTCAGTGTGTAGCATATGGGGTGATTTATTCAATTGCATTTGAATATTGCCTTTTTTTCTGCTTTTCTCAAGCATCTGTGGCAGTAATGGCTACAGTGAGTCAACTCTTGGATTCCAACAAAACAGAATGCATCCACAATAATCTTGTCAGTGCTACAACCAAGTAACTTCAGCTTTTGCCATTTTCTTTAGATGTAGTCAACAGCATTTCCCTTTCTGTTTAGGATGAAAGCAGTTCATGAACAAGTCAAAATATTTTTAGCATTCAACTCCAATGTGTAATTTCCAATTTACACCAATATAAACATTGCTGGATTCTTCTGCTTTAGAGAAAGGATACAGATAGGAAACAAGGAGTGCTTCCCACTGGAGAACCAAATCAGAGAGGAAGCTCAGAAACTGAACCTGTAGCTGTATAATAACAAATAATGATAACTTTTATCCCACTCATTATTTTGACGCAGCCTCGCAAAAACAATGGAGAAGTTTTCTTTGACTGGCAACACCTCACAGCCAGTGTTGCAATCCAGCCTGCTCCACTGAAGTTAGGGCCCTCTATGACTCTGTTTTTGGCACAGAGAAGTAAGTCCTGTGGGTTGTTGGATTTACCTGGACATAGCAGTATGAGCCATAAATCCTAACTAATACACTGCTAATTTTTGCAGATGCAGCACTGGGAAAGTATCAGTCAACAAAACTAGAAATACAGGAAAATGTTCCTGGGCTTATTGGTGACCTCAGTACTGGAGTTCAGATACTGTTCAACATTTTAAGTGACAGTAAGTTCTTTCTTCTTTTGAAAACTGCAGCTGGGAAAATTTTTAATGAATATTCACTAAAAATCTCCTTTGGGGAAAAAACCCCTTAGCTGGTTGGTTTTTATGCGTGCTGATGCCTGGTACAAGAAATGCACGTGTCAAATGAGCTGGATAATCTTATTTATAGAAGAATGCAAAAGTACATGTAATGGCCAGAATGCTTTTGGTGTTTGGGACTTTTTCAGCTGTTTTGTTTTCTAAAATTGAGAGTGTGTTGAATCTTTGACCATACCTCTACAAACATTGAGATCAAGAACAAGTAGATACTTTGCCTGAAATCTAAATATATCAACCATTTCAACTAAAATTACTACTACTGTCAGGTGTCAGCCAGGACATCCACATCCTAACACCTGCAAATTGGATTACTCACTTGGGATTTTTCCAGATGTCCATTACTTACACTCTGCAGTGCTCGGAGGATAAATTGGTATTGACGAGGAGAGGAAAAAAGAAAAAGGTTATAGTTCCTCTGCTTCATTCGCTTCAGAATCTGGTGGGTGTGAGAGAGCTGAGCTTCAAACGTGCCTTTCTCTGACATCACAAGAGTTTCACACCGGGCACCCGAAACCAGCAGATTTGTCCTCAGTCTTTCAGTGTACTGTCAGTAACACTGAGACATCACAACAGTATAACAAAGGTGAAGTTAGAAGAGCACTTAGACATCATAATGGTGAACAAGCCCACAGGGAAATGAATAATTCAGTCCTCTCAGCAGGGTTAGAAAAAGATGTGAAGAGATATACCAAGTAACCTCACACACTCACCACTGACAATAAAAAAAACATTGAATAACTCATTAACTGGCCACTGCCATTTCTGTTCACTGTTTCAGACAACAATACTGCGGAAAAACAGTGTAATCATGTAATTAAAGCCTTTATCATAATGCCCGTATAACATAACACTCCCCTCAAGACAGACAGATGTCGAACGCACAGCTTGTCCTAAAAAAAGTCCCAACAGTTTTCTTCAATATTAAGTGCATATTTGTGATATTTTGTAGATGTACAGTTACATTAGTCCCACCTGATGATCAAATCAGAGAGATCGAATCAGTCTATCTTGATCTTAAATCATAAGCATAAAATCAATAAAGTCCATTATATAATACAGAATTTTTCTTCCTCACTTAAGCTACAGTTAAGATGAGTGATTTAAGTCACGTAGATGAACTCTAATTTGCTAGAAGTGTACAAAAGAAATACAGTCAAAAAGTGGGATCTGAAGGCAAAAACCCAGGGATTTTCTTATATTCTGACTTCCCACTAACAATAGATGTCCCTGGTGTGACTATTTCTTATTTATTGTTATTAAAAGTCTGGCCATTTGGACTTAGGATATTATTTTCCTCATTTACCCATATTTTCTCCCAGAAATGATACTAAGAGAAGGGTAATAATTATTTTCACACCCCACCTCAGCAAAAATTGAAGATGTCTCTTGACATTCACGGGAAGAGCAGCTGTTCTCTACTACTTACATGGATTCTAAAAAAATATCTAAACAAAAATCTGTAAATGCTGCATATGTGCAACAGCATAGTGTAGGCTTCTCCAAAAGCACCAGCTTCTCTTATATCTGCTATCTATACCTAGTTTTCTCTTTGCCTTGCAAAGGTTCATCAGACAGTGGCAGAGTTGGATTTGTCCCGTACCAAAATGACAAACTCTTTCTGTCCAGGATTTAGCAGTCTCCACAGTTTGTTTAAACTAGTCATCTCTGGCAACATTGATGGTGGAGTAGTGAGAAGTGTTGAAATAGCCTTCAGTCCCAAGGTAAGAAACACCATGGCCAGTTTGAACCAGAGGCTGCCCTGGCCCTACTGCATTCTTCAGGACTTAGGGAAAGAGACTCCAGCAGAGAGAGGGTTGGGGTTTTTTTGCTTTGATTTTTGGCAATAAGCAATTGTCAGAGTTTGTGGGATGTATACTGACATAAGTGAAGGGTGTTTAGATAATGTGGCATAGAAAACGTTCTTCAACTTCCATATTAAACAGCTGATATTATTGACTCCGTACTTCTAAACTAGGACATTTGTGAGCAAAACTGTATTCCATAAAATGTTACAGGTATGCCAGAGTGGATTTGTCCTAGGGTACATTAGTCCTATATCAAGAATGAAAAAAACAGGTCTCTGGAGGACAGTCTTTCTCTCCAGAAGACTACCAAAATCTTGGAAAACAAGAAAAAGTCAACATGACTGGCATAGCCCAATATACATATTACTGTGGGGAATGTTCATATTTCATGCTATCTTTTAACTCCTACTTCCGGTTAAAACCATTGTGTGCTTTGACTTCCTCCACGAGGAACTGATTCCAGATGTTACTACTTTCTTGCAGGAAATGCTCTTATGTGTGTGTCGATTAGTCAAAACCGCATAATTTTTGGATAACGTATTCCTGTTTGGCATGGTTTCTCTGGAAAACAGTAGTTGGCTTCTTCTTACAACATTTAACAAAGCTTTTAAGGTCAAATAAATACATATGACAGATCAGTAATCATCACCATGGAACCGTACAGATAAGTGACCCAGGAAATGTGTAATTTCTAAGGAAACAACTGAAACAAACTTATAAATGATTTTTTTACTCCTACTTTTATTCATAATTTTAAACAGAACTACCTAATACCGTGAACGGTTGTGTTCACTTCTTATTTGCACTCCAAGCTTCTTGTTGCTCATTAAAAAGTGGTTCTAATTGCAGCACCCTGCAGAAGTGTGTTGTCTGAAAATGACTGCATGTCATTTGATATGTGAGTACACGAGCACCACTGTGCTGCAGGAGGGGAGGGATGGGTTTATCATTTATCATTAGCATTTATCATTGTTTGCTTCCTGCTCCAGTGTGGATTCAGCTCCGGTTGGCAGTAGCGTAGCGCTACCAAAAACTGAAAGCTGTTGTTTGGCTTACACGGAATTCAACTGGCAGTTGTTTAATGCTTAGTCAGTGGGAGCCTGAATCCTAATTACCTGAATAATTCACAGGAATTGGTAATTTCATTGGCAATCTTGACTGAGAAAGGCATATAAAGTAAGTTTAAAATGCCAAATTATGCTGTTATTGATATATATCACTTATAAGGGTTACTGGAAACCCATATATCCCTTAGTAGCCACCAGCTCCCCTTTCAAAATCAAATCACTGTAGTACACACTGCCTGTTTGTGCCTATCTCAATGTTTCTGTAGCCACTTTTTCCCCTTGCAATCCCAGTCCCTAGTACAACACATCTGAACTGCAGCTGCATGATCATGCTTACATCTTTTGGGATTATGCCGGAAATGACTGGAGCACTGCCGGTTGTGCAAAAGGGAGAGACCCGTTCTTGAGATGCAGGTGTAATGACACCACTAATTTTGCGGTTCTGATGGTAAGCCATTATCCTTTCTTGAATGGGAAGAGTCTGGGTTTGTTTAATTTTTTTGTTTGGTTGGTTGTTTCTAACTCTAAGACTAGCATGGCAATAGAAGGGCACAGGTGCACTCAGCTAGAATGGACAGGAATTTAAGATGTCCCCATGTACTTGTTTCTGCCCCATAGCGGATCTGGCAAATTGGGCAAGTTGTGCCCAAGCTGCTGAATAACCAAACGTATTGGCAAGTCATGGTGTAGGATCACTGGGGTCGGACGGTCGGGACAAACGATGAGAGATTTTTGGAGTCAAAAGTTGTCTTGAAGCAAGCGATTTATTGCTACGGCGTGGGTGAAGAGGCCCTGCAGAGAGCTGCCAGCTGCAGCTCTGGGCAGGGCCGAGGAAGAGAGCTGATAAGAAGAGGTGGTGAAGAGGAGCAGGCGAAGAGGCGCAGGCAAAGAGAAGAGCAGACAAAGAGAGGCAGGACAGGAAGTTCCTGGCCTTTTTATCTCTCTACTGAATATTCTAGTCTACTTGACCAATCTAGTGCAAGACACAGAGTCCTATAGCATTTACATACAGCCTATAAGAATCCTTGCATTACCATACGGTGTTGTATTTTAAACTCTAAAAACTGCTTTTTGGACCCCCTGCCAGGTTGGCGGGGTCTGCTCTGACCCTTGGACCTGTCTGCAAGCAGAGGGTATTGTTCAATCAAGAAGGGGGTTACCTTCAGTCGGCCATACCATTGTTTTCCAGTTGTTCAGTAACTGGGGTTTGGCACTTCAGATGTCAAACTCTGCCCTTAATGCTATTTCACTTACAGGTTTCATATTCTCCAAACTTAAACAATCATATTTACAAGGCTTTCCTGTTTCATCCTCCCCAACATCCTGGCTTCCTCTGACATGACCTGCGGCTGTGCACACCTGCTTGTGCAGCTCCTTAACAGGGAAGGGCTGGCCTAATTAATTCCCCTTGCTCAGCTGTTGTAGCCTCTAGATCTGCACCTCCATTGCTGCAGCTGGTGGTTAAATGAGGGTTTGTTTAAAAGCTAAAATGCCCCCAGATGAACAGTAGAGTAGCCTGGAATCTGGGCTAGCTGTGGCACTGCCTTGTTCTGGGTAAATAACTCAGAGGATTTAGCATTAACTACTCCCTTTGCTTATATGTTTACAAAAGCACTTGCTCTGTAACTATTAAGCTTTCAACCATAAAGTTTTATACATTGCCCTCTTGTACTAACAAGACTATTTAGGAATGACTGTCTGTTTCTGATGTTTGTTATTCTTTCAGTATTTATTTCAGCTTCTCTAAACAAAACACACCCTGGATAAAATCACATATCTGTGGTCACTACCTTCAGCATGCCAGCATTTCAGAGTTCATTTTTACTGTCCGCACGGAACAGCAATTCCGTATTTGTACTATTTACTTGTTTCTGTATTTCCCTTTATGTTATGCATGTCCTTTTTGCACAAAGTGACTGTATTCTAAAAAAGATTCCCATCTGTTTATGCAAATACAACAGCATTTTCTGTTTCACTGAATACATTCACATTTACTTGCTGCTTTATTGTCACTATACAAACATAGACTGGTTTAAATTTATAATTCTTTGCAACATCTTATCTTAGACCAAGAAGTCAAAATTTAGAATGCTCACCAGTATGAAAAATTAAAAGCTGCTTTGTTCAGTCCCTGTCACCTTGCATTTTAATATGCATAATTTTATCTGCTATTTTGATGAATACTTGATTGGCACTTTTAAATCTCTTTTTGGTGTTCATCACAAACATCTCTAGTTTTGGGGACCATAATAATTCTGTGTGATCTAAAAATTCTGGCTGTGGCTAGCAACAATCAAACTTTACTAGAACATTCTTGTTTCTAAGTGCAACTAGAAACATAAACTTTAGAAAGAAGTTTATCTCTTCTCGTCTGATATAACTGATACAATTTTATTTTCTAGGCGTTTCAGATCAAATATAAATATGCAAAGCCTTTGGATCATATTTCTAATACTGGTGTTGGATTGTCCATGGCTGGTCTGGTTATTACCATTTTGTTTCAAATACTCACTAGGTAAGAGGGAAGATGTTAAACCGCAAGTATTTTATACTAAGTTACAGTATTTTGTTCTGTATGTAGTTTGAAGAAAACAATTAAAAGTAGCCAGTTTAGAATGTGTTGCAATATTATTGTTTAGCAAATAGTATTTTTAAAAATAGCTGAATCACATAGCACGGTTTGGGACTCACTGACACCTCTGTTACTGTCCTGGCCAGGCACTGACAACACAGACCCTGTGTGGTATTATTGATACACAGGTCTGTGATACATGTCGAGATTTTCAGTTCACTATCTCAATACTAAGTTTTACAAATGTGTCACTGTGTTCCACCATCAGTGTGATCTCTCCCCATACCCTGGTATTACAATGAGTAAACAGTCATCTTTTTTCTAGCCAGTAGCTGCTTGTGCTACTGTTTTATTGTGAGTGACTTAATACAAACACAATTGCAGCAAATTTCCTTGATGGACGTGCCTGTAATTAATGGTGTCCTGTGATTCCCCTCTGAAAAATGAGCAAATTGCCAGCAGAGCTGTAGTTATAATAGATGAATGCATGTTTCTCATCCTGCTTGCACTAATGTAGATTTGGAGCAATTCCATCAAGGTTACTGTTTTAAAGATTGTAGGATCTTCCAGACTGTGCCTTTTAAACACATTTATTTATGATAATATTATATATAGATATATATACATATGTATATATGTGCATAAAAATACACACTTATATATACGCATACACATACTATATATAATATATGTAATGCCAAGGGAGGTGGTGGAGTCACCATCCCTGGTGGTGTTTAAGGAAAGACTGGACATGGCACTCAATGCCATGGTCTAGTTGGTATTGGTGGTGTTTGGTCATAGGTTGCACTCAACGATCTTGGAGGTCTTTTCCAACCTAACTGATTCTGTGATTCCATGATTCTGAGATAAGACAAAGTTTGGAAGTGCAGGTTTATTATTCTCTTGCACTTCGGAGAATGGTTAGAAATACTTCTTTTATGCTACTTCACCTCTTAACACTGAAAAAAAGGATTCCAAAAAGATCAGAGGGGAAAAAAATAAAATGCATCCCAAACTGCTGTCAGTCAAGGCCTAGTCCTAAAAGGTGCTGGGTATTCTCTGTTCTTGTCAAAGTCAGACAAAACTGATGGATTTGTTAAGCTGTCTGAGAGTAACACTGGTGTAATTCTGCAAACAAGTTATTGTTTTGGTTTCTGTCTGTATTAAAGTTTCTACTCTAGCTTGCTTTTAGTATAAATGAAAATGAGAAAATATTTTACAATTTTTCTTATTTTTCTCTTCTTTTTTTCTCCTAAACATATTCCTACCAATAGGAAAACTCAAAAATTATCTGTCATGTGAATGTGAGTCTCTGTTTTTCTGTGCTCATTTTTAACATCATCTTCATCTCTGGAATTGAAAACCAAACTGCCAGGAAGTGCAGGAATGATACCACCAGATGCTACCAGCAATACCTTCCTTAGGATGCCGCCAGTAACACCTTACTCACCTCTGACATGGTGGATTCTCCTGCAGACTCCTGGTGCACAGCTGTGACTGTCCTACTGCACTACTTCTTGTTGGCAACATTTCTGTGGTCAGGACTCAATTCTGCACAGCTGTACTTACTGCTGCTCAGAGCCATCAATCCACTGCCTGGACACTCCCTCATAACCACGTCAGTAATTGGATGGGGTGAGATTTAAAGTTGTCCATATGGCAACTTTTACAGTACAGAGTACATTCAGGGAGAGCTGTAAAGATAGGAGATCAGCAGGGAGCAATCAGTGTCTCTGTGTTAGTGCCACATGATATAATAATCTCCTTTTGCTGCTCACACTGCTGGAATAACCTGATCTTGTTTTCATTGTCCTGAAACGGATAGCCTGGTCACTGGCACAGCAACACAGGCCTGTTGGGTGCAGGAGAAACTTTCACAGTAATCAAGCATTCAACAATCTGCTTCTGCCAACTACGTAAAAAAATCTTTCAGTTATGGTGATCTCATATGTGGACTTAAATTCCTGATTTAGAGATTCCCAGCAGAGACTTGAATACATCCAAAAGCAATGAGTGTCTGATATTATTTGATATATATTATTAATAAGCAAAGAGCACATTCTAAAGTCAGTACAGCAGTTAGCAGCAACACTGGAAACTGAAAAGGAACTACCTGGAGAATGGAAAAATTCAGACAAAGGCTCACAAGGTAAAGTGAAAATCTCAGCCTGTTTCAAGAAACTCTTCTAATACTGTGTATAGAAACATCAGTCTTTTCCATGTTGTATATTCAGCTTTTGTGTTGTATTGTTTCTGATGGCACCCACCAAGCAGTTTTCAACCCTCATTGTTCCATTATTATGTCTTGCATTTGTAGAGGCAATTCCAGTGAAATATGTAGAATTTGGACTGCAAGTGCAAGCCAGAAAAAGTTCAGCAAAAGCTGCCTGGCTATGTGGCACTGTGCTCCCTCCATATGTATTTGCATGACAACACAGCATTATTTTCTTCAGTGTGTCCTGTGACAAGTTACACACATCTCAACCAGCATGATACTGACTCACTGCTTTTGGATCTCTTTTGAGAGCACAGTAAATGCACGGCAATCTGGAAGATCACTATTAGGGATGAAGAAGGAACAGACTTTAAGGAGCATGTTTATTACCAGGACAAAAACTGGTGCATGAAGTTCCTCCCCATGAGATGTGCTGCCTAAGGTGAACTGGTAGGCAGGAGATGCGGAAGACAAGAAGTGAAGCAAAGGCATTGAGGAGGCAAACCTGACAGCCGAGGTTTTTGCAGGACAAAAGTTACGCTCTGCATCAATCTGGTATGAAATGCAATGGTGTTTGGTGCAAAACGTTCTTAAATTAGTTTCTGTCCAGAGGGTAGGGTTGCACAGTTGTGATAAGGCAGCCCACTGCAGCCCAGGAGGGAGCTTGCTCTTTCACCACTGGTGTTGGATCAGGAAGCTCTGTTGAAACTCTTTGATGGCAAAAATTAGCAAGTCCTGGACATGAGCTGTCCTCAGAAAAATAGTGCTCACAACCCTCAGTCCTGCCTTTTGCCTAGGCTACAGAAAACCCACTTAACTTAGTACAAGGCAGGTGAAACACAGCTTTTAAAGCCTATAGAATTTAGGAGGCAAGAAGCTATTTGTGTGGAAGGGAGGTATGCCTGTGCAACTGAACAATAAATTGCTAATGTGCCTTTTATTAATTAGGAATCCCTGTTGTAGTAGTTGCAATAACACCTGGAGCAACTTACAGAGAAGGAAAAGCTCTAAACTACTGACAGGAAGAATTTTAAGTTCACATATTATTACAACACTTTCTGTCCCATGCCTTTTGTGATGGCTTATTATTAATATATTTCTAGATGTGTTGTTTGTACACTATTTTGTACGTCTAAGTAGTCAAAAGAAATAGAAGTCTTCACTTAACCAAGAAATTCACTAGAAGGAAACACATCTTCTCCTCACTAAGGATTTAGGGTACTGGATCTACATCTGCCTTGAATCCTTCTGCAAGACTGTGCAGTCCCCTGTGAGCTGAAATGCATACTGTGGACACCATTAGCCTAACTGATACTCCACCCCTTCATTTAACTGCATAACTACATTTCAATATCTACACTTAATCCTCACATTTATTTAAAATCTGACCACAATAGCTATATTCCTATTCACCCTCTCTTTTTGGCATAGGTATTCGTTTGAGCATCCACATACCAAAGCAGGCTATCACGCTTACAATGTACCTTGGAGATAGCGGATGATATGAAAGAAAGGTACACTTGTTCAGGAAATGTAAACACAAACCCCCTTCCAGAGGTGGTCATGTCGTGATACTCATGTAGGGCATGTGGACTTCTAACTTGAGATTATTTGAAAATGAAAAAGAAAAGAGATGAAGGTTATTACAGGATAACCCTGTTCTTCTGAAGTTGTCCCAGTATTTTCTTCAGCCTTTGTCCACTAGGTCTCCCTCATTACTCTTTACTATAAAATATATCCTAAGGATAAATGTGCATGCGGTGGCCATATATCGATTTGGTTAGTTATACTACACCTTATTATTTCTCCGTGTAGTTTGTCTGATGTATCATTTTGCATTCCCCAGAGAAAGAGAAGCACAACTGAAAGCCCTCATTTCTCAAGGAATGTCTACCTCTCAGAGCTAAGTCAACAAAACCTAGAAAGCACTGTAAGGTCTTTCAGGATGAAAAGTGGAATATTATTTTGTTTTGGTATTCTGAATAATGTATCTAATGTATCTTTTGAAACTACCTCTCTTAATGTTCAAAGTTGCTGGCTTGCAGCACTGGACCAAAATCAGAATTTCAGTGTGCAAAAGCCAATGTTGTGGTCATTCCTCTTGCCAGTAGCACTCATACTCCTGTTTAACATCTTCATCTTCATCAAGATCAGTAACTCTGTGATATGGAAGAACACAAATTTGATAAGGTGAGATGGCACAGGACTCCTCATATCTTTCAGCAAATTTATTCCTCAGTCTTTTGTCACCAGCTCAGACTTTCTTGTCACAAACTCGGATTTTTGACAAAATCTTTTATTTTAAAGAAATGTATACTTTAAGCAGGCAGAAAACGAATTCCATTTGTTACAATGGGTCAGACTTTGTTCAACTGCATAACAGTGAACACATTTCAGGTTTTTGTCTCTGTTTTTGGATTGCAGTGTCACTCAACTTCAGGGACAGCTACTCCCAATTTAAATCCCTAAAAGTGGGAGAAGAGCAGGTCCACCCAACTGAGAATTATGAATTTCTCAGCACAGCCAAACACCACGCCCGTTCTCGAGCAGCTTCAAGCATATTTACTTGCTCAGTTTTACATCAACACTCCATGTATTGTCACAGGCTGTATGTCACAAACCCTCAGTGTACACTGTATTGTTTTAAAAAGGATTGCTTTAATTTTTATTAATCCCATGAAACTAATCCACCCAGCAAAACTTTGTATCATTTCTTCATTTTTTATGTACAATTTTCATGGTTGAAGCAAACAAAATACCTTATCTCTGAGTCTGTTCAGGCCTGAGAGAAACTGTATATTCAGACATCACGGGCAGCTAGTTCTTATATTGAAAATTAAGTGCATTTGGATGAATTTATCATTCTAAAAAACTTATAATAGCTAACATGCTAATTTTCAATTGGCTTGGTAAACACTTTTTAAATTAAAAACAGATGCATCCAACCTGCATACTCCAAACACAGACTAGTCTGATAAATTTGGTTCATTTATTTTTCTGGATTTCTTCTCCAAATGATACATCAAACAAACGTAGGGAAGTGTATCTTCTCAACTCCTCTTAATAATATCTTTTTGCAATATAACTCTGAATAAACAGAAAGATTAAAGATCAAATAGATATTAAATGGTATAGAGAAAGATTTAATAACTTTTTGTGTCTGTGTGATTCTAGGAATAAAAAGGATTCATTAATGAAAAATATGATTAGCGCTATCTCTATAGTGGTAGTGCTCAGGATCACCTGGATGATCAGCTACCTCATGTTAATAAGTCATGAAAAAACAAGTCTTGCTTTCAGCTGTTTGTTCTGCATTTTGAATGCTACCCAGGCAAAGTATTTAGCAATTCTGAGACTAATAACTGAGATTAAAAAAAAATAATAATCAGATTTATTTGTTCTACAGCTTGATATAGCACGGGAACTTGTCAGAAAACAGTTATAGGGATTCAGAATTTTTGTTTAGAAAGGGATGCTCCTCTGTCACACATAAAACTCTTCCCATCGTACAGATCAAGGTGGGATTTTATTTCAAGGTCAGCACTGAAAAGACTGCTCTGTCTGGGTGGCTTCTCTTATACCAAACCATATATAAAATTATTTTCAGAAAGAATAGCAGGAAAAAATTCTTCTGCATTAGTTGTTGGAAAGAATCCCAGGGAAGTAACAAGAGCTTCATGGCTCGAGGCCTTTCACAGTGATATGAAAAAAAAGCCTTCAGGAAAGTGTCTGCCTCTTCTTTCCTCCCACAGCCCTGCTGGATTCTTGGCCTTGTATACTGTATTGGTTTGAATACAAACCAGTGGGAGATCACAAGTCAGGATTAAAATTTAATAGGAAAAAAAATTAAAACTAAGTGAAATAATACAAGGGAAAAGCACTGACAAAGTCAGATACAACCTGGTATCCTGTCAGTCATGGTGTTGGTAGCAGTCCAGATGAAGTGGTCCTATTGAAGCAGTGATCCTGTAGAAAAGAGTCTGGTCTTCACCTGAAGGTCCAGTGGTGTAGCTCTAGTCCTCCGGGAGTCCCGTAGGTAAGGGCTGTGTATGCTCTGCCAAACCTCTGATTATATACAGATGGGAAACTCTCAGCTCCTCCTCCTGGGCGGAGCCTCTCACAATGGGATGGTGAGTCAGGAGGTAAGGCATTGATGGGCCCATTAACAGGAGATAGCCCCTGGAGGGAGTTATCAAGGATAAGTTATGGTAGCAGATAACGAACACTGCCCCACCTGTTTTAACAGCTTATGAAGATGGTAATAGAATACATGCTTTTGGTTACTTCTTACACTGTAACCTAGGACATATACCTATAAATACTTCCCTTCATATAAGGCATATGCAGTACGTGGAATAATGGATTCTTCATTATTACACCCCTGGCTATTTTCTATAAAACAGCTAATTGGAAATATGTGAAAAGCCACCCATCCCCAAACATTAAGTTGTTTATTATCATTTTCATCTACTGAAAACTGTGTGCCTGTACACCAGTGAAGATCAGATCTGCAAACTCTGTGGGAAAAGTCCTGAGGTGATCATACCACATTGATGGACAGATTATGCCCAGGATTTAAAACACCAAATCATGAAAAGGAAACAGAGATCCGTTTATTTAAAAGTATGAGCCTTTTTTTTTTTTTTTTTTTTTGACTCAGGATTCTCCTGCTTAATCCTTGAAATGAGAATTTAGAAAACCAGGTATAGGAATGTTTAAGTCTTTATTCACTCTCCGTGAGTTTGACTGAAGTGCTCATACAGCACACCACATTTAATGCTTATGGCATCCTCAGCCAGGTCTTACCTTCATCCTATCCAGCTGAGGGTAATAATATGATCCTGAGACAGGCTCCTGAGACTAACTAATGCTAACTAATCCACTACAATGTGCACGTGAGGTGCCTATAGTCGGGAATAACCTACACGGAATAGTTTTCCTATTGAAAGTACTTCCTGTATTTCAAGTTATTAATGTAATTGTTAGCAATTTCCAAAAATCATTTTACGGTTGTTTTTTGAACCAAGTCACATTGACTAATCTTTTCTGGTTTTAACAGCAATATATTTACTCCATACTTTCATTTCCTCTACAGGGACTCCAGATTTGTATTCTGTACACTTTCACAACACCACTCTTCAAGAAAAAAGTTTCCAAAATTTTTCCTATTTCCTATTTTTCATGCACTGTAAATGCATTCAAAACCATAAAATGTTTTGAAAAATAACAGCCTGAAAAACATACACAGGAAACCTTCAGATCAACCCACACTTTTTCAGACAATATTTCCTTGTCTACCTTCCCTAACCGGAACTAGAAACCTGCAAATATGTGAAATACAATGCTGCATTTTTCATGGTCTGTTTCATGCAGCTCTCACAGGTATCTTGAATGACAGACACACTTCTTCAGCTGCAGGTAGCTGGAAATAGATCATAAGCTGAGACCACGAGGAGCCAAAAGCAGGACCACGTGCTGGCAGGACAATGTGACTGCAAACCAGCCAGGCAGCACCAGAGCCTCTTGGTGCTACTTGTACTCCAAGATCTTTGAAAGGACCTGAGCTAATCAGTTTTATACTCCAGTACAGATGTATAGAAGTTGCTCTATTTATGCCCTTTGTATATTCCAGGCCTGCACTTGCACATTCCTGAACACGGCCAATACACTCCTCTCCCTTTCATAAGTAAAAATTCAATTTAATTAGAAACCAAAGGGTAAATCAACAAGCAGCATAGTTATAAATACACTGTGCATTATACATGAGACTCTGAGTGTCTTCATAGAAGTGTTTAATCAGTCATGAAAAGTCCTCCATGTCTTAGAAATCCATGCTCTCTCTTATGGAAAACAAGTGTTCTGTAGCGCTGACAAGCCTCCAAAACCAGCAGTCACATCAGATACAAGGCTGAATTTCATCATTACTGCTCCAGAAAATGGAGAGGTCATTAAAAGTTATCTAGGATAAATAGTTCATACTTTTTAATTTTTTTGGACACGAAGTTCTTGTATCTGTGGGCATCCATTTTTTATTCGTAAGTCCAATGTAAAATGCTTGCTTTTGTCAATTCCTTCAATTTCCTTGAGAAGTTTTCCTTTAGAAATTTGTGTAGTTTAGGAAGGATGATACTTGGCTGTGTTGTAAAACATAGCTAGGCACTGTGAGGATGGCTCCTTAAAAGAGTGTCAATATTTTCTAACAATTGATATTTTTCCCCACAAACAAAAGTATTCTCTAAAGAACATCCCATTTAATTTTGAACACGGCTCTTTTAAAAAACTAATTAAATATTGTTTCCATATTAGCTCAAAAACCAAGCAAAAAACCCAAGAAGAATTTGAAGTATTGAATTGGAAGTGTTGACTTCTTTTACTAATTAAGCAACCTGTCTGTAAGTATTTCAGACATGAATAAAATGCTGTTATAGCCAATACTGAACATGTCTTCCTTAATAGAAAACATTTTCAGCATAAAACCCCCCTCCCCAAATTATACATTTTATGGCTTTTTTCTCTTTTATCTAGGGAATTCTAATTTCAGAAACGGAATAAAGTAAAATGATCTTTTTCGGGTTACATGCTAAATTGTTACATTGAACAACAGTTCAGCTCTTATCTACACGTGGAACATATTTATCTTCATAGGGTAGTGAACTTTGGTATTGTTGGTGATATGTGGACTTTAGGAATCACGAAGTTTTGTGTCAGAACTTTGGAAACACTGCTTTGATAAACAAATGCATTGGAGAAGGACTGAATCATCAATACAAAGGTATGAAATATGAGTGGCAGAAAGTATAATGGATGGAAACGTCCAGTTTTCCAGATCTTTCCTATATTTTTAAAGCAAAGAATTTTTTCATTAAAAATACCCCAATATTTTCTAAATACTTTGTAACAGTAAGCAAAGAAGCCTCCTGAACCATGCCCCTCCTCCTCCTTGAAACGTTTAGAATAAAAATTTGTATTGTGTTCATCTTTTCTCACTTCCACTTCAAATTCTCACCTCCATTTTCAATCTGCTTACTCCTTGTTGCACCCTCCTCAGGCAGGGAGAGAGCTCTCAGCAAGGGCAAATACTACAAAAATCAAACAACTGACATTTTTCTTGTCCTGGCAGAAAACACGATTTGGAAGCTTTGCTTTTTACGATACTAAAGGAAAAGGTGTCTTTTCAGAGGCATCTTTAATGCCAGGAAATAACTGAGCACAGTTGTGCTTTAGGTAGGTCTGCATAGGCACCTCTCTCATAAGTACCAGCACAGCGAGGCTTCACTTCTGCATGAAGAAAGGCAGCAGAAATCCCAAATATCCAAAAATAACATGAGGTCCAGCTCCAGTAGATCTGGGAGAGGCACCCTTAGGAATGCATTCCCGCACGTTCAATCGACAAAACTCCGGAAATTAGCTGCAGATTAATGTTTTTTTTTTTTTCTATTAGGGGGACAAGCTCTGAATGCAAGACAGGAAAGTGTAAGTGTGTGTGAGTGTACGATACTAATGAATGCCTGGATGCGACCATTCAAGGATGAATGGCTCCTGTGTGTAGCTGGCAGCGTGTAACAAGTACAGGCGAATTTTACGGCCCCTTTTTGTCTGAGCACCATCAGCCTACGAAGGCTAAGGCCCGTATTTCGAAAGAAACCCTGTTTCAGACCGCGGCCCTCGGGTAGCTCTTAGGTGGCACGGCAAGTAACGACAATGCCGCCATGTCGCCTGGGAAGGGGCGGGGCCTCGCGCGGCGGAGCGCGCACGCGCGCGGCTCGCGCAGGCCTGGCCTCGCTCCGGCCCCTTCTCTTTGCCGTGCCACGTACGGGCGGTGGCGGTGGCGGCCGTGGCCGTGGCCGGGCTCGCGCGGGGCTGGACGGGGGGGGCTGCACCGGCGGGACGGTGGAGAAGCCAGAGTAAGAGAGCGGGGGCTGCTCCCGGGGGCAGCCGTCTGTGGAGGCGGCGGGAAGGGGGGGGAGAGGGGCGGCTTTGGGTTTGGGGTGAGGCGACCACCCTCTCCTCCCCCCCATCGTTCCCCGGTGCCAGGGGCGACGCGGCCTCTGGCGGAGGGGCCGGGAGACCCCTCGCGTCCCCCCGGCCGCGGCTGAGGGAGGCGGAAAGCGCCCCGCGGCCTCCTGGGCCCGGGGGAGCGGGAGATCCCGGGATCCCTCCATCTGCACGGCCCAGTGTTCCCTGGGTCACCCAGCCGCTTTCCCTTGGGAGCCACGGGAGCTGCCGGCTCCTCATTGCCCGGCAGGGAATGGCTGTGACTTCTGTTCCCCTTTCGGCCGGGCCTGTCTGTATGGGAGCTGGAGAAAACCGAAAAGAGCTCTTCTCCTTTCTACTCCCTCGCTTCAGCCCCCAGCTGTCTTGGGAAAACTCATGGCTCTCTCTCGAGTGGCGTTTGGGAGGCAGTCTTGCTTATCCGTGTTTCTGTCGGCTTCACCCTGATCCTTAACCCTGTTTTGACGGGAAAAATTGAAGCAGAAGTGCCTATCCTTCCCTTGCTTAGGCAAGGCTGTTTTTCTCTGCTGCTGTGCAAAAATGGTAGTGAAATACAAGGTCGTGATGAGATGCTGGTTTTAGAGGGGATCCTGAAGTGACTGGCCTAGATTGGGCAGTCCCTGTCCACATGCACCACCTAGATTAGTGCATGATGTGAATAGAAAGTGAGCTGGGAGGGGAGGAAAAGTCTACCTGTTAAATGCATGTGGCACACCAGGAAGGTTAGAAGGATGTCAGTGTGATTCTTAAGGGAAGCAATCTTTATTCTGAAACATGGAGACATAAATGTTTTTTGGTTGGTTGATTCCCCCCACCCCAGGAAAGTAGACACACACTGATTCTGTTAAAAAGCTCATTAGTGTGCATTCTGGATCTGTTCTCTGAAGAACTCTCTCAATTGAGTCATCCATTCAGCTGTGTCACAGTGAGGGGGAAAAGGTTTAGTGCTGTGTAATTCAGTAATTTGAACATTTCACATAGTTTTCTGTAACAGCTGAAAACAGCTGCAGTGTTTAGAATCTGTGTCTTTAAATCTGGACACCTTCAAGCAGAATGGAGAACAACTGGACTGAAAGAAAGTGCATTTAAATATTTTCCTGCTACCTTTTTATAGTCATTGATAGACATCAGGTTCCTGTGGGTAATGCTGGTAAATAAAGCATTACAGTAGTTCCTTTCCTTGCACAAAGATATGAATGATACGTTCAAGCTGTTGAAAGGCCTCAGGAGGTCAGCTGTGTCCACCAAAATGTGTATGTTTAGGACTTCGAGATGAGGTTCAGTTCTTAACAGTTAACAGTTTCTGTGTAGCATATATTGTAATGCTGAAGGAGCAAAAGCAGTGCTCAGCTCTAATGTTTAAAAAACATAAGGGGGTAGCTAAATGAACTCTTTGGTTAAACCACTCTTAGATGCATTATCTGTATCCTGTATTTGTCCAGTGCAGTAAACTTACCTGGAGCTGTAGCAGGTCTGGGGTGAAAGGGGCACTATCTTCATGCCTTACTCACGTCATAAAACAGGAGTGAGGCATCAGAAAAGTAGTCTCTTCCTGTTCACCTGCTTAGTATGTCACAACAGTATTACCCTCTCACTGTCAGGAGCAGGCACAACTTTTTTTAAAGGGGAGCATTTCATACCCAGGATGAGGGGAGCAGCTGCCAGCCTTTGGGAACCAGAGAGTGGCTTTGTTTCTTCCCTGGGATTTGCTTGTTCTCTGCTTTCATCCTGTATGTTCCAGTTTACTTCCATTTGAGTTGAAAGAGGAGAGCTGGGAAGCCCAGCTTTATGTGGATAAGGGGAAACTACTTTTTTTGTCTGGTTAGCAGTGAATCGTCTAAAAATTAGATAATGGATGTTTGAAATTGGCTGTGCATGTGCGAGAGAAGAGTTGCCAGTAGGGTACACCCATGGGGTCAGAGGGAGGAGCCAGGTATGCTCCCTATTGGACTGTTCTGTATGCTAAATCATCTCTTGGAGACTGTCCTGGAAAGGAATACATTACTGTTAGGAATTCCTACATGCCATTAGAAAATTTAGAAAAAAAAATTTTTCTATTATTAAATTAGAAGTCTTGTTCAAGATCTGTTTTAGATGAATGCTAATTCTACAATACTCAGAAGTGTAAATTTGATTGTTACATTATGGATAAAGCAAGGGCTTTCTTAATTGGGTACATTCACTAAGATGTTCTAAAGTGAATGATGTGAATTGTGTCATTCTAGGGAAGTGTGACTGTAAATATGTTTCTTTTCTGATGCAGCTTACTGTTCTCTGGCTCTGATAGTGCATGGCGGCTTATCCTAACTCAGTCCTGAAGTGAGGTGGGAAAACTGTCTAATAATCCAGCATCACTAATACAGACAAGGTAATGATAAATGTATATTTTTGGAAAGGAGATGAAAGGAAACCTGTGGGTCGATATTGTTTTATTTTTTAATGCTTAAATTTAAAAAATCCCAACAACCAACCAGCTTGTGCAAAACCCTATTCTTTTAAATCTAATTTGAAGTTAATTAGAATGGGTTGATGTGCCTGCAGTCAAGACTCCTATGTTGCAAAACCTGATTAATGCATTAGCGAGCATTAACAATACTATAAACTTCACTGTTTCATCACAGTGCCTCAGCAGCAATGTGGCTGTGTTAGTTGCAGGTCCCTTTTCCCTGCAATTAGACTGTATCCACCTACCTCCTCTTATGTGTGATGAGGAGAGTGAGTTTTGTTCAATAATTGCTTGTATCTTTTTTGGCTAAACTAAGAGATTTGCCTGAAATCTTTGCTTTATATTAAGTTAATTACCAAGCCCACCAGAAATTTAATTGCAATCTAAAGATAGCATCATACTGCATCTTTTTAATGCAAAATATTGTCACTGAAACAGTAGATTTTAATTTATACCGGTGCATCAAGGAATGTATTAAAGGCTTTAGCTGAGTGTCTTGTTTCTAGTAGGAGAGAATTAATTTTCAGTGCAGTACTTTAAAAATAGACTGACTGTAGCAAAATTCATTTTTCTCATAAGGCACTGTGTTACAACATCCTTAAAGGTAAGGGAGAAATAGCTGCATATCTGTGAGAAGAGTTCTTGCACAAGAGAATGAACAACATACTTGCCTGCTTGTGGCTTCAGAAATCTTGATTTGGATATGGGCTGCCTACATTTTAAGATCTCCAGTAATTGTACTTCAAATGTTAAGATAAAACTGCTTCTTTAGTTGTTCCTCATTCCAGATCTATTGTTTTGGCCCTGTCCAGAGCAATGAAAATAGGAGGGCACATTTGACAAACTACCTGGATCTCTTGTTCATGGGATTTTTTTCCCTCTCGTTCCTGTTTTGAGTAACTTCACTGTAGTTTCAGATTTTTAAATGTGAAGCCTTTGTGTTTTTAAATGAGAGATGCTTCATACAAAGTGCTAATTTAAAAATTTTCTTATCTAAAGTGTTAAAGGTATAGCAGAAGGATACGTTGTGTGCTGTTAGGACACACGATGGCTTTGCTGCACTTCCTATTAAGTTGGAGCAGTTGCTCACTTCTTAAAATGCTGAGAGTAACAGACCATTCTGACCGTGTGTTGAGCCCAGTGAGCAGCTAATGTGTGGTCTCTTGAACCACTTTTAAAAGTCTAAAATATTGGTTAAGATATCTCAATCAGAGTTTTTAAAAATTAAAAAATTGTGTATCTTCCTTTCTGGAGAAGAACCCTCAGTGAGTTCTGATCATCCATGTGATAATGGGTGTTTAGCTCTGCACGTATTTGTTCAAGAAATAATACATGGTTCAGCTCGATGCCCTTAGTAAAGCCACCTTACGGCCTATAATCTTTGACATAAGATATTTGTTTTGGCAGTCATTTCTTAAATGAAAAAAAAGCCATTTGTTCTTTTTCATAACTGGGGGCATGTAAAAGTAATTGAATAAGGTGATAAGGTAAAGCTTCACAGCTGTCATCAGATAGATTAAAATAACCAACAGTTCAGTTTTCTGAAATGTTTTTAATGTTTTGCTGCTGACAGGTCTGCAGGCGATAAGGAATCCACCATGAATGGGCAGCTGGACTTAAGTGGGAAGCTGATCATCAAAGCTCAGCTTGGGGAAGATATTAGGAGAATCCCTATTCATAATGAAGATATCACCTATGATGAATTGGTGCTAATGATGCAAAGAGTTTTTAGAGGAAAACTTCTGAGCAATGATGAAGTCACAATAAAATATAAAGATGAAGGTAAGGTTTAAGTACTGTTGTTGGTGTTTAATTGACTACTGTTGCTCTGATATGATTTATCTATGGATAGAAACTTTGAAATTCACCTTTCAGAATTGTCCAGTGTCATGGGCAAATGCAAGTGATTTCTTGTGAAATCTTTGAAATCAGACAAGAGAAGCTGTATCTCGTTATGCTCTCTTGACAGCATTTCCTCCATTTTTTTTCTGAAATATTTCCTCAGTTTTTTCTCTCTGAAAGTGCCTTTTTTGCTGTTGCAGGAAATTGATTGCAGGTTTCTCTTCTGTTCACTCGTTTAACCATTTTTGAGTTTTCAGTGGGTTTGAAGGTGAAAAGAGAATAAATATGTATGACCTAACACAAGCTCTTATAAGACTGAAAACTTGGTTTATGTGGTAGTAATTCTTGATTGTTTTCCTTCATCAGTGTAGATTAGAAAAATAATTTTAACTTGAAATGTGTATTAAAAGTTATCTTTCCTCTGCAGGACCATTTGAATCTGTTGCACATTGGTTGTTCCAGAGAAAATACTGATCATTAGTATTAAAACAAACATAACCTTAAGGACTTCCACAGAATGAAGAGAGCCCTTTTTGAGATGCATTGAGACAAAGTTGTGATTGGAGGGTTTTTCCTCTCTGAATGTCAATGGAGCATGGATAAATTACTTAATCTGGACAGAGGGATGGTGTTGATAAAATGAAACTCGGAATGAAGTGATAAAATCCAAAGTCTCTTAAAGACTGATAATTATGCTGTTACACAGTAAAAAGTGCTACTTTACTGAAGCAGTCAGGTTCATTTTTCTTAATAGGCCTAGGAAACTTCATTGCTCTCTGTGGTACCTAAAATGTCAAATAACTTTTGTTCTTCTATTTAAGCAGTAAAATTTCACTTTGAATGACCGAGACAATTTTTTCAGGTTCATGAAGCTTTTGAGATGCTGCTTATCAAAATTGGTAAGCAGTGTAGGTCTGATATTTTGGGTCTTGATCTCTAGTGGGAGGGAGCTTAGTGGATTTGTGGTGGTTTCATTTTCCCTCTTACCACATAATTTTTTTTTTTCTTTCTGGAATGAGAAAGGTGAAAGGAGATTGGACGGTTTTTCTTTAAGTTAAAACTTCTAGTTACTTTGGTTTTTTTTTGCATTCTTACCTGTTCTTTAAGTATATTCCTCTGGGGTTTTTAGTGTATTTTACTCTGTTTTATTCAAAATACGATAATGGTGTATGATGGAGACAGTAATTACAGTTTCATTCTTTGGTTGCCTTTCACAGTCTGGAGACTTCCTACTTTTACTTTTAGCTTTCTTTGTCTCAGAATTGTACTGGGTTTGCGTGACCACGTTTTGGTAGTGGGGCGGCTACAGGAGAGGCCAAAGCCAGGCAGCTCCAGGACAGACACTCCACTGGTCAAGGCTGAATCAATCAGAAATGGTGGTAATGCCTCTGTGGTAATATAGTTAAAAAGGAAAAAAAGTTACGGCACAGATGTAATTGTGGCCGGAGAAGAGGGGAACAAGGATATGTGAGAGGAACAGCTCTGCAGACACCAAGGTCAGTGGAGAAGGAGGGGAAGGAGGTGCTGCAGGCACCAGAGCAGAGATTCCCCTGCAGCCCGTGGTGCAGCCTATGGGGGAGGCTCACACCGAAGCAGGTGGATGCCTGAGAAGAGGCTATGACCCCGTGGGAGGCCTGTGCTGGAACAGGCTCCTGGCAGGGACCTGCAGACCCATGGAGAGAGGAGCCCATGCTCAAGCAGGTTTCCTGGTAGGACTTGTGACCCTGTGTGGAACCCATAGTGTGGAGCAGGCTGTTCTTGAAGAACTGCACCCTATGGAAAAGTGACCCATGTTGGAGCAGTTCCTAAAGAGCTGTTACCAATGGGATGCACTCACATTGGAGAAGTACATGGAGGACTCTACTGTGGGAGGTACCCCAGGCTGGAGCAGGGGAAGGACTCCTCTGCCTAAGCAGCGGCAGAAACCTTCATTCTGTGTGCCCCTGCACCACTGGGAGAGGAAGAGATAGAGCCTGGAAAGGAAGGAGGAGTTGAAAGGTGGTTTTAAGATTGTTTTATTTTCCATTAACCTGCTCTGATTTTGACTAGTAATAAATTCAGTTAATTTCCCCAAGTTGGAGTCTGTTTTGCCCATGACAGTAATTGTTATCTCTCCCTGCCCTTATCTCATACCTTGTCCTTTCACTCTATGTTCTCTGCCCAGCCACTTGATGAGGGGAGTGATAGAGTGGCCTTGGTGAGTACCTGGCATCCAGCCAGGGTTCAACCACCACACAGAATGTACTCCTATTCCACTGTGATTTCAGAGTATGTTATCCTAGCTGATCATCACTACTAAAAACAAATAAATGTTGTTTGTATCAGAGGTAGTTGCAAGTGATCAAGGAAAAGGTTAACAAGGCTTCAGTTTTCTTGTCATATAAGACCTGTGATATCCTTAACTTAATTTCAACTAAGCTAAAATTCTTCTGTAAATCTATTTCAGTCATTAGATGCATTGGAATATATATATTTTAGCTGTTATTTTGTTATTTATCCCCTCAGACCTGCAGGAATGCTTGTCTGGATCTATTACAAGGAGGTATCTTAAACTGATCTAACGATGTCCACTACTTCCACAGACTCCATGTGTGTCTTCTCCAAATTCATGTGCACAGTCTTTGACCATTCAAAGAATGCTTCATCTACCCCTCCATATTCCTAACTTGTATTTAGGTTATGCGGTGCTTTTATTAATTACCAGAGAAAAGAAGTCTCAGGTTGAATATTGCTTTGTGAAGTCAAGTTCTGTATTCAAGCTGGTGTCTTTCAAACTCCTGAGCTAAGGAAATTGGTCTGCTAGATATGAAACAATTTTCACGTCCTGTTTGATGTTCTTGAATACATAAAACCCAAAGTCAGCAAAAAAACCCCTAACCCCAAACTAATGAGGACTGTCAGCAGTGAATTTGTATGAATCAAAAGAGTAAAATTGCATCTTAAGTACACCATGTTACTGAGTTGCACATGCTAAAAGGCCCTATAGAGCCAATAACAGGAACTTTACTTTTTTTAAACTTATGCTTGAATTTTAAACAGAGGGTGTAATGTGAGATTGGCCTTTTTGCTCTTGTTCTTCATTACCTTATAATAGAAGTTGGTGTCTCTGTGTCAGCAATTAATGGATTGTTTACTCATACTGCATGTATTCAAGCTGCTGTGCTAGTCAGTAATGTCTCAGCCTTTGGGAAATTTATCAGAGTGAAGGAAAACTACATTTTGATGTAATGTGGTTTTTTGTTTGTGTGGGGTTTTGTTTTGATTTTGTTTTTTCAAAAATTGACTAAATGAGAATTATAAGGATAGATGAATCTAGTAGGTAATGAAGCTTAGTAGATGAAACAGCTGGCAGGGTGAAGGAATGAGGCAGATTTCTAATGTCATGAAGATTGAAATGCATCATGGTCATGCAGCATTAATGCTAAAATACCTTGCAGTCCAGTGGTTAGTTAAGGGAGTCAGTAATTTAAAGAAAGATAAAAAAATTATAATTGGCTTAGCAGAGAATGTGATACATGGGAAATTGTAGAAAGGGAAGGCTGTGTCCCTTGTAAAAATGAGAAAGATAAGTTCTTAAAATAACAAGATTAGTAGAGAAAATAAAGGAAAGTCTGTTCTGTTTTCCAACAGAAAATAATTGACATTGTGCAGTTCTATCTGTGTCATAGTAACAGGAATTAAGCTTCATTGACATTCCTTAAGATAAAAAGTTTTTTTACTAAATCTAATATACTTAAATCACCAGATATTTATATGGCTTGATATATATACCTTAGGGATCTTGGCATATACTCTACTTGGATAATAACTTGATGGCTGTCAATAGGAATCATAGAACTGACTTTATGCATCTGTCAAGATTATGTACATGGTGCTTCTCGGCCTTTTTTTTCTGCTAACAATTTAAAATAGAAAGTTTATTCATTATTTGAAAATGCCTTCAACCTAAAGGTTAAAATAGATGAGGGAGAATTGAGATGGAATGATCCCAATTCTTTTGGGTGACATTAATCCATATAAGCCATGTGTACTGATGTACATTTTCATTTCACTGTGCAGGATAGACTGTTTAGAACATGCATCTTTGTTCAGGCAGTGAATCTGAGTGTTGACTGGTATGACAGAAGAGCATCAAAGGATGATTTGCCAATGTTGTGGATTGCTAAGAGAAGTAATTAACACTGTGTTACCAGGATAATAAGGAATAGAAGGGCTTTGTGTTAAGATGCCAGTGGATTTTGGTATCAGCATTTAGGAAAGGTTACTGAAAAGCTGGAGAAAGTGTTTGAGTTGGAGGGAACACACACCTCATCCCACCGCCCTTTACTGCCAAAGAAAAAAAAATTTGTTTAACTTTGGTAAAGTCTAATTGTCTAAGTCCTGTTATGGATCATAATGGCAAACAGGGACACTGATCCTCCTCTTCCTTGCACTGGTGAGGTGGCACCGGTGAGGCTGCATGCCTGTGCTCACTTTTAATGTGTGCACTCCAGGGCAAAAAGACTTGGAGAAGCTGCAGAGGGTCCAGCAGGGTGTGGTGAGGACAGGGAGGGGCTTTGTGCAGGTGGCCTTCAGGGAGCATGGGAGAGAGCTGGGCTTGTTCACTTTGCTGCAGAGGGGGCTGAGGGCAGAGCTCAGAACAGCTTCCAGTAGAATGGGAGTTGCGAAGACCATTGAATGTGACCTGTTTGCAGTAGCACTGGGTGGCAGCAGCCAGAAATTGCAGTTTGAGAGGCTGAGCGTGAGTTTTGGCCAGGAGGGCAGTGTGTCAATGGAGCAGGCTGCCTGATGGGGTTTGGAGCCCTCATTTTTGGAGATTTTCCAGTCTCTAGTCAGAGAATCCATGACTGATACTGCTATCAGCAGATGTCTTTTGAGATTGTGAAAGTGAAAACAGGACATAAAAAAATCTTTGGAGGCAACAGTATTTCTTTCAGGAAAACTTGAAAATTATTTTTTATGCCATCACTTTATTAGTATTTGTAACTTTATTTTGTTAGAAAACACCTTCTTTGAAGACTGACAGGGACTGTGATGTGTTTTTAATAGTACTATACTTAAGAAAACCTTCCATTGCAGAGGTGTTGCTTGTAGTCAGGTATGACAAAATGAGAATATGTAGTTCTTCAAATTGTGAGCTGTTTTTGACTTGGTATCATGTTTTATGACTATTCATACTGAAGTATTAATTTATTTGAAAATTTTAACCATAACTTATATACAGTTTGTTTGCCCTTGTCACCAATGTGTAAGCAATTTGTATGCACTCAATTTTTACGTAGTAATCTGTAATGGAAAACATGTTCCTGTGTCTGTCCAGAGAGCCCCCTTACTACAGTGTTTTTTGGAGGAACCTGGGCAGCCTGGAGTTGGCTTTGTTCTAAGCTGTGTGTCATTTGTCTAAACACTGTTGCTTTTCAAGGTGAAGCTTCACTAGATGATGTTTCACCTCAGTTCCCAGTCACCAAACTGCTCTGGCAGGAAGTGTTCCTGCTATCTCTTGTGCCAGTACACGTTTTCCTGATAGTGTGCTCCCCCTCTTTCCTTTGCACTGCTTAGCTTGCATTCATTTAACCTGTTGAATATGTTAAACACCAGAAAATCTGTCCTGCCAAAGACAATAGTCTTGTTTTAGTTGTGATTTTGTTGAGTAAGCAAAGATGTTCATATAGCTTTTCTCGACTCAAAAAGTGTGAGAGACCAGATTTAATGGGAACTTGGTATCTCTTTTGAGGATTAATATGATTAAAGGTGATCAGTGCTTTTTGTATGGCCCTTTGTATCTTAAGAATAAATTATTCCATCCAGTTTTAATATAGTTCCTGTGACTGATGGCAGCGTGCAAATTCATTAGGATCCTCTGACATGTGACATGGGAGAAATCCATGCCTAAGATCTGTGACTTCATGTCAAATTCCTGTTTGAGAGAAAAGTTTTCTTCTGACTACTTTGGCATCTTTATGTCTTTATACCTATTTGTGTGTTAAAGCTGATAAATATCTTTACTATTCACATCTACACATGAGCTTTGTTTTTCAGCAAGGGAATGGTAATAGTTTTGCAACTCGTGTTCTGAATATAACCTGAGGAAGTGTTTTAGACACATGAAATTTTCCCTTGGCAGCCTCTGTGTTTTGGTTTTTAAAAACTGAGTTGGGTTTGGCTTGTGCCATTTATCTGACTCCTGTCTGTTCATGAACAGCACGGTTCTGGAGTGACTTGGCAGAGGCATTTCACTTTTAACTGGTACCATCATTCTTCCTGGTGTTGAATGTTGTGAACTCTTAGCTCTAATATTTCATCCTGTATGTAAACATAAAAGAATGATGAGCTATACGGAACATCAAAGGGCTAATGTCAGAAGACTCCCTTTTGGAACCGGTCATGCTTCTGTCTTACCTTCTGTGCATGATTTCTCTGCACACTGATTCTTGCACTAAAATAATAAACATTTTTTCTAGTGACCTCACAATCAAATAGGGAAATTTGGTTTTGAGTAATGAAGGAACATTCCTGTCCTGATGTGACTTTCAGTAGTCATAGGCTATGATTTTAATGTAACTTTTTCTTGTTCTTTTCAGATGGAGATCTTATAACAATTTTTGATAGCTCAGATCTCTCCTTTGCAATTCAGTGCAGTAGGATACTTAAACTGACATTGTTTGGTGAGTATAGAAGACTGTATTTTTCTATTTCTTCTAAATAATATTTATTAAAATTCGGGCAGTGAGCTTCACTGGAAGGTACAAAAAACTTTAAATTTGTCAGCTCAGAAGGTGAAGAAAATGCAATCAGTAAGTTAGAACTGCTGAATTAATACATGATATCTGGTTTCTCATGATGTTTTTCATGAGACTTCTGAACTTAATGGAAACTGAAACTACTGCATTTTGTAAGATTGCTCAAAATATTTGGCATATGTACATATACATGTGATCAGTGGTTCTTTCTTCCTTGGTGCTCTTTTCCATTTTCTCTTCCACTCTCTAGCATTTGTGCGGTTTTCTTCACAGGTGCATGAGAATTTGAAGCTGACAATTATCTCGCAGTGTTACTGGTACAATGCTCCAAACTAGTGTTAGTTGCTTGAAGCTGCATAGATCTTAACATTTATCCTTTAGCCTTTGTGTAAAAGTTCTGTATTTTCAATTGTCATGGGTTGACTCTAAATTTGATGGATGGATCTCTCGACCCGTCACGCTTCTTGAAACTTACATATTTAAGCCAGTGGAGACACAGGAAGTGTCCCTTTTTCTTACTGCTTGAACCTCCCGGCGGGGAGAGTGTGTGTGTGGGAATTTGGCCGGGGCTCTTCAGAGTGGCCCTGGGCCTCCCCTTCCCCGGCCCCGGCAGGCATGGGCCCCGGCTCCGGGAGAGTCCCCTCGGAGCCGTGGGCGGCAGCCGTTGCTGCAGAGCCGAGACCGTCTGAAGCAACTGCTGAGGAACCCCAACACATGACCGTGAGGAGGTGGCGGGAGCTGACGGAGCTTTCCTACAACCAACTCAGCCTATATTGAACTGTAAAATAACATCAAGTGCAAGCAGCATAACAGGAGCGAGCTTTTCTCCATCGCAAAACCCGAGAAAAAGAGGATTGTTCCTCATCATGGCGTCCTCGGGGTCAGAGAGAAGGAGAAAGTGAGTGAAGCTGAAAGATGGCAACGTGGAAGAGAGGGCGGAGACGTGCTTTTTAGCGCGCAGCTTAAATCTGCTTTTTACAGACCGTGGTATAGACTGTAATATCAAACTGTTTTCTCCCTCTTTAATCCATTTAAAATAAGGGGGGGATGAGAATTCAGTGTGCAGCCTGCGAGAGAGATAAAGGCTGTTAGCTGGTGCAGTTTGGGAAAAACCACGCGACGTAAAAGAGACCTCTATTTCCTCAAATTAACAGAGAGAGACTTCTAAGAATTGTGAATGCTGACCAAAATCCCGTGTTTTGTTATTATTTGTGCTGGAGGAAGTAGGAGGGGGGGTGTTGGAGGAAAAAGGGGTTTTTATCTTAATCTCTTATTTCATTTTACTCTTAACTCTGTTAGTAATACATTTTCTTTCATATTCTTTAAGTTTGAGCCTGCTTTGCCTTTCTTCAAACCTCTTATCTCACAGAAAGTAAGAAATGCAAACTAAACCACTACATTTAATTGGTGTTTCTGCCCGGTTAAGGAACCAAACCCGCTACACTACTGTGGGTAACTTAGCATGTAGTTCCAAGGAATAGCTCCCGGGACACTGACCTTATTCATGAATTGCAGCAGTGTCGTGCGTGCTGCGTTAGTTCTAAAGGGACAGCTTTCCAGAGCCACTGCATCACTCAGGGTATGTTTATGGGAATGAGTAAACAATGCAAACACTTACTGTGGACTTTGCTTTGGTACTGTAGCTTTTGCTGAACTGAGATTCTATTAAAGGAACAGTAAGCTTTAGAATGAGTTCAGTCTGTGTGGACTAAACTTTGTCACTTTAAACTCCACAAAGGATGATGATGCTCCAAGCAAGTAGGAGTTTGAATTTTTTTTTGTCATCTTAAACTGGATGTTAGAACTGGATGTTAACTACAGTCTTAAGTTTATCTAATTGCTGTTTTGCAGTTAATGGACAACCAAGACCCCTAGAATCTAACCAGGTGAAGTACCTGCGCCGAGAGCTGATAGAACTTCGCAATAAAGTCAATCGTTTACTGGACTGTTTAGAACCACCAGCGGAACCAGGGCTTTCCGCTAATCTGCCTGAGAGTGGTAGGCAGCCTGACAAAGAGTTGTTTGCTTTGATTTGCGGAGTGGTGTGCTGTTTAACAAAGTGAAACATGGATCATTCTTAATTGTTGCTTGATGGCCCAGAACTTAATTTTTAATGATTTAGTTATTTCAGAGACAGAATTTTTGTTTGAGGTATCTGGAGTAAAGCACTGAACTAACTTAGGAATGAAACTTCAGAATCCAAGGTTTTGTTGCAATGTATGAAACCACTGTAACTAACACCTGTGAACTCCACCAATGCCTTGAAAGGGCTTTTAGCCGAATTAATAGTTTGTTGTTGCTGAAGAGTTCTTGCCTGCAGTTGAGTAGTCCCTCTGCTTACTTTGGGCTAGCTCTGGTGCTTATCTTGTGTTGCTAAGCAAGTTTGATTCACTAAAACAGTAAGAAGTGAATTCAGCAAAAATTATATCCACTTTTTTTGCCAGGTTAGGGAATTGAATCCACACATTTTGAGCTCAGACCAGCATCAGAGCTGTCTCAGGGTAAGCAGCACAAGGGTGCAGGTAGGGGTGGGAAAGGATTTTTGGGAGACGGCAAAACAGGAAAAAAAGTCTTATTCTTACAGTTTTGAGGCATTGATCTCATAGGTTTAGGGCAGTTGTACTGTAAACGTATCTCTGTGTGCTTAACTATAGAGTTTGGGTAAGCTGGACACAGAAAATAATAACACAAAGTCATGAAATACAATGCTCTGAGTAAAGAGATGAACCAAGAACGTCAGCGGGCCTTTTAGGAAACGTTACTTTTGTATTTGCACTCTGAAATTTTACTGCTTTTGTTTCTTAAAAAAATCCCAACCCTGTTCCTACAATATATGCAATTACTAATTTCAGTGGAATACCATGGATTCTGGTTACAAACTATTTGGAAGGAGGTTAGAGTGATGATCTAAGAGTGTAAACAAAACTAGCCAGTCTGTATCTATCTGTACTTCTTTGTTTTTAACAGAAAAAGTAGCACTATTAGGTAAGGCATTTCTGAGCAATTTAGTTACATGTGTAATTGCAAAGATCTCAACTTCACCTATCAGCTTAGGAAATATTAGTGGAGAAAGGTAGAGTACAAACCAGAAGCTGCAGTTGATAAAACACCATAATAAGTTGGAACTATCTTGTATATTTTCCTAGTTTTGAATTCTTTGTAGGCAATTTGTTTGTTTGAAGCAGGAGCTTTGTGCCTTTGAATTTCAGAACATGTGGTATATGATATTGATACTCCTCGGTGTTAGTGTATCTTTAAGTAACTGTGAAAGAAACGTAAGCTTTGTGATCCATCCCAGTTTCAGATACATCACTGATTCTTCCCTGTTATCCTAAGATGCACGTTTCGACAGTTAAATTTATAAAGCCCCCCCCAACTCTGTAATGTTAAGGTTGCTGTAGTGCAGTGTGTGTGTGTGTGCTGGTGTTTCAGTTCTGGAGAGCTGGTAACTGGGCGTTTTGCTTTGTAGATGCTGTAGATGGTAGGGACGAAAAGCCTGCTGCTGCTGACGCTAATGTCAAGCCATCCACTCAAGTTATAGCAGCGAGCATGTCTGCATTCGATCCACTAAAGAACCAGGATGAAGTCAGCAAGAATGTCATGTCAGCCTTTGGCTTGACAGATGATCAGGTGTCAGGTAAGGATGTGGCTGGTGAAAAGGAAAGCTAAACCTGTTCATAATGACTCCAGTTTTGATTTGTAACAAAGCATTTGTATTTTGGATGTATTGTGTGTTCACTATTTCTTTTCAGAATTCTAAAACTTGCCATGTTAAGGTGTTGTATCTGTGTGCTAACTTTTGTATACAAAATGTTAAAATGTTGCTGTTAATTTTAGCATTGTGTTTTAGCTTGGAGTAGAAAATGGCTTAAATTTTTTTTGAATTTGAATTACTTAAAGCTGTTGTGTAGACTAACTTAATTGTTACCTGCCGTGATAGAAGAACCCACTGCTCTGCTTTAGGGTTTGATCTTGCAGTTCATGTTCTTGGCTTGTGCTTCTGCTGTTTGGGTCAGTCAGGATGTGTTGTATGACCCCACCTTTTCTCTGTTTCATGTTAGAAGTAAATAGAGTCAACTTTTTTACTGTTAACAGAAAGGAGTAACATACTCGTCTGAATTACATTTATTTTTGAAGAGCTGGAGGACTGTTGGCCTATTAGCAGAAGGCTAAGCATATGAAAACTGATTATACTAAACTGAATGCTGTCAGCTCGAGATAGGATAACTGAAGCTAGAAAAGCAATGTTGAATGTGATAAGGAGTGTGATGCAGAACATAGGGAAGTGATTTTGCACAGAATCTGTGCGGGCCTGGCAAGGTTTAATGGTGCATTAAAACATGAAAATGAAACTGCTGTTAGCTAACAGGATTTGCTGTGTGCTCTCAACTCCAGAGCGAGTGAGTACTGAAATGATAATGAAACCAGTAGCAACTGGAGCTTATTTCTCCAGTATGGCTGCCATGGCAAAAATGTGGAGTAAAAGGAATAGATCTGCACTGTGTGATTGTGACTGTGCAGGAGCCAAAGTTGTACCCACAGGCAGTGGTTGACTTCAGTGTGAGGTAATGGTCTGTGGGCTAGGCCTGTTGTGTGATCTCTTCCTCCGTGACACATTTTGGGTATTGTCACAGCATGGTTCTTTCACAAGCCAGAAAAAGGTTTGATGGTACTTGAAAACTTGCAATGGCCTATCTGAACAAGTAAGCAATAGCAAATTAAGCACAACTGGCAGAAAATTTGAGCTAATTTTTGAATGAGTGGTTTTGTCAGTGTCAGTTAATGTTTTGATCAGTGATACTTCAATATTTGTGTCTCCATAATTCTTCTGAGAGAGTGAACTGACTTTACCATTCTCTGAACATACAAAGAACTCCACAGAGGACTGTTTAAGCATGGTATAAGAAATCCCATTTCTAAAGCTGTAATCCTGCAGTTATGTGTATAAATGCAAATCAAGAAGTAGGCAGATTTAATTAACTTTCCCCTAATAAGGTTAACATGAAAACACAATTAGGGGCTTGTTGGATGCATATTTATATTGTGTAAATATAACATTCTTAAAATTGCAAATGAATTGGCAGCAGTTCTAGTACTTGTGCTTAACTTTAAACATGCATTTGAAAGTAGTGTCTCATAGCATTCATATAGTTGGAAAGATCCAGGTTTAAGCTCTTTTGTTTCTAACAAAATATTTTGCATTGAATTGTAGTATATTGTATTTGTTCACATGTGTTTCAGAGCTTCTTACTAATGTAGAGAAAATCTGAATTCCCTGTTTCCGTGCTGTCTTTGGGTGTCAGCTGGAATATTTTCAGAATTAGCAGAGCAGACAGTTGCTTTTAGACTGAAGCCTGCCATATCCATTCTGGGAGTGTGATTTTAACATCTCTTTGGAGGTTTTCTGTTCACATGCCATTTGACTGTCAGTAAAACATTTTGTGGCCTGGTCCATGTGGTTCACAGTAAGACACTAATCCATTTGGATACTTCCATGCAACCTCTCACCTTTTCTTCAGATAAGAAAAAATAGATAAGTGCATGTTGTGTCCAAACATTGCAACTCTTCAGTGTGTGTGTGCAAGGTTAACACTTGAAGCTGTTGAAAAAATACGCTGTCATGAAGGGTTTCATCTCACAAATGAGTCAGGTTCCTCAAAAGAATGAAATCTGAATGATCTAGAGACAGGTGGAAAATTTCCCCCCCAAATATTTCCAAATGAAACTTTAGATGTGCAAATATACACTTAGTTTTAGCTTGGGTATGACACACAGATGTAAATCTGAGGTGGAAAAAACGTTAAAAACATTGCAAGGGGGAGGGATCTTGTACTAGAACTTTTTTATTTCAACTCTCTGTTCATTTCACATACTTGTTGCTCCTCTAGGACCACCCAGTGCCCCCGCAGAAGAGCGATCGGGAACGCCGGACAGCATCGCTTCCTCCTCTTCTGCAGCCCATCCCCCTGGGGTTCAGGCACAGCAGCCACCCTACCCCAGCACGCAGCCACAGACGGGGCAAGTGGAAGGTAAGCAGCGTGCTTTTCTGCTGTCCAGGATGTGAAGGATGGTGTCTGATTCTGCCTTCAATTAGCAGACCCAAAGTGGATACCAAACTGCGAATCGATGTGTGCCACTAGGCAGAACAGCTTTTGTCCTCGCTGCCCGTGCTGTTCAGTACAGAAACAGCAGGTGGAGCAGTGGCTCTGTTTGAAAGGGCGGGTGGTGTAACATGAGAGGATTTTCATGGTACTGTTTTCTGCTTGCGTCTGTGCTCGTGTCATACACTGCGTGTTGTGTCGAGCTTTCACTCAACTAACAGTTTGTGGACTTGTCTACTGTATTAAAACTGTTGTTTACTCATCATTTCTATCTAACAGACTGGAGCCAGTATTTCATTGCTTCCTTTTTGTGTATGGCTCTGTGCTAGTCGAGTTAAAGCCTGTAACGTCTTAAATGCATGGAATTCCTTATAACTCCTGAGAGCCTCAGCTGGCTGTCCTTTAAAGTTTAAGGTCTTAACTCTGGTTTTGAGATTTGTTTGCACTATGCCCTTTAACATGCTGTTTGACTTTTCAAAATTAACCTGTTTGGAGGTTTCCTACATTTGGGCATTATTTTTTCTGTTGCTATTTTCTAAGTGCAGTGGGCCTTCAGACCTGCACACTTCTGGATTAAACTGTCTGTGAAATAACCTGCTTTGCTACTTCTTTCTCCGTATGAAGAGTAATATAAAATTGGTTTTGTGCTGGTGTAGGCACAAGTGAGAGCTCCCTGATGCTTGCTTTACTGATGTAATGCTCAGACATGTGTGAGATGGTGGTCACAGTATCCATAGTCACTTGAATTGTCTTGCCTGAAGGGAATAAGTAATATTTGGATCGAGCAGAGTATTTGAACAGCTGGTAGTTATGTATAATATTTAAAGAGGTATGACTACTGTTGGTTGCAGTGGAGCTTACAAAACACTTCTTTTGCAGCTTTCAGCCTTTTTTTGCTACTAAGGTTGAGTGTCAAGTGTTACAACATAGCAAGAGACATCTTTGTAGCTTATAAATAGAGCGGTTTGGCATTTATATATAAAAGTTACTTTTGCAGAAAAGGGCTCCAGGTTCTTCTGTTGGCAGCCAGGAAATTTAATGTTCAGAAACCATATTCTCAGCTACCAAATTTGCATTTTATGAGTTTAGTTTTTTTACTTTAGTTTAAAACAGTAAGGTAAGAAGTTTAAGTGTTGCTGTTAAACTAGAACTGAAACAAAGAAGTGAAACACTTAAAAGCACTAGCTTGGAATTCTGTATGGCTGCTAACAGCAGGGAAGGGGAAAGTAAACTGGTGATGCCAGTCATGTGTCAGTCATTCTGGTATATCAGGGATTATTTTTTATTGGCATTCTCTGCCAGTAAATGCTGTGATGATTATGATTGGTTATTAGGTTATTATTTGTTTCAGTAAAACTCATCTTACTTGGGGAAGAAGTTATTTAGGCTCATGTATCAGAGTAGATGTAGTGATTTTTCTAAACTTGGATCAAGGAAAGTATAGTGCAACACTAATAATTATAAAGGGTTTGATCTGTAGTTTTATGTAGTTTTTATTATTGCTACTGCAATATTTTAAGTATTGATTATATTTTCTTCACACCATGGTTCAGTCTTTGGGAAGGGATCAGAAGTAACTTTTGTCTTTGTTCATTAGAAATATTAGGAGGATTGCTTTTGCTGTGCATTGTATGCATACGGTAAACAGCAGTCTCTTACCAAAGATGGGTAAAGTAGTTGCAATTATCAACTTTATTCCACAGTGTTCAAAGACTTTCCTTTGAAACATGGAGTAGTTTTCCATACTTCACTGAGGTTTGGTAGCACCTCAGTTCAGTGGTAATTTGGGAGCTTGTGCTGTCCCCACAGAGCCATAAACCAGCCAGAACTTTGGACAGGTTTTGACTGTTACAGGATGAACTCACATAAATGGCACTGCTGGTGAAGAGCAGGTTCTGTTAGAAATGAGTTTGAAATTATTAGTTCACTTCTTTAAAAACCTAAAACATCCCAAGCTCTTCTTCCCCCTCACACTGTCCCAGTACTTTGACGATACAAGTAAACTGGTGATGCCAGTCATGTGTCAGTCATTCTGGTATATCAGGGATTATTTTTTATTGGCATTCTCTGCCAGTAAATGCTGTGATGATTATGATTGGTTATTAGGTTGTTGTTACATGTGAATACCAATTCACCTCACTTGTGTGTGCTGATACTACTGAAGGGCTACCTCCCTTGAGAGTTTTTCAGTATTCACTAATTCGAATTAAATCAGTCCAGCAAAGATGTTCTAATACAGTGCTGTGTCTTGTGGCCTTTCTACCACTAAATTCAGTCCTGAATATACACAAGAACCAATTATTTACAGATGTGGAGACTTTTTTAGTCTTTGCTGAAATACATGTAAAATCTCATTCCCATAAGCACTTCATGATCTTCTAGGGAAAAGAATGTCGTGTGAATATATGTAAATGGTATTTATTCTGAATCAGACTAAAAGTCTTTTTCAGTGCACAGGAACAATGGTAAATGCTGGCAGATCCTTCACTGCAATAAGCACTGCTAAGTACAAAACCAGACACTGATGCTGTAGCTCATCTAGTTTTTAGAATAAAAATCCAGGGAGAGAGAAGACTCTGTGTCTGAGGACCCATAGGATCCTTGCCTGTATTCATGGCTGTAAATTACGAATGTTTTCTTGAATGGCACTGGAACACCTCTCTGTACCTCAGTAACACTTCAGCCCTGGAGAAGACAGCAAGCCTTCTCAGAAACCTTTGGTAAAACTCCATGCTGTTTCTTTGCTATCCCTTTACCTGGGATTTCCAGCAGGTGCCAGTGTGGTCTCTCTGTTAGCCTGTAGGGAATTATCCCAAGACAGGCTGGTTATTCTCCCAGAACTTCCCCGTGTCAAATGAGTATAAGAAAGAGAAAACACGCTTTCTGAGTTTCTAATTCTTAAATATCAAGCTAACAGGCTTAAATTGTCTTCAAGCCTTGTGTTCAGCACTCTCATCAACCCACAATAATCGCGCACCAAATAATATTCTAAGTGACTGCATCAATATAAAGTATTCAAAACACCTTAGTGTGAATGTAAAATATTGTTCCTTTCAGCTGCAAATAATGCAGATAAAGAAGGAATAAGGAGTTACTTTAAATCAATGTGGACAGGGGTCTGTTTGGGAGGACTCGGAGTAGGGTCGAGTTGCTTTTGTCTCAGTGCAGCTCCGAAGATAGAGTTTACAGTCTATTTATACAGTCTATTGGTCTTTGCAGAATGAATAATAGTACAGTAACACTTCATAATAGTAAAGTTTCCATGTCTGCTTCAGTTCAGCTAAGCTTTAGTTTTGGCAGATAATTGATTTTGTTCTTTGACTATGACTTACTAGATTGAAAAACAGCAGAAGCATAAAGCCTCAACAGGACCCATAGGTTGTCTAAACAAATATTCTGCCTCTTCTGGCCAAGAAATTGAAAACAGTGAATGTAGGAAAAATAAGCATTGACTTGGACTACTCAAGCTTAAGAATGTATGGTTTTATTTTTGCTTCGGGTGTGTACCCCTGGGTCTCTTAAGAAAACGTGGCGATGTTAAGAGATGGATGACTTATCTGGAAAATATGGTCAGCATAAATAATGTACCACTCTGCTTACAGTACTTGGTTGCAGAAATGGTCTTAAAAACCTAATCTAAACAGACAATCTGAGGACATGTTTAACTTCTGAAGTACTTTAATTTACAGTGTAAGTTCTGGAGCAGTTATGAAGATGTTTAAAGATTCCTGGTCTGTTACCCACCAGAGTAGTGCTAACTAAGGTGCATAGCTTCTGGCAGCCTCTGAAAATGTGCAATAGTAAGCCTCACATACCAAATTAGAATTCTTTAGATAAACTTTATTTAGTCAGAACAACATGTTTCAGAAACTAAAATCTGTACTTCGGTGTCATTGGGTTTGTTTCTGTGATGTTGAACAGTCAGGGTATTGTTCGCTGTAATGCACCAGGGTACTGGGCTTCAATGAAATGCGTTTTTAATCCCTAGGTCAGATGTATCAGCAGTACCAGCAGCCTGGTTACCCTGCTCAGCAGCCGCAGGCTCAGCCCCAGCAGCAGTACGGCGTGCAGTACCCAGGTAAGCAGCTTTGCAACAGCAGCTCAGCTGTAGGACCTCTCCTGCAGTGCCCGACCCTGTCAGCTGCAGTTCCTGACCCTGTGGGGCAGGTCAGGGTGCTGAGCTGCCCAGGTGCCTGTTTTCCTTATGGGAAGTGGCACAATTCAGAAATTGCCAGGAAGAGAACACTGTAGCTGTTTACGTTGTTAATACATAGTCAGAGTTGTGCTGTCTCAGTCCTACTTGATTGTGAGCAAAGGCTGACAAAATGCCTTGTTAGAAAGGCAGGCAAAATGAATCACCTGAAGGATTATCTTCTGCAGTCATGGGATTCTAGCAAGTAAGTGACTAAACATCCCAATTTAGCTTCCTTAAAATATCAAAGGTGTCTAAAGATGGCCCCTATTTCTTGCATCTAGAATGATCTCCAGATTGTACAAAATCTAGTGGTGTAAACATCATGGTAGTTGTCATTGAGTAAATCCTTGGCTATTACAAATATTGTAAATCCCAGAGAAACTTTCAAGTGGTAGGTTTTTTCTTAATTTTTGATTTTGCTGACACCTTAAGGTGCCAGTAGACTTTTAGCAGAAGAATATTTTTGTGCACTAGTGGTTTATGTGTGGTGAAATAGGAAAAGCTGGCTTTGGTGTATACCCAAAATAAACTTGACCTCAGAACTTTCAGTTACTTCCTTTAGAAGTAGCTGGCATCTAGGAATGCACAGTATATGCTAGGAATGATAATCCAGATGAGGTTTAGGGATGAACCTGTAAGAGTAGATTCTGTAACAAATTGCATTTTGCTTAATACTTTTAGAAAATTATATGAAGCATTTATCATTCCGTGTTTTAAAAAATCTTTCTTAAACTAAACAAAAGACTCCCATTAAGTGACTCAGAGCCAGCGTGACCTTTTCTTGGTGCACAGTGGGAGTGCATCAATTTTTATATAGATGAGAAGATTTGCAGAGCTCACGGAGAAATTCCACGCTTAGCTTGGATAACAACCCTAGAATACTTGGACTAAAGGTTTGTGCCTCAGACCTTGTTCCTGTGCACTGTGTGAGAGCTGGTTGGTTTGAGTGTCTAAATGGTATCTTGTTCTCTGCAGATTTCTTGCCCCCACATTTGTAATTAGAATACAGTGAAAGATGTGCTGAGATCTAATTTCAGAAGTAACAAGCCTGCTGGAAGTAGATGGGTCTGTCTGACTCTCTAGGCTTGAAAACTGAGTGGGGAAACGAAGGAATTCCAATCTGCTTTCTAGTCACATCCTACCATCATCTAATCCATTATTTTACTGATGTTCTGTGAAAGCTGCAGTGCAATGTGAGTTTTGCATTCCAATCAACATCATTGTCAAGTTTGAATGAAGTGCCACCAAAAACTTACTGGGGCATCTCTGTGTCTCATAACTTACTTCACAGTTAACCTAATCTTCAGAAATGGGTTTTTTTGAGGACCTTGAGATGTTGAGTCATGTTGAGTCATCATCACAACATAGATGTTGTGTTGCTTTAGTTCCCATGAATATTGTGTCCTTTCAAATCCATGTCTCCCCAAGAGCAGGATCCCTTCCCACTCTTGTAGATCTACTAGGCAACAGTGGCTATTTATACCTGCTTATAAAAATGGACCCTTCAGAGGTTTGTTTCATGAGTAAATTTTGATTCCAGTTTCAAGGTGAGTTTACTCCAGTGCATTCTTACCCTTACTCTTTCCATTTAGGCCTGTGCACTTTTAGTAATTTGTGTGTCTGGTGTTTAATGCTGACAGGATTCCAGTCACTGGAGAGGTTTCATTGCAAGTAGCTGCAGGTGTGTTTCATGATGGATAAAAGTAGCTATTTTTTCATGAAAGGACTTAGTTCCATTTTAAAATTTTCAAGAAGAGAAGTTCCCTTTGGAAGCTGGTTTTATACAGAAAAATCAAATTTGGGACGTGTGTAAATGGAAGTTTTGTGTGAAAGTATTCTGTTCTACACAACCTTTTCATATTTAACGCTAAAGAACTGAAAACACCTATGATTTAACCAAAGGTATGACTTCTATTAAACCCTGAGAGTATTTTCATGACAGTTTAATTTGGCGGTTTTATTTGGGAAAAGGGTTGAATTTTGCCTCATTTGCCAATGAAGACTTTAATTTTTTGTGTGATATTAAGGAAAAGACTACTTGTCTTTTTTTTCTTTATTTCTTGTCAGTCACAGGAAAACTATTTTATAGTAACTGTTGTCAGTGTGCTGTGCTGCCACGGTGTGCACCAAAACCCCGGCCGTGTGCTTATGTGAAAGGCAGGAAAACTCGCAGTTCACGCTTGGTTTGCCTTTTCTGTGCTTCCTGCATCGTTTTGCGTTTGTCACTGTGAACATTAAAAACAAAAGGTCTTTCTGCAGGCACCCACGGCTCTTTAGTGTCTCTCACCCCACCTTCCCTCTCTGCCTTTTCAGCAGGCTACAGCCAGCAGCAGCCCCCATCGCAGCAAGCCCAGCAGTTCCCGGCCTACAGCCAGGCGGCTGCCCCGGCCCCGGCCGCCGCCTTCCCGGGGCAGGCGCAGCAGCTGCCGGCGCAGCAGCCTCCGCAGTACCCGGCGGGCAGCTTCCCCCCGCAGCCCTACACCACGCAGGCCTCCCAGCCCGCCGCCTACAGCGGCTCCCAGGCGGCGCCGGGCACCTTCCAGCCGCGGCCCGGCTTCACCCCCCCGCCCAGCGGGCCCAACCCCTACGCCCGCAGCCGTCCGCCCTTCGGGCCGCAGGGCTACACCCAGCCCGGGCCCGGCTACCGCTAAGGAGCTGCCCCGAAGACGGCGACTGACACGTGCGATTCCATCCCGACAGACTCCAGGATTTTTAATTGAGATTCCAAAAATGTAATGAGGCAAAACTATAGCTGTTAATTAAATTCTGCTGGGGGGAGGGAAATGACCAAATCTTTCCTGCTTTAAATTGTATTTGCTTCCTAGTTTAATTTGGGGCTGGGCGGTTTTTGGAAAACACTACTTAAATGTCTGTAAAGTGATTGACATTTTAGCTTGCCTTGTTTGAAGGATATGGAGATACTAGTTGGAAGTTTAGCCTACTTATCAGGCTTGTTTTTACTAATACCATGATGTACTAAATTAGATTCATTCTGGAGGTCAAACTAGATACGATGTATTATAAATTGCAATGTTCACATGGAAAAACTAATAAAAACCCTGAGTCTATTAAATGCCTGATCTTGATTTTAGAAGTTAGGTAATACCAAACAAGACAACCATGCTAAGACCAGTGTGCATGTGGGGTGTAAAGAGCAGCGGTGCTGGGGTTTGTAGGAGGAGAGGCAGCGTTCTGAGTGTGTAAATGGAGAAGTGCTGTGGCTGCAGATGGCTTTCACAGAGGTTTCGCAGCAGGAGTTTTGTGCAGTCTGGTGTCATTAATTGTTAAGTGACCCTTTTACCAAATGGTTAGGAAACAATCCATAAAATCTTAAAAGCCTGTTACCAGTTTTGCTTTAACAAGGTGTGGGGGAGAATCCATTTATTACTTGAAAATTTAAACCAAATGTGTGTCTTTAAAAAAGAACTCTTTTAAAACCCCCAACTTTCACAAGTTCCTTGCCACCCAGAAGAACTTGGGATTGCAATCTTAGTGCCTCAATTTTGAGCCAAGAAAAAGCAGATCAAGGGCTCTAATGAATTCAGTAGACCATATTACAGCAGAGAGCAAAACATTCTCCCAGTTAATATTTTCCATTTTGCAGATTCTAGGAATATGTAATACTAAGGAAATAAAAAATTAACTGGAGCAAGCTGCTTGAACTCTCCAAAAGACAAATTGGGAAGCTGAGTGAAAATATTCCTGCCTTCAGCATCCTTTAATAGTGCTGTGCCCACAGCTACCCAGTAAGCTGTGGCTGTACCTCCTCCCTTCTGCTCTCCTCAAGACCTAATACATTCCATGTTCATCATGCTATTTAACAGGGGCTTGTTTCCAGCAATCAGTTTGTTCTGAATAACAGCATTTACCACAGAAACTAACCCTTGTTTTCATGTAAAACACTTGAAAAAACCACTTGATTAAAAAATATTTTATTAGGAGTACAGTGTACCTGCAATGTACTTTATAAGGTATTTTCTATAAATGACTGCTATATATATCTGGGTGTTCCTGTTCGTATTTCTTCAGTACATTAGTAAGGTAATGAATAACACCTTTAAAAAAAACCTACATCTCTTTATTTAGTTCGTAAATGTTCAAGCAGTACAACAAGTAACTCTGTGAGAGGTTTTAATCAAAATAACTGTAAAGCAGTTTTAAAGTTCAGTCATCACTATTTCCCCTTTGTCCCCAATGAAAAATGTTTTAAACCAGAATTTTTCTTTTTAAATAAAATAAACCTGATCATGCTGTTATAACTAGTTTATTCTTTTTCCTCCTCCATTTGTCTTTCCAAGTCCCCTTGCACAGTACATACATTTGACTTTTGAACCAGTAAGTGTTAGGCTCTGAAAACTACATTTTCATGAAAAACCCCAGGCATGGAGGCCAGCTTTGTTTTTTCATTCCATGGACATATGTCCTTGTCCACTTCAATTAGAGAACACCAACCCCCTCCTTCCAGCCACCGCCAGGCTCATGGGCAGCGGCTCTGACTCCATAGTGACACGCTGAACATGGCTTTGGCTGGTGCTGAAACATTTGAAAACAAACATGGAAGAAAACCCCTCTGAATCTGATCATTTAAAGCTGCACATACAGCAACCTACCGCAGTGTTTTGGCAGGAGCATAAACTGTTTGTACGTGTAAGGAGAAAGTGCTTCAAGTTTACTGGCTGCAGGATATTAAAAATTATAGGATCTTTTCTATAATTTATGACTGGGAGATGTTACAGATGGATTAGGATGGGTAGCTTATGGCACTTGAGTTACAGGACCAGTGAATATTTAAAAACTAATGCACATTGCATTCCACGACCAACTCTGGCATATCTGCGCCTTAAACATTTATTACAACATCGTGATAAATAATATACACACTGTATCTTTTAAAATACCATATAAACCATACCTCAAGAATAGGGAGCCAGCTTCCCTATACATTATCCTACAACATGTCCCTAGCCTGTGTTTCTTTTTATTCTAAACACAAATTTATAACACTGGATAACTACAGTAAGCAGCCTACACTATTACACAATTAATGCAGTATTGGCATTAGACTTGTATAAGCCTCGCACGTCAGCCAACACTGAAGTGCCAGGCGCACCGTAAGTGTTGCCTTCCTGGAGCCTGCGCTGGGCAGTCGGCCAGGGTGGCACGGGCTGGGCCTTTGCACCAACTTCATGTGGCATCTACCACTTGCCAGGTATCGATGTGCCACACTCGTACCAGCGGACGTAGTTAATCTGAGTCTCCCCACCGATTTTCCCAAATTTGACAGGTTCCTGACGAACTGCCCTGAAAAATCCTGGAACACAGAACAGCTTTGTTTGCATGAAGCCCTCAGGACAGTACCATGCTTTGGTTCCCTGAGAAGTCTGTAACTATCAATTCAGTTAGTGGTTAAACTGGTCCCCGAGCGTTAGCCCATCTGCCACAACCAGGGCTGTTTGCTGCCCCTACATCTGTTAGCACTCTGCAATTTGCTCACCCAACTCAAAGCAAAGGTGCTTGGGATGGCAGCACAGAGGTGAAGCCTGCCTCCCCTCGAGATCCCAGTGCTGGCTGGGCACAGCCTGTGCCCCGTCTGTCCCCGCTCTGGCCATGCTGGGGTCTTGGAGCAGGAGACTGTTGCAAAGTCACAGTGACAAATAGTCCCCTCACAGTGACAAATAGTCCCCACTGCGCAGCCTTGATACTGCAGTGAACCTCGATAAAACTCAGCCACTGGGGATAGTTCACACCTCCTCCCCATCCTTAGATGAGAAATCGTCCTCCTGCTTTCACTCTGTTGTCTTTGACAACACACTTGCTTCCCATTCAAACCATTAACATTAAGTTAGAAATTAAAGTGAGGAATTGGGGCTCCATCCAACCTGACCATAAGGAATGTATGTGTGGCTAGAGCAGGCATGTGTTCACACGGACATGTGGACACACACACAAAATACTGCTCTGCAACTGACACTCAACATCAGCTGTGATACCCTCACAGCGCTTCACGTCAAATACGTGTAGTCAATTCAGAAATCAAGCTGCTGCAGCCAGAACAATTGGTCTGTTGGTCTGTTCTTTCCTCTGTTCAGATAATTTTCTAGAGATACAAGCTACTGAAAAGGTGAGGTCTTTTGTTTGCTTGTTTTGTTGTTTGTTTTGGCCTCAAAATGAGTGTGCTCATTAATTCACTCAAATACAGTTGCTGAAAAATTGGTTTTAAGTGTCTTTTAAACTGAGGTAGCAGGGTTGTTAGGTAAAATGTTTTTAAAATAATCAAATATTTTTAAAAATGTGAATCTGGTACAGCTGAGAAGTTTGCTGTTCTGGCAATGTTAAACTGGATTCCAGCGGTCTGTTACATGAAATATCTTTTCAAATGGGCAGCACTGACTGGGAAGGGAAAAGCAAAAACCTCTTTAGAAGAAACTCACAGAACATATAAACAAACACCCTTCAGACCATTCACCTACTTTGTTTTTTGGAAAAACTTGTGAAAGACTTAAGAACTTCATCTCCCACACCTACCTTGACGTGTTTCTGGACTCGTGTGGGGTGTTTTATAAATGAAGCACAGGAAGGTTTGGTCAACACGTTGATACTGTACTGAAAACTGTTTTGCTGTTTTCCTCAGTAAGATATTCCATGATACGCTCAGCACGCGTGCACGTACCAGTACAGCCTGCATTCTTACCCCACAAGGAACAGAACACCTCACCCTGGCACTGCTGCCAAGCAGCAAGGCATGAGTTCAGCTGACAGAAGTACAAATTTCTTATGCTTCAGTCTCAGCAATGTGTGAAATATAGCCAGGCAGGTCACAGCTGTGTTTAGCACATGCAGTCCCATGTCCACTTAGACCAGACTGGAATTTTGGGTACCCAGTTGCAATCAGTACACAGAATTACTGCAGCATGAATTATATTTTCCAGCCATAACTTTTCAGTTTCTCATTAGTACCAAGAAAGGTATTTAATGCCCAACTGATTTATGTACTGTACTTTAAATCAACGTTGCTAATTTGAATGCACCACTTAATGCCTCTCTTCAAACTCAGATTTGTGGCTGGGTTTAAATATGTAATACCAACTGTGAATGATTTGTTGGGCTGTTTTAAACAGGAGAGAGGCTGTTTGCTACTTAACAGAACCCAAGTCATAACCGTCTTAATAAGTCATCATTCACCGTCAAAAACTTCTTGACCCTCCTGCCTGCAAAGCTGGAAGCTCCTTTCATTTCCCACCCCAGCAGAGGGCATTGAATCCACTGGCAGGAGAAAGAAGCACACAAACAAAGGAGTTGCCAAGGTTTGCTACAGACAGGTGTAAGGAATTACCTTCTTTGACTGGTAGATCTTCTTGCTGTCCTGTCCTTCCATCTAAGAATGAGTCTACAAATTGGCAGTGATCTTCTCCATGGCCCCTCTGGTCTCCTATGTTATAAAATTTTCCTGAAAGCAAAGAAGCAGCAAAGTTTAGTGAAGGCTATTTCCAAAAACCACCAGAGGCAATGGGTTGTGCTCTTTCCTCTGTGGGGAAGCCAAGGTGAACGCTATGATTCCTTTCCTCTCAGGACCCATAGCTGTAATTTGAACATGATGTGCAGGCTCCAAGTGCTCATGGCTAAGGCAAAAGTGCCCCACTCCTGGCCAAAATCTATGCCTGGACGCAATTTTTCCCTCTCCTTACATTTCATACAGTAAGGGAAACTCTGTTACTACCCAGAACCTCATCAAAAAGCAAGTTTTGGTAGTGATTTGAATGGAAGGCAGGTCTGGTTCCCTGTCGGGAAGCCCCCAGTACCTTCAGAGATGTTTTTATAGACCACCTCCTAACATAGCCAAGGCCTGTTTTATCAATCATCATATTTTTACAACATGTATGTGCAAGTGATAGCCCTTAACATATAGATGACCTCGGATAGTAAGTACTTATCCAGAGCATGGAGTGTGCCCATGTATTTATTTGCAGGATTGCTTAACAGGACACTTGACTGGAGCTGAGTAGAAATCAAGGTCTCAAGTGTCCCATGCAGCGTGTGCTGATGTTACACAGGCTGTGCTTATCCTGGTAACAGGCACACTGAAGGAGCTTTGACAGATGTTTCTACTTACTCATTTGATTTGCAAGACATTAATAAAATTCAGTTCAGAAGATGGAGGAGAGCACTGCTATATTCTCTTCCCAAGCCTGGGATGGAAGAGTTTGTAGATAAATTTACCATTCTTCCTAATCTCCTTTCACAGCACTTAGTTCTCAATATGTCCAACCTTTGGATGTTTAAAAGAAAGGTGAGAGCATTTAGAAATAGACTCAGCACACAGGTATAAGCTAGGCAGAAAGTCCAGTTGCTCATTACATACTGAGTGTCCTGGAGCCTTGAATCCATGCCAGTCTGGCCATTTGAGAGATGGTGGGGTGGGTTATAATACTGCTCCCAAAATGCAGTTAATGAAAGAGCAGCCTACCAATAAACTCTCCAATGTTTTAGTGGTCTGAGGAATACTTTGCCAAAATTTCTCACCTCCAGTTGATGGCCTCTGTGCTTGTGGTTCTTTTCTAGCTTTACATAATTATTTATTACTATCTAGCTTTGGCTGCAGGCATGCTTTTTTCCATAGGAGAACTGGTCAGAGGGAGTTCCTCTCAGCAATTTTTTGCTCTGAAACTAAGAACATTCAGGCTGCTCAAAAAAGCCTTTTTTTAATCCACAGCTGTTGAAGGTCACACATAGAATTTATTTTTTTCCTCCCCTTGATAAATACTTATTTTTAGGTGGCCTGCTTTTCTGGAATGCTTACAGGGACTGCTCTGGAGGACTGTTAAATGAGGTCAGCAGTAGATGCTGGTTTATAGAACAGTCCTGGCATGTGTAACAGAGATCAGTTTTTCTCCGTAAGAGACAGAATAAACCAGATATTTTAATGGCTAACACCAGAACAGTAACTTTCAGATACACACATACTCTTCTGGCCCACAGCTTAACCTGAGCATAACTCAAACAATTGCTCTTCATAAATTAGCAGCATTCTCAGTGACTATTACATTCTTACTGCCCAATTATTTCCATAATAAAAGAACACACTTAAAATCATTTAGCTAACAAATAAATGGGTTTCTGTTTTGGGGATAGCAGTTCTAGCACAAAGTAAATTTTTTTCCCCAGTGTTCCCTTGTGGGTGGCCTTACAATCTTACATACAAAATTTGTTTTATACATTATGAATTCCACAGCACTAGAAGAATAAATTCGTGCTAAAATCCAGCATGCAAAGATACAGTTGTTGCCTGCCTTATACAACAGCATTTGGACAATGCATCCAAGTTTTGAGGTAATTACACTACTTCAACAGCAAATCTTTGGAAGAGTTCTCAGCTTCCAGTGGAATCTGGAGCTCAGCACAGCCCTGCACTGCTGGCACACTGGTCCAGCTGGCTGGTGCTTGCAGGGACACTTCCGCGGGCCTTGGGGGCACGGCTAGGCGAGGTGACCGTGAAATACCAGAACAGAGTTTGGCTTCAAACTGGAAAACTTCTCACTCGCACACAGAGGCCTCACTTAGTAAACGGGGGAAAAGCAGCTTTCCTTCTACATAAATATTTCACTTCTTTTAAATATTGTCACAACTGGTCAGCACTGGTTGTAACAATTCAAGTGCAAGAACCAGGCTTAGCAAGTATAATGAATACAGTGTGTCTACCTCATCTTTTTCCAGCGAGGTTAAACCGCCACCCTTCCAGCAAGAACAAAAACAATCTTATGAAAATAGGAAAATGGGCTGCTGATATTAAACTTTTCTTCTGAGATTGGAGTAGCTTTCACTGCAGTGTTAATTCACTTGATTTAGGGCTGAAGTCTAGTCCTGTTAGATTAGCACTGCTATTTCCTCTGCTGGCTGGTTTTGGGACACACCATGCCTCATTGCCAGTGCTTGTCATTTGATCACAGCTGGTTAGTACAGCAACAGTTGAATGAATGATACCTCTGTTCAAAACAGTCTCTTTTAGTCACACAATTGCTGAGATATTATTTACATACGGAGTGTTGTACTTACTTTTAATGACAAGGCTTTCTTTCCTTGTCTGCTCAGCAGAGAATGGTGCCAGATGCAAGGCAGGAAAGCTTAAAATTATGGCAGCATGGGCTGCCCTACAGTTCCCTGCTCTTTTCCTTCCATATTCCTTCCCACAGAGCCCAGAGCCCTGCTCCTATGAGGTGCTGAGCTCAGAGATGGGGCAACTTTAGGTTATGAAAGTGGATTCTTCCAGCCACAGTTTTTCCTAGCTAATTCGATGTAATGTGTTGAACACACGTGCTTGACTCGCACTCAAAAGGCATTTCCCACACACAGTTTATGTTACTCTTGGTGCTTGGATGCCACGCTAATGCCATTGTCACAGAGCTGTCTGTGATAAGAGACCTCACACAGAAGAAAGCCAGGGGCTTGGGATGGATTATAAAAAGTTAACATATGTGTAAAAGTACAAGCTGCATGAGACACGAAGGTCTCCTGGACCAACTAACTGAAAAACACTTTTCCTGGGCTGTTTCCCCAGCACACACACAGCATGTGTCACTGATTTGGGTCTTAAACACATCACACTCTATTGGCCTTTCTCTCAGTAATAAAATGTAGTTTGAGGAAAGAACAAAAGGAGGGGAAAAAAGATCATAAGCAAAAATGAGGAGTGTCAAAACAAAACAAAAATGTCAAAGCAGGTGAGTAAAACCTGTTGGCTAGAGTTAAAGTCATGTATTTATATGCCTCCCAGTAATAAAGTAACCAGATGTTTACTGAAAGGGATGGGAATGACAGGTCTAATCCTGGTCTAAAATGAGGTCCTGATCCTCTAATTAATAATTATTCCAGGTTACCCTTTAAATACCAATTTGGCTGTTTTACAATATATGCTATTCACTCTAATCTTTATCAATTATCTGTATGATCCCCTGTATACCAATAGGTACTTAAAATCAGATGATCACCACAGAGAAGTTCCTCTGGAGTCTGAACATTATCAACCATATCAATGGTTACCGAGCCCAAGCAGATTACTGTTTATGATTAATCTGTGGACTAAATTAAACAAATGTGATCACGCTTCACGCTCTTAGCTCTAGAACCATAATATTTTTCAGGGATATATAATGTGGACATCACTGATTTGAATATTTCTTACCTGTAAGTGAATCACTGAGGTATATCTTGTATCTCAAAGAATTGCACAGCTGCACACCTACAAACTTCTTATACCAAGTCCTCTTAACGTATTGTTTGCCTTTGCATTCTGAATATGTGTCTGAATTGAATGGGATTTCAGTCCAGATAGCATCTTTTCCCACTGCAGGAGAGGAAAAAATAGGATGAAGCATGATACTGCATACAAAATGGCATACAACAAATACACTGGAATAGCTAGAATTAGAAACCTTGATGAAGCAGAGTGTACCAATACAGCTGCATTTTGAACATGAGAAATATTTCAGGGAAGCACCAAAGTATGCAGATATAATTGGTGCTGTGAACTCCTCCCGCTGTCCTCTGGTGCAGGTTTGGAATATGCTCATTCTTGGACCTTGTTAGGGGGACAGTGTTTGTGTTGGCAAAACTCTCATTTACGAGGTGTGTGATACAGTCACTATTCTTCAGTGTATTCAAGCCAAGACAATCAACTTGCAGCAAAAACTGTTTGTGATCTAACAAAAATACACATAAAAATGAAGTGCCATTAATTATGTGGAGAAAAATGGCACCTCAGTTTTTGTCAAAGTGAAAGTGGTGTCTATTACAAATACAAAAAACAGCCCAATTTGCTTGAGCAATCTCAGCTCTTCTTCAAAAGCTCAGTCCACCTTCCACCAAAGACTGCAAGAGTCTTGTAAATGGCCTAAAGCAGAGCTAGATCAAGCCTTCTGAAGCAGAAAATGTTCCTAAAATTCCAACAGATAAATAGAATCCTCCGAGTTGTGCTCTGTTAACTCACTTAAAAAGTGTGGAGTAGCTTATTCATTTTGCAGAGCTTTCTTTGCTTTAATGACAAGGCTGAGAAAATATGAGGCTGTCCTTGGCTCATTTGTGTACATTGGTTTGAAGCCGTCCCAGCTGCCATGGGAGCTCCACACTGTGCTGACTGCCTTATGCTCAGGCAAACAAGCAGCCTTGCATGAATTCCTTAGCAGGGGCATGGGTGGAAGGAGTGAAATCGTGTGTGAATGCTGTTTGATTCCAAAACTCATCCAGTTGGTGCAGCAGAGCCCCCTCCTTGTAAAATTCTGCCATCTCATTTCTGAAAAAATTGCTGATCAGATTTATATATAAAACACTTACTTGAAATTGGCTCACTCACTCTTGGGTCCGCTGGGGGAAGAAAACAAACATTCAATCAGACACTAAAATGAACGTTCCCAATAATTTGATGGAAAAGCATTGGTAAGTGATTTTTTACAGCTGACGTAAGCTGTAATTTGTGAAACAGAAAGAGTTTTGGAAGCAAAGTTAACTTTTGTATTAAATTAAATTAGAAGAAATATATTTCTTATGCGAAACTCCAGTATCAATGAGCTTTTAATAATTTTACTTATGGGACAACACCAGCCAAGCAGAGTTCTAGTAAAAACAAGAGTTTAAAACTGTAACCAACAAAACCCAATTGTACTGCGCCTTATTAAAATTTCAATTATAAAAAGGACACGTGTAATACTTGCCACAAAAAACTTGGCTTTGAAAGCCCAAATGGATATGTGCAATTAAGAAAAAACAAAACTGGATGCTTAATTTGTCCAAACTAAATAGGAGACAGAACATAAGCCTTGTCATTCATGAAAACTGCACTTGGCGCAAATATTTTTTTTCACTTTTAACAATCCAGGATTACAAAGAGTGTATTCAGAGTTTTTAAATATGTGTGGCATAGTCTGAACTCCTCCTTGAGTAATCCTTTCCTCAGCCAAAACTCTCGTCAATCTGTGACAGCACTAGTCAAGGACTATTAAATTATTACACCCGGCTCAAAACACTGATTGAGAAAGTCCTTTCAAAAAGGCTAAATCCATTTGGTCTTTTATGTGGTCCTTCACTACTACCAAGAAATAAACACTTCTACACAAAAGATGGTATCTTGCTTGCATAAAGTCAACAAGCCAGCTGTAGTTAACCTCGAGGGGAGCAAGAATAGGGAAGGCAAAACCACTCCGATTCTCACCTCTGAGTCAGAGAGAACTTGACTTGGGAACCAACCAATGGCCAAAACAGGCTTGTATACACCTCTTTAACAGTTTCACTGGAGAGTAAACAGGATGGAAGGGGACCTACTGGGACACTGACTTTTCCCACCTGCTCTTTCTCAATCCTTATTTCAGCCAAACAACATCACTGTTTACAGCAGCCTTATTGAACAGGTAGCAAAAAGCACCTATGAACACAACCCAAAGAAAAACCTAATGTTCCCCATCCAGAAGCTGTTAATGAGTTGGATGGATGCAGAAAGGTCAGGAATATAAATCTTAAATGACTGAGTCCTCTCTAAGGATGAATTCATTTTCTTCGCAATGAATACCAGACAAACCCTCTGTGTTCCTCTGGCTTTTTCTCTTGCAGTTTGTCCATCTTACATCCCCACACAACACAGTTCTGATCCCAGGCTGAGCTTCCAGGCATTGCCATAACATGCTTGATGGTAAAAAGCCGATCAGGAAATAGTAAAGAGCAAGACTGAATGCATAAAACAAAGTGAGAGAGCCTTTCATGCATCCCACGAGAATGGATGCTAAAGCCGCTGTAAATGATGGTCTGATCTTTGGAAGTTCTTACCCGATTCAGTGCTGAATGTCACAACGTTGCTGCTTGGACCTTCACCAAGGGGGTTCCTAGGTTTCACGTGGAATTCATAACTGGGGAATCAAATAGAAGAGGTAAAAATTTTGCAAACTAAGCCTTCTTCTGTAGTCTGGAGCAACGAAGCAGCACACACCTTGGTGCTACGCCCCTTCTGGAGAAGAACAAAAAAGCCCAATTTCTTGCCTCAAAACCACTGAGACATTTTTTGTCCTAAATGTGTAGGGCCTCTCTGAACACAAAATTAACCAGTCCTTTTGATAATTCTTTACACACATAGTATTAATATTTGATTTAATTCACCACTGATTTGTCAGTCTCCTCTCACACAGCAGTTTCAGTTCTGGCAAAGGGAGCAAGTTCAGATGAGGTCTGAAGCAACCTGATAAGCAGAGACTGAGTAAAGGACATTGTTATTTATTCGTATTTTTTGCATTCTTAAGAACACAAACTTCCAATTCAATGCCTCTCAGGCCCACCAACAGTGACAGACAGGGCCAGTAGCAAAACACAGGGCAAGTCTTCCAGGACAGGAGCTCAGCCAAGGCAAAGATCTAATTCCTTGAATGTATGTTAATAATCAGTATATGAAGCGATGGCAAGATACTGCACAGAGTCTCTTTTGCCTGTGTTTTTATTGATATGGCCCACCAGCATGTGCTGTAGTTATCTCATGATCCCTTTTCATCACCGTGTTGGGAACCAAACACAGTGCTGCAGAAACTGATGATTGAAGGAAAAATCCAAACCAGCCTCCTCTTCTTAAGCCTCCCCTACCTCTCAGTGCTTGATTAACAGTGTAAGGGCCATGTACACAGGGACATCTCCCATGATCTGAGCACACGCATGCTGAATCTCTCCTAACACAGAGTGTCTTTTCGTCAGCGACAGAGCCACAGGACACAAGTCAAAGGGACTGGAGGCCTGGAAAGCGGGCCCCAAATTGGAGACACCTTTTACTCTAAACACAGAGCAAAATGAGAGTCCCAGAAGTGGACAATTAAACATTCAGCTCTTGACTCATGAAGGATCATTTACCAATGATAACTTCTGTAGCTCGTGACTGTAACAGAGAATTGTAATGTATTGCTGGAATTGTTTCCAAACAGCAATTTTCTAAAGGAAAAAACCCATACCACACTCTGCACAGTTGGAAATTTGTACACTCCATTTGCAATTCCCCAGAAGAGTAATTCAATCCAAACTTTGGATTACCTCTCATTCCTCCTTGGCTCCCGCAAAACCTGAGCAGTTCACTAATTAACCTCAGTGGAGTATTCACACAGTACCAAGCAACTGTTTTCCATCCACTGTACTTCTAAAACAATATTTAACTTTAAAATTGCTTACTTGTGCAATTGCCTTTATTTCTAGGGTTTTCTTTTCTTTTTAAGGGAAATACTTATATAGGCCGGTATGCTGAACAGATGCATTGTGGAAAATCATGGATATTGCTAGAAGAAATGTGGGCTTGTTTTGAGCTGAAAAAAGTCTGGTTGGAGTAATCTTGACATTTATTCAAACATGCTGCAAGACCATTTTGAACTACCCATATTACCCCACAGTAGGAGAGAGACATTAACTAAATGATCAGTTTAAGAAATTTATAAATCTTCATTATCAACTTCAACTTGTTTAAACAAAGACATGCTTTTAAAAAATAGGATCTGAGCAGTGTTACTATTCACATTGGGCATGTGGTACAGTAACTTTTTTGGTCAAGAAGTATTCTTATCTGGTAGGAAAGGTCATAATATAGAGAACTGTAGCAGAGCAGTCGGAGATTCCTTCTGAAGAGTGACTGAAGCGTAAACAAAGATCTCCTAATATGTTGGGTGTCTTAAAGTAATAGCTAGATGATACATTCTTGAAAATGTAGAAATTAACTCACACCTACATATAAAAGACTGCAAAGAAGTTTTCCTGCTTCTTTCACAGCAGGAACACCTTATCTAGAACTATTATTGTAATTGTGATCATCAAGATGGAATGTTCTATTGCTTTATGGGCAGTTTATGCTTTGATCTCATGGGTGATAATAATCTGTTTCCGCCCCTCTGTATATATTTTGCTGATTTTTGAACAAATATATTGTTCTCAAGAGCTGATATGCTTTACTTTGGGCTGCATTAGGCAACACTCTTCATAGGAATCAGTCCTGTTCCCAAAAATCTTTAGTCTATGAACTTGGACCCATCAATTCTCTAATTTTAAAAAGATGAAAACAAGAACTGAACATTATTTTCCAAGCACTGTTTTTCAAATTGTGGTTTAGGGATCACTAGGTTTTCTGCAAAAGACCAAACCACAGCTTGGAAAATTAGGGCAAAATTTAAATAAAGAACTAAAATCTAAGAGATAGAGATTTCAGCTTATGTAAACATATAAAGAAAATTGGAGAAAATGAAAATAATAAAGCAATGTCCGAAGTTTAGCTCAGTCAATTAGGGATGCCTCTTATTAATAATGTTAAAGAGGAAATTTTAGAAACTAAAATACATGCAATTCTATGGTTCTGTGGTATGTGTTTTTACAAGCATCACAAGCTCCTTTCCTATGCCAATTTCAGTCCTAAAACAATACCAGTGGCTTCCACAGTACAAAAATAACAAACAACCACTTTTGGAGATGAAGAGAGCTAGTTGACAGAACATTGAAAAGGAGAGAAAGGAAACGGGTTCACAATATGACAGAGTTTACATATCTAATTTTAAAGCTATGCTGTGGCTGTCTGAATAGAAGACAATTTAAAGTCTCCCTTTTTGTGTGTCAGGTGAAAGATCTGAAAAACATAAATGAAATGCTGGAAAAAGAGTACCATCTGCACTCTTATGCACTCCTATAGAAACCACAAGAAAGGGGAAAAAATGTTTAGAGCTTCATGAAGTATGTATGGCAAAATTAATAAAGGGGAATAGGAAAGCTATAGAATGATTATCCCATGTCTGCTGCTTAGACTTACCTAACGAGAAACTGGAGTCTAAATTCCATCTTTCTATCTGCCTGCCTAATATACCAAAAACTCTGCTACACTATGTAAGCGGCAATCTGATGTCTCACACCTTTCACATCTATAAGATTGCTATCCAACAAACTTTTGGAAACCAGGCCTTCCAAATCCTCCCAAAACGTGTAAGACAGTAAAAGTCCTTGTGCAGATTAAATGGACTTGACTTACAGCAATTACTACTTGGAGTGTATTTTTCCACCCCAGGAAATCGCTGTACCACATGGAACTCTGGCAAATGCAGCTGCCTCTGCATTTTTCAAATCATCCAAAAGGAGAAGATTGAAGATTGCAGAACTGAAAATAGGTGAAGAGAGATTTTTCACCATAATAGGAGAACTGGAGCAGCTGAGTACAGTCCTGGGACTTCAGGTCTGTTGCTGGGGAGATGCTGGAGTTGGATGGCAATTGCGCAGGGCTGTTTCTGTGCACAGAGCTGCTCTGTCTCTGCAGAGTGTGCTTGGATGGCAGCGTGATCAGGAAAGAAAGAGAAAGAGAGAGAGAGACAAGGAAAGGGAAGGAAGGAAAAGGAAGGAAAGGTTCGGGAAGGTTCGGGAAGGGAGGAAGGGAGGAAGGGAGGAAGGGAGGAAGGGAGGAAGGGAGGAAGGGAGGAAGGGAGGAAGGGAGGAAGGGAGGAAGGGAGGAAGGGAGGAAGGGAGGAAGGGAGGAAGGGAGGAAGGGAGGAAGGGAGGAAGGGAGGAAGGGAGGAAGGGAGGAAGGGAGGAAGGGAGGAAGGGAGGAAGGGAGGAAGGGAGGAAGGGAGGAAGGGAGGAAGGGAGGAAGGGAGGAAGGGAGGAAGGGAGGAAGGGAGGAAGGGAGGAAGGGAGGAAGGGAGGAAGGGAGGAAGGGAGGAAGGGAGGAAGGGAGGAAGGGAGGAAGGGAGGAAGGGAGGAAGGGAGGAAGGGAGGAAGGGAGGAAGGGAGGAAGGGAGGAAGGGAGGAAGGGAGGAAGGGAGGAAGGGAGGAAGGGAGGAAGGGAGGAAGGGAGGAAGGGAGGAAGGGAGGAAGGGAGGAAGGGAGGAAGGGAGGAAGGGAGGAAGGGAGGAAGGGAGGAAGGGAGGAAGGGAGGAAGGGAGGAAGGGAGGAAGGGAGGAAGGGAGGAAGGGAGGAAGGGAGGAAGGGAGGAAGGGAGGAAGGGAGGAAGGGAGGAAGGGAGGAAG